>CAJQUW010006373.1:0-382500 GCA_907163375.1 Prostheceraeus crozeri | reverse complement strand
AATCAGCATGTGACAAGATTATTTGAGAGGCATGACATTAAGTTGTTTAGTGTAAAGAGCGCTTATAAAGCTGCACTCGTTGAACGTTTTAATCGCACATTAAAAAATCGCTTGTGGCGACATTTTACTGCCAACTTGACACAAAATTGGACAAAGGTTCTACAAGATACACTCCATGCCTACAATCACTCTATCCATCGTTCTATTGGACTCAGACCAGTAGATGTAAATGCTGACAATGTAGATAAAGTGCGCGAATCATTCCAACGTAAACGCACTCATGTGAAAAGTGATGTGAAAATTGGCGATAAAGTTCGTATCTCAAAAGTGAAAAGTGTTTTTGCTAAAGGGTACCTCCCGAATTGGACAGAGGAAGTATTTACAGTATCAAGGATTAATCAAAAAGACTCTCCGACCACCTACAAGTTGAAAGATTACGATAATGAAGAAATTGAGGGTAGCTTTTACCGCGATGAGATTGAGGTAGTCACTGAAAGTGAAACATATTTGGTAGAGAAAATCATTCGATGTAAAAAACGGCAAGGTGAAGAATGGTGTCTTGTTAAATGGGCTGGTTATCCTTCAAGTATGAACTCTTGGATGCGTCGTACCGACATCTTTCATCTAAGTGATCGACAGTGATTCATGCAAAGTTGTAACTAACAATGTTTAGGGTTTGAGCTATGAATCCAACTGCCTCATTTTATTCACGACCCTCCTATGTAAGTGGCGGAGGACAAATTTACATCGGTGCTCGCCGCCAACGTGGAGGTAGCATACTTGGTGCACTGAAATCTGTTGTAGCACCTCTCATATCCAATGTCGGTAGATCTTTAAAACGAAATGTTTTAAGTAATGCCGTTGGCTTTGCTGGTGATGTTGCTAGTGATCTTTCCAGAGGTAGAAGTTTTAAGAGCAGTTTGTTGAATCGTGGGAAGGAACGCGGTTTAAAAACATTGAAGCAGACCATTGCTGGTGTTACTCAAGGAAAGAAATCACCTAAACGAATGAATAAAGGAAGGAGGAAACATCGCGGAGCTGGTAAGGTGCGATCTTCAGTCAAAAGGCATTCACGCAAACGTCGCAGAGGCTCTAATCATTCATCAGGCGCTAAACGACGACGCTGCTATAACTTCTAATCATGGAGTGTAAAACTTCCGGTTTTTGTTTGTTCGATCAACAAGCCATACAGACAGATATTCTTAGTTCAAGTATTGTAGATTATCATCCTCGAACAGCTGAGAATGCTGGCCCCATTGAATTTGTTATTCCTGGTGGTAGTGATGACTACATAGATTTGAGTTATGCGATGCTTGATTTGAGGTTTAGAATTCAGCAAGCAGATGGAACTGCTATTGACGATGCACATAAAGTTGGACTGAACAATTTACCATTGACTACATTACTTCGTGATGTTTCTCTAACGATTGGAGAGCAGCAAGTGGAAGGTGGTCAAAGCGATTATCCCTATAAATCATATTTCAATCATGTATCACAGTTTCATCCAGCAGCACAAAAAAGTCATATGGAAGCCATGGGATGGTACAGAGATGAAGCAGGAAAATTTGATGTTGAAACAAACAGTGGCTTTGTAAAGCGATCTGCTATGATTAAAGATAGTAGAGTATGTCAGCTATATGGTCCGCTGAATTTAGACTTCTTTAGACAGTCAAAGTTTTTACTGTGTAATACCAGCATGCGACTCAAGCTGACATTGAATAAGCCTGAATTTGCGCTGAATGCATTTGCTAAAGTTGACAATTTTAGAATTCATGTTGAAGATATTGCACTTTACATTCGTCGAGTAGTACCGAATCCAAGTGTCATTAGAGGGCATGCTGAAGGCCTTAACCGCCAAAATGCCATTTACCCCATTCAGCATACAAAGCTTCTCACCTTTACAATTCCGAAAGATCAAAAGAGTTTCATGAAAGATGGCCTCTTTCCATCGGAAGCACCGAAGCTCCTCATGGTGGCAATGGTTGAAAATGATGCATTTAATGGTAATATAAAGAAGAATCCTTTCAATTTTAAACACAATCAGTTAAGTGAAATTGCTTTACGTGTAAATGGTGTGAGTCATCCTGGTCCACCCTACAAACCAGATTTTGCTTCAGATCAATTTATGCGCAGTTATGTTGATTTTATGGATGTTTTTGGCTTTTACAATACGGATGACACCAACGGACTGACTATGAAAGAGTTTAAGAGTGGATATACTATTTATGCATTTGATTTAACTGCTGACAGCGATATTAGTGCACCCTATCGTCAAGCGAACGTGCCTCATAATATTCGTTTGGATTTGACGTTCAAAAGAACACTACCTGAGACGATCAATGTATTAATTTATGCAGTCTTCGATTCAAATATTGAAATTACAAAGTATCGTGACGTGATTCTTCAGTATAATCGTTAATGAGTTGGTTGACTGCTGACGATATTAAGACTAAAGTGCAGCGTAATGCAGACGAAGCGACGTTGAAAGCTTTCGATAATGTCTATTCACTCGATACCTTACCACCTGCAGTAAATCACTATCCCATCTTTATTGTGCTAAACACTCATTCACAGAATTTAGGCGGTGAGCATTGGAAAGCGATCTTTATTGGAGAAGACCGACGTGGTGAACTATTTGACTCTCTTGCTCAACCTCCAAATATACCAACACAGCAGTGGTTGAGAAAACATACGCGTCAATATCAGCGAAATGAACGCATACTACAACATCCACTTTCATCAACGTGTGGTGCTTTTGTACTGTACTTCATCTTAAAACGTTTACATGTATCTCGATTTGCATCTATTATTCAAAACTTTTCATGTAATCCATCCTCTAATGAAAAAATGATTTGTAAGTTCTATCATGATTTGAAATAAAAACATCATGTTGGAAAAAATTGTTTTTTATTTTACAATCCGCTGGGTACGTACATACTCAATGAGATAGTCTAGGATCATATTTGCTTGTTCATGAGATTTTAGTCCAGTAATGATCACTTTACTATTATGAAAGATTGCCACATGCACAGGCAACCAACAACTAATGAGAGCTGCAGGAAAAAGTTCGGGTTCATGACACAAACTGTAACTGCTGGTACGAATCTTCAAAAATGATAGACTGTCACTCAATTGAGTAGAGATCACCATATTGTCCACAGTCAGATTCGACATCACACACCTCTCCCTCTTCCATATCCGACGTAGTAGTCTTTGTAGCTCTAAGCGCATTGACTGCGCCGATGAATGAGAAAGGGCGCCGAGAATCTGTACAGTCCCATTTGGGAAGAGTTGAAGATTCCGTGAATTGTTCATCTTCACCACTAACATTTGAGGACGGCCCGGGTAATACTTGCTGTTTGGAAGCTGTTGGCGTAATGTTGTGAGATCGATTTTGGTGTAGAGTCTGAAGCGACGGAGAATGTTGACGATGGTGTAGCGATGGCGCTTCATGATGAAAGAATGAGTAAATTGAGCGATGTACCTTCCTTTTATACTTTTCCCAACTACCTTGATGAAATGTGAAGTTAGTATGAAGTTGGGAATGATAGAGTTGAATTCGCCGATTGTTGACGCGCAGCCAGATGCGATTTCCAATACGTGAATGTCTTTTCATATAGAAGTATTTCAAGTCCTTCATGATATGATGTAGAGATTGAAAATGACGATAAGATAAAGCAAACTCTCTTCTCACATTTCCAGTTGAATCTTTGAAATAGACGTTTCGATCATGATCCGTTTCAATACGTTGTAGGGAATCTAATTTCCAACTCATGGTGCGTGGTAATCATATCTGATTAAGATTTGCATAGTAGGGCGATGAACTCACGACGAATAAATGTCATGATGGAGCGATGTATGTATCTTCTATACTTCTCCCAATTGTATTTGCGAAATGAGAAACAGTTTGCGGAATGAGAATGGTAGATTTGAATTTCATTTCTGTAATGTTGAAGCCAAACTTGATCACCCAAGGAGATGAATCTTAATGTTTCAAAATATTCCAAATCCCTCATGATATCATTGAGGTTGACAAATTGTCGCCATGTTAATGTAATTCCTCTTGATGTATGACCATGAGAATTTTTGAAATGTACGTTTCCATCACGATCAACTCTGATATATTGTAGAGAGTCCAAAATCCAAGTCTTCATGATGTTATGCAAAGTTGCAGATTAGCAATATAAAAATGTCGTTTTATCATATTTTGCTTAGCAATGCGGCTACAAAGAGATTTACTAGTAATCGAGCCGCACTCTTTTCTACTCCCATTGATCATGCACAACAGCTAAATGGGAATTGGGAAGTGGGTGTCACTCAACTTGTTTATAGCAACTGTGTCTATACTTTTGATCATGAGGTGATGACTATTAATATGAGGCGTACAGCTGCTTATCAATGTGAAAAGGGGTGCCGAGTATACATTCCACAGTGGTCAAAGAAAGATCTCTTATCATGTAAAAAGTTTATATATGATTTCTTGAATAAAGCGTGTAAACATATTGTCCAATTTACTCCGCACAATGATGATTATAATTATGTACATCATGTAGTTGAGAAAGATTGGATTGTTGGTTTAAGTCCAAGTTTAAGAAATGATTTAGGCTACCTCGCTAGCGCCTTAACAAGCTATGATAATTTTAACGTTAATTACCACATAAGTGGTCATAAACAGTTAATATATCGAGAGGAAGCTTATTATGTAGATCTTATTCCAAGAAATGAGAAGACGTTGGTGAAGAAGATTGTGATTAAGCCAAGAAAGACAAACATGACTCCTGAAACATTATTGAAGAAATTTAATTATCTCCTTCGAGTTGATGGTAAACAAGTGGCAACATTGACTTATATCAAATCATCTAATCATATTGCAATAAGCAAATTAAATGATGATGATCTAGTATTAGTTTGTTCAAAAGATTTTCATCAGTTCTTACGACATCGTTCTGCAGCTGTTCATGGAAAATCTGATATGCAACATTTACCATGTGAAAGGCCAAATCAATTTGATACAGAATGGGCCGTATCTTTATACAGAAAGTGTGTAGAGCCTTTTGGTGGTTTCTTACATGAAACAAGAGTGTTGATGCCTCGCATTATTACTTCGGTTAAATTGGTTGTAGATTATTTAAATGAAGTGATTAATGAGCAACATATTTCATTTTCTGAAAAAGAAGGTACTTTGTCTCTCACTATAAATGGAAAAGGTATTGAACTAATTATGGATAAAACTCTAATGGACATTTTGGGTTTTGATCAAAATATCTTTAAAAGTGGTACTGTAACCAAAGCTAGCGCAGACATGTCGCTATCGCGTCGTATTAACTATTTTCAGATATATTCCAATATTGGTGAAGATGTACGTGTGGGAGATGTTGAAGCTCCATTGCTAGCAATGATACCATACCAGCCAAAAAGCTGCAGTATTTTATCTGAGCATACTTTCAAGAAAGTGCATTATACAAAGCTGAAATCAAACTACATCCCACAAATTGATATTGCCATTTATGATGATGCTGGTGCGTTGATTCCTTTTCATAAAGATGCTGTGACAAGTATTACACTCCATTTCCGAATGAAGAGTTAATGCAAACGTATGCTAATATATTTTTCCAATGTGAATAATATGGAAAGTGAAAATAAGGACTCGTTTCTAATCTACTTGCCCAGTAATGCTTCTATGAATAAATTTCCCAAAAATAAACCATCAGACTATCGAGTAGAATTAAATCGGCCACTGCATTTAGAAGGTGAATGGGATGTTGGCGTTTCTAGTATTTGCTATGATAGCAATATTCAGAATGTGAATGATTTGGAAGAAATGATATTGACTCCTCGCACCCATGATGGAATAACGATGAATAATGCATTTCAGTTCCCATACAATTTAACATCAGATGGAAAGTGGAACTATGAATGGATTCAGATAAAATCAGATTCTTATGAGCCATTTGGGAATGAGAAAATTATTAAGGCATTCAACAGTGGTAATACTTCCATCATGAAGAATAAAAATCAGAAAGCTTATGAGTTTACTATCTATCATTGGAGTGGGAGACAGTTCCTCCGCTTTCATTCTTTTACTAAAGGTCTTACGCTGAGGTTGGATAGTGAATTCTATCCACATCTTGGTTTTGGTCATGGACTACATCTAACGTCAATTGCTACTGCAAATGTTAAAAAAGTTTATTCAAATCGAATCAACAAATTTCATTATAGATTTAAAATATTTGATGAAGATGTTGTAGAATGCGAAGAACGCATCATTTTGAAAAAGCGTGGTGTTCAACCTTTATCACTTATTGAGTTAGTAAAACGATGGAATGAGACTGTGGGTAAGAAGTATGGAGAGAAAATTATGGCGGACAAAAATAAGTTGGTTATTCAGAAATATAATGACAAACTTACAGTTTATTTCTCTCCAACCTTGCGTCATTTTGTAAGACATGTATCGCCTATTATTGGAAGCGGTGTGGTGTATGCTTCTCATGAATATCACACTAAAGCTGATTCAGTTAATGATGAATGGTGGGTGGACATCTATGGTGATCGCATCAAGAAAATTTACCAGTCTTATGAAGAATCTAAAGTTGCTATCAATATAATGCCGCGTCTATATCATACAGTTGAAAGCTTCATTCATGTAGTAAATCCTTATATACAACAGAAGTTGAAGCATGTGATGAAAAGTAAATATGATGCAAAGACACACCACATTTCGTTTTCAATTGAAAATCAACGCGTTGTTCTGAAACTGGGTGATGACATTCAATGTCAATTGAGTAAAAATTTGAAAAAACTCTTTGGTTTTTCAATGCTACAAACAGTGTTTGCTGCTGCGCATACGATTGGTATAGAAACACCAATGACACTTGATAAACATGAACAGCACCTTTACATTCAAAGTGATTTGATTCTACCTATTTCTGTTGGTGAGAAAAAAGAATACATTTTACGTGATTTCATTCATGATAAAGACGCTTCATATGGAATAGTCGAGAAGATGTTTGAATCTATTTTCTATCATCCCGTCGTCAAACAAACTATACCCTCTATTGCTATCAAAATTACCAATGGTTTACAAGAGTGCATCCATGTGAAAGATACTAAATCCTTCATAACGTTAGTGTTTCGGAAAACAAAGTGAAGTCATTGTGATATGTTTATTGAAATATGTACATGAATGTGAAGCAACAGACTTTATACAACATCCACTGAAAATATATACATGAGCGCACTTCAATAAACATTGTTATATACAAAAAGTCTTTTTACTTCGTGAAGGGTGGAAATATACAGGGATAGGAAAAATGTCTTTCAGTGGAAAAGTCATCACATGGGGAATGTACAGATGTGGACACATATTCACAAGGAAAAAACAATCTCATGCGATACATAAAACAACAATGTTTATCTACAGAAATCAACATCAAAATACTAAGTTAAGGATGATTATGCTAAGACGTTTCCTGAATGTGGTAGTGTGAGTTTAATTCTTTTGGGTGGTGGTATGTTTGTGTCAGGATGTCCATGTGGAAGAGATATGTTGTGTTCTAACCAGCACCTCTTATCCTCCCATGCTGAAAGCGCCCGTTTCCTAAAAGTATGAGTTTTGATCTCATGCGACTTAGATTTTAAGATTGTCATATTGACAAACGTTATATTTTTATTTCTATAGGCTTTCCTGAAATTCTTATGTTTCATATTTTGCACAATGATCTTGATATGCCTTTAGCGCGCTTAATGCTATCATCACTATCCTTTAATTTCATAGAATACATTTTTGGACGGAGGAGAATCATTTCATCTATTTCCTTCCCTGCTGTCTCATCCTTAAAGTAGCCAAGTTTTGCCTTATTTTTGATGGAGTAGAGTGGATGATCAGCAGGATAATTTGATGTATCAAAATATCTTTCCAAAGATTTTCCTACTTCATTGAAATTTAAATCTTTTTGAGTGGTAATACCTAAGAAGAAACTATCTGTATCACCACCCAACAAACGAACCTCTTTTACGAGAGGACATGGTTTTAGTATTTTATAAAAGAGTTGGTACATTTCAAGCTTAGAATAATCTAGTACAGCTTGACCAATATAGATGGGTTTGCACAACTCAACTTCAGATTTTATCATTTTAACACCTATAAGGTCCTCATCGATAATGTCTCTATCGATGAATAGAGGTGATGAGGTCAATTTGTGATACTTTTGATCATCATTAACTAGTTTGTAGTTTACGCGCTTTCTAACATCCTCCATCGTCTTACCAAATAGACTGTTGTTCTTATATTTATAAAAATCTTTTTCAAAGTTATTTTGGGCTAGTGCACGTTTCTGGCTGTTGCTATCAATATATGGCTTGAGGAAGGCTTTCTGTCTAAATTTAATAATGCGGTGAACTCTTTTTAAAATCATACCCATTTCTAAATAAAATTTTAAGATGCTAAAGTGGACTAGATAGTTTTCTTTATCATACTGGGTGAGTAAAAGTTTGCGACAAGGCTTATAGTCGGGTTGTCCACATGATTCTAAATCTTTATGAAATTGTTTCATAAAGTCGGAAAACATATCTTTACTCACTTCACCTGATTCGGGTGCGAGTGGAAAATCTACGGTTTTATGTTTAATATTATTTGGATAGATTAGATCTATCTCAAAATAATATCCCCAATCACCTTCATCTGGAATTGCTAGTATGTTAGAAGGGTTGGAGAAATGTTGAATATCACTATCATCTAACCAGCTAAACTCAGAGTGAGGTAGCGGTTTGGATAATGAACTACCATACAAATTATTTTGGTCATAATACTTCAGATGAGTCTGGTCATTGCCTACTGTTTCAGATTTTAACCTATGTTTATTTACAAATGTGAGACCACCGCGAATTCCTCGCTCAAATAAATTATACATCTCTGGATCTTGTAAGAGATGAATGGTCTCACCAGTCATTTTAAAAGCAGACTTAAATGACATGGCTGGCAGACTGACAAAGTGGACGGGATCTAACTTATCTTCTTCTAATGCCACTCGTCGAAACTCCTGAAATACATCAGCCAGCAAAAATACATCTAACTTAAGGTAGGCAATGATATATTCGCCAAATGTATGGCAGTCAAATTTTATCCATGCATCTTGTGCATGATCATAATCTTCGGTCTTACATTCTGCGCCGGTCAAATCATTTTTAAATTTATCTATGGGCGGAAGAGAAGTCTCGCCGAGTTTACTAATCGCATCAAAATATGCATATGGAAAGACTCCTTTCCGTGTGATGACTTCATCGGTTAGATTTGGGTATTGTTTCTTAAGATTTTGTGTTAGTGGAAGAGACTTTAGATTTTGCACGAGAGAGGCCAGTGAAGCAGTCATAAATTGGTAGGAATCTAAAAATTTTATATCAAAATAGACCGTCTTATTTTCTTTAGTTTTATCGACAGGCACTTTTGCTGTCATGGCCATAAACTTCTCTCTCGTTTGCGCTATTACATCAAGCTTCCACTCTTTCATTTGACCTAAACCTCCTTTTATTATCATATGGCTGTCGTAGCCCTTGAAATTATGGAAAATGACGGGTAATGTACGCCGTTTCATCCTAAGTGAAAAATTGCATTTTGAACAGAGTGCGTTTCTAAATTTAGCAGTGATGTGATCATGGTCGCGCACTTTCTTAATCTTATCATCGTCAAATGTTTTCCTACATTTGGGGCAAATGTTGCAACTATCAAATTTTGCTTGATCATCTGCTGTCATATGCAATGATCTGCGATAGAGTTCACCATCATGTTTTTGTTGAAATTTTACAGCCTGTTCGAGGAATTGTAGGAATTGGTAAATACAATCCTCACCTTGCCAGACGCGCATTTTATTTTGCCTACCCCTAAAGTGATCATGCCATACTTCATAGCAGGAAATGGCTGCTGGTCGATGGATGTTATCATCGATATAACATTCGATGTCAGCATAGATGACACGAAGAGGACTTAATTCATCACCATTCTCTCTATATGAAAACTCCTTATCTTTGGGCATGCGCTCCATTTGCAGTTTACCTCGCTTACACCATTCGTAATGAGTTTCAAATTTAGTTTTCCTCCTAAAGTGGCGAATACATCTGTCGCAGTAATATAACTCTCTACTAGAGTTTTCTAAGTGGTGGTATAAGCGAGAGATTTTGGGAATACCGCAGTAGTGCCATTCCTCACTATCATCCTGTTTTACTAATAACAGGTTTACTGTACGTTCATAACAACTCGAACGCGAGTTGTAGCGCACACCCTTCAATCCTTTTTCCCAAACATGGAGAACTATTTTGATGTTGTTCAATTTTTCAAATTTTTCTATATCTTTAATTTTCATATCGTCACTATTACAGTCATCGAAGTTTAATTCATTCTCCCACTGTTGATACTTACTCTTGCGGTATCGACTATTCTGCACATCATTATAGTGGAGAATGGAGAGGACGGCATACTTAAAACATTGCGATTCGCAATCTACAGAAATGACTGCTGCTTTATTTCTTAAATTTTTCGGAAGTTTAAAGGAGCCTCGACCACTATGATTTCCTAATAAACTGATTTTAATCATGGCGGTCTCAATACCATCAAAAACGAGTCCACTATCACGCTCGTTAAATTTATCTATATTTAATTTTAACCCTTGGATATGAAAATTTATCCAAGACTCACAGTCTACAACTTCGGTTGCAGGAGAGGAGGGTATTTGAAACTCCAACCTCTCTATTATTTGTCCAGTATGGTGGTCGATTTTTACATATTTTATTTTAAGATAGATGAGCGCCTTCATCCTAAAATTGTCTAAATTGTTGAAGAGCGCTTCTATCAATGATGAATTTTGATGAAACCATTCCTCAAAGTTAGCAATGGTTTCTGAGGAGTCCATCTGGTAGTTCCTCACTAAATTATTTATGGACACTTCAGTGAGTCGGATAGAGGAGGTACCGTTGGTGTAGGTATCGTTCGCGTGTGTATGTTGAAGTCTGTGCGAAGATAGTTCAAAACGTGTCTCGAAAGACTGAGCGCACAAGTCGCAAGAAAAGGAGACATCGTTAACAGAATCATCCCTACCTTCGGAGATTGATGCCGGCTTAGGTCGACAAACACCTCGCTTGATGTGTCGGGTGAGATCACGCTTCCTCGTGAAGATGTGTCCACAGTCAGCACATTGCCGATCGTCGCATTCCCGCGACAATGTTGATATGGACTCGCACGAGATGGAACTGGTATCACCTGAAAGAGAAATCATTCTTTCATCTCTGTTCAAGTGTCAGTATATTGTTACAACCTACCTTGACTCAACAACTCTAAACTTTCCTCGAGAAGGGAGGGTGTTGGTGATGAAGTTGATGCCTGAAATTGAGGAAGATGCTATTAGCCACACGTTTGAGGGAGATGAGAGAGGAAATTTTCAACTTACCATTTGAACGAAATTATGTTTAAGCTTGATACTTGAACAAGATAGAGACTTCACTCAAATTTGGAATTCACTAAAGAGCAGTTCACTTGTACGCCTCAAATACAGAATTCGCTAGACAACAGTTCACTTATGCGTCTCAAAGACAGAGTGAAATGATACGGATGTCACTTTGCTTATATACTTTCATTCTCTTCATTCATTGGATGTTCATTCTGATTGGTTGCTTGTTGATACTTAAGAATTAGAAAACATTTCAAAGTCATTATTCACAGTCAACATGACAAGCCCTCCGACAACATCAAACACAAAATTCTCTTCTCCATGCTCAACACCAAAGGCGCTCGTTACACCAAACGCTCCAAGAAAGGCGAAGGTGGAGAAGGTGTACCAACTGGACGATATCAGGAAGTTATCATTACCAGCGGATGAGGAAGAGGAGAGTGTATGTGAGAAGGAGTGTCCCGACTTAACAGGCGTGAGGTGGAAGTATCTCCAGTACGATACTGACGATGTGATGGAGATCAACAGCACGAAATTCCTCCACCAATTATGGGAGTGGTACACCCCTAACTCCCAGCCACGAACTATGGCAGAGTGGGAGTATATTGATAAAGTGAGGCTCGCAGTGGAAGAACGATTAAAGCAACTGAACTGTTTTTGTTATCTATGTGAAGCCAGACTCTGGGACGATATTGACGATGAAGACCTTTTGAAATACATGCCATAATAAATTTTTATTTCGTATTATCTTTGCTTTCATACTGACGTACTTGAATGGGGCTTCAGTGGATGATTTAACCATGTATACATTTTCATTTGGAAATAGTAGCACGCTTAGTCTAACTTGTAAATCTTAAAACATTTCATATGGACGATGATGATAGATGAAATAGTGTCAAATAAAATTAAGATAGCTTACACTTCTGATACAGGGATAGCAATCGACTGCGATCCATGTGTAAAGAGCTTGTTAGACTACGGATGGGGTTAAGTGGATGATTTAACCATGTATACATTTTCATTTGGAAATAGTAGCACGCTTAGTCTAACTTGTAAATCTTAAAACATTTCATATGGACGATGATGATAGATGAAATAGTGTCAAATAAAATTAAGATAGCTTACACTTCTGATACAGGGATAGCAATCGACTGCGATCCATGTGTAAAGAGCTTGTTAGACTACGGATGGGGTTAAGTGGATGATTTAACCATGTATACATTTTCATTTGGAAATAGTAGCACGCTTAGTCTAACTTGTAAATCTTAAAACATTTCATATGGACGATGATGATAGATGAAATAGTATCAAATAAAATTAAGATAGCTTACACTTCTGATACAGGGATAGCAATCGACTGCGATCCATGTGTAAAGAGCTTGTTAGACTACGGAAGAGAGAAGTGTGTTATGTTGCGTGTGGCGCGTGAGTGTCCTCCCATTTCATTCCATTTATTATTTTTCTTCCCCTCTGCATTCCATATCCGAGGATATGTGGCGGGCTTGGGACCGCTTTAGCTGCATTAGAAGGTTGGCCCTTAAAAGAGCCCATGGGTCGTTCTCCGTCCACCGACACTCCTCTCACTTCTGCAAAAACTCTGAAAGAAAAAGAATAGGAGATTAGATGAGCTACAAAAATGATCATGTTGAGGAAGCTTACTGGGAACTTTCTTCCGAACTTTTCGGACGACGAAGTCTTCAAGCTGGCCGGTAACGTCCATACTCATGTGGAGACATCGGACTCCGTCGCCCTCATAACACTGCTGTGTTACGTTGGGATCATCCGTGATGGTTGGGGCGTCGCACACATTGTTCTCAAAGAGGGGAAGATGGACTTCATACACTCTCCTTTTTCGACACTTCAAACGCTCATGCAGTCGCTCCACTTCACCCGTCAACCTCTTATTAATAACCTTCACCTCCTCCGTCTCCTTCACCACGCTTCGCATCCGCTCTATCTCTTCATCCTTCCTCGACACACTCGCCTGCAAACTCTCCACCAAACCTGCCTTCCTCATCAACTCGCTCCTTTCCGCCATCCATTCCTTCTCCTTCTTTCTCAAGCTCTCCAACTCTTCCCTTGTTGCCCTATACCCCTCAACCTTCACCTTCAGCTCTTCATTCTCCTTCAAAACTTTTCTATTATTACTTTCCAAAGCCATCACACGATCCTTCATTCTCACAAATACCTCCGTGTCATACGCCTCTTGCTGCCGTGGCGATGACGCTGCCATCGGCTTAGCCACTTCCTCCCCCTCCCACTCTTCCTTCAAATCCGCTATGTCCCCAAACAAATCTTCCATCACCGCATCCAAATCAACATCATCCTTCTTCTTCATATTCGCTCTCAACTCAACTTCCTCATTCGAACTCCCATCACTCGAACTCCCCTCACTCGCATTCCTCACCACTTTCTCCCCAATCACGTCCTGTATCGCTGCCACCGCCTTTGTCACCTCTTCCCTCTCCAACAACTCTCCCTCAAACCATGCCTTGAACCCCTTCTCTCCGATGTTCCCACTCTCACACTGCAAATGCGCCTTCATAAATTCCTTCTCATCCCCCATCACACATTTCCGACAAGACACACACAACCTCAACATCACTTTCCTCTCATGGCCCATCGTCCCCTCTTTTTCTTTTAAATGTTTCTTGAGTTCGCTACCTCTAGCAATCTTGCCACAACTGCACTTGCCCACTAGCATCTTGGCGTTACTCGCTTTCGTCATGATAATTCTGTAAAGATAGAGTAAAATTTGATAGCAAGTGTTTATAGGATACTACTTGCTGATATGTATTGAAAGACTAAGTCACCAAACATTTGATAGCAAGTCAGCAACCGTTTGGGTGTTAAGCTCTTGAATCCGTTACAGGCATTACTCAGAGGGGATCTTATCCCAGCTCCAAGGCCTCGACCCACAAATCCAACCTCGATCGGACAGAGCGTGCGTCATATCACTGTGTTGGTATCCGGGCCCCAGTTTTGACATGAAAACCGGTGGAGTTATTTACAAGAGGAAACGACCCAAGTCACAGAGACTCATAAACGACTGCTTTTTATTCAAAAACTTTAATTATTATCATTAAATATGAATTTAAATTTTTCAGTATTTTAGTACTACTCATAAAACGTTTATAAGTAGTCTGTCACCTTCAGCATAGCAAACGCTGTCGAATGTTTTTTGAATCAAGTCTAAAGGACTTGTAGAAGCAAAGTTATAGCCGTTTGAAGATTTCGGCCTACTATCATCAAATGGTCAGTCATGCTATACTGACTAACCTATAAGTCTGACACCTTAGCTGATATCAGCAATGTAAAGTCAGAAGTCCGATATCGGACCTCAAGAGAAACGACTTACCTGTAGTCAGTTTCTCAACTTAGTGAAATTCCTCTCCCGATCCCGTTCTTATATACCCTGTGAATATGCAATCGATAAGAGGGGGGGGACGTCAGTGAAATTTCAAAATTTGATGAAAAATGTTTTGGTGACGGTCCCAGGTCGAAATTCCACACTTTGGAAAATTTTCAAATTTTTACCCATACAAAGCCACTCTGACACTTAGGATTTTTTCAGGTGAGCGAGCTCCGACCTAAAATCTTGTAACCGCTCTAACTTTTGAACGAAGACAGATAGGAACAAGCCGATTGTTTCACTGAATTTGTCTCACTCTTAGCTTTCAAACGAGCTATCGCACGACAAAATCCGTCCACTGGAAGCCAAAATCGAAGCAAGCTGTCCAGAGGGGGGGACGTCAGTGAAATTTCAAAATTTGATGAAAAATGTTTTGGTGACGGTCCCAGGTCGAAATTCCACACTTTGGAAAATTTTCAAATTTTTACCCATACAAAGCCACTCTGACACTTAGGATTTTTTCAGGTGAGCGAGCTCCGACCTAAAATCTTGTAACCGCTCTAACTTTTGAACGAAGACAGATAGGAACAAGCCGATTGTTTCACTGAATTTGTCTCACTCTTAGCTTTCAAACGAGCTATCGCACGACAAAATCCGTCCACTGGAAGCCAAAATCGAAGCAAGCTGTCCAGAGGGGGGGACGTCAGTGAAATTTCAAAATTTGATGAAAAATGTTTTGGTGACGGTCCCAGGTCGAAATTCCACACTTTGGAAAATTTTCAAATTTTTACCCATACAAAGCCACTCTGACACTTAGGATTTTTTCAGGTGAGCGAGCTCCGACCTAAAATCTTGTAACCGCTCTAACTTTTGAACGAAGACAGATAGGAACAAGCCGATTGTTTCACTGAATTTGTCTCACTCTTAGCTTTCAAACGAGCTATCGCACGACAAAATCCGTCCACTGGAAGCCAAAATCGAAGCAAGCTGTCCAGAGGGGGGGACGTCAGTGAAATTTCAAAATTTGATGAAAAATGTTTTGGTGACGGTCCCAGGTCGAAATTCCACACTTTGGAAAATTTTCAAATTTTTACCCATACAAAGCCACTCTGACACTTAGGATTTTTTCAGGTGAGCGAGCTCCGACCTAAAATCTTGTAACCGCTCTAACTTTTGAACGAAGACAGATAGGAACAAGCCGATTGTTTCACTGAATTTGTCTCACTCTTAGCTTTCAAACGAGCTATCGCACGACAAAATCCGTCCACTGGAAGCCAAAATCGAAGCAAGCTGTCCAGAGGGGGGGACGTCAGTGAAATTTCAAAATTTGATGAAAAATGTTTTGGTGACGGTCCCAGGTCGAAATTCCACACTTTGGAAAATTTTCAAATTTTTACCCATACAAAGCCACTCTGACACTTAGGATTTTTTCAGGTGAGCGAGCTCCGACCTAAAATCTTGTAACCGCTCTAACTTTTGAACGAAGACAGATAGGAACAAGCCGATTGTTTCACTGAATTTGTCTCACTCTTAGCTTTCAAACGAGCTATCGCACGACAAAATCCGTCCACTGGAAGCCAAAATCGAAGCAAGCTGTCCAGAGGGGGGGGACGTCAGCCGAAAATTTTTTCTCTCCGATTTCGCTGGAAACATCCTTCCTAACCCAAAATTTCACGTAGATTCCGAATCTGGCCTCCGTTTTCTCATCCGATTCTTCGTTTGGGCGCTACACACCAAAACGTCCCAAATTCTAACTCTGTCGTTTTTTCGAAAAATGTTGAAAATTTTTTCTCGCCGATTGCCTTGAAACTCACTATACAGATAAAGAATTTCACGCTGATTCCAAATCTGAAATCCGTTTTCCAATCCGATGCTTCGTTTTGAAGCTAGAGCCCAAAACGTCCCAAATTCTAACTCTGTCGTTTTTCACCAATGTCCCAAAATCTTAAATGGCGTCTCACATCTAAACGAAGACAGATAGGAACAAGCCGATTCTTTCACTGAATTTGTCTCACTCTTAGCTTTCAAACGAGCTATCGCACGACAAAATCCGTCCACTGGAAGCCAAAATCGAAGCAAGCTGTCCAGAGGGGGGGGACGTCAGCCGAAAATTTTTTCTCTCCGATTTCGCTGGAAACATCCTTCCTAACCCAAAATTTCACGTAGATTCCGAATCTGGCCTCCGTTTTCTCATCCGATGCTTCGTTTGGGCGCTACACACCAAAACGTCCCAAATTCTAACTCTGTTAAAATTTTGAAGAAAAATTTTTTCTCGCCAATTGCCTTGAAACTCACCCTACCGATGCAGAATTTTACGCTGAATCCGAATCTGGCAGCCATTTCACCATCCACGACAACCTAGACGGTCGCCCACGTCAACCTAGACGGTCGCCCACGTCAACCTAGGCGGTCGGCCACGTCAACCTAGGCGGTCGGTCACGTCAACCCATACGAGACCAACACATCCGAGTCTCACACTCTGTCGTTTTCGAGGGGGGGGGAGTCAGCGAACATGTTGTGAACCCACCTGGCCGGCACACCACGACAGACTCTGTCGTTCCAGAGGGGGGGGACTCAGACCCGAAGCACCACGGCGGCCGACCACGACACTCTGCCGTTCCAGAGGGGGGGGGGGGCGCCGGTCGAGTGTTTGTCACTTGCTTACTACTCATGTCAAAACGTATGCCTCTAAGCTTAGTATACTTTTCGCGTAATCAGAGAAAACATAGAAAATTTCGGTTTTTCCAAAAGTTGTAATCTGCGTCCCGTTGGATTAACGTGTGTTTTTCTTTGATCGTGTCTGCCAAGAAGAGGAATTTTTCAAGAGCGTCATGTAAAAGGTGTCCTTTAGTAGCAAACTTGATGGTTTGGAAAAAGTTGAGCTGCATTTTGGACTGCATGTATGTTGCGAAATTCATAGACTATGCCATGAAGATTCAAAATCTATAATGTTCATGCACATATATATTTCGGATGTCTCGGGAGATGCAAAATGAGACATATGAGGAAGTAAAAAGGAGACATGTATGGACTAGGAAGGAGATATGTCATAATCTTCTATCGTGTTTTGTATTTAATTTCTATACCCGAAACTTTGAATAGAGCTGTGACAGCCCAAATTGAAGCAAACCTTTACGAATTGCACTGAGTTCCGGTTAATCCATTGGATAAAGCAAAATTTTATTTGTACATTTTATGATACTATGCATTTGAGACAGTCTCGGTTCTCTTATGGACAACGTGAATGATCAACTTGATTTGCTAAATTTCAATGATTGAAGTAATTTACTCATCCAAGGAGAAACTCAGGATGATATATACTTTGACGCAATTTTGGAATGATTTCCATCATCGTATGAGGATCATACTGTTACGCGAGCGTATTTGGTAATTGCACAGCTGTACATGTACGTCATTCCAATGAACCACGACATTTTGAAAACAGGAGAGTCTCAGTTATCGATGCAATTGACTTTAGTTGTCTCATAATTTCCATAAACCAATGAGTTAGGGAGAGGTTTTATTTTTCTTTCGACATCCTGATGGTAAGTGGCTATCAGTTTTGCTTCTTTGCTCATGGATGCTCAATACTCATTCTGAAAACACTTCAGGAAAGTTGAACTTATTTCGGAGATCACTAGGATCTGCGAACTGCAACTCCTGAGGGGAATATTTTGGTCGATGAATCTTGTTATAGCCTAGTATGAATCAATTCATTAATTTGGTGATAAATACGAACGCAACTTTCTGTGATTGCAGAACCAACTTCACTTGTTTACTACCTGGAAAGGAATTTGCTGGTACTTATGACGTAACTGTGCAGGTATTTAAGTTGATGATTTCATTTCATTCATCAGATATGTGGTCACTGAGAGAATGTTTGCATTGACCGAGTCGGCTGCTGCAGGGTCTGCGGGCGATAAGATGGTGTACTGTTGAGAGCATAGAAATAAACTGTTTATCTGAAGTTGGCTAGAATGGAAATTGACTCAAGGTCGCGGCACATCCGGGGGAACTAAGTTGGGGCATGAACCACCAATTAAAAGCTTCGATTTGCACATGTGACTGATTCTAACCCAATCATACAGACGTTGGCAGGTGCATCTAAGTGAAAATGCTTGCGATTTATGTGCCGTTATTGTGCATTGCATGAAGCCTAATTTCCATTCTAGAGGTTTTATTGTTGTCAATTTCTATGGTTGAGAGGACAAGGCATTAGATCAGAGATGGACAACCAAACTAATGTCTATGCATACAGTAGGCCCGCCAACGCATTGACTGGTCACGTTCAAGTGTCATTCTATCGCTCACAGGTCACCGTGAATGAACCTGAGGTTCACAAATTGGCCTGCAATAGCATGCTGAGACCGTAGAAACATTCTTGGTTTCCTTAAAAGTCTTGACTTTTCTCATACTTACCGGTATTTTTGAACTTTCGGTAGACCAAATGTATATGTAATTTTGATGTATAGTGCTAAATCTTCATGCTTGATGCACATGTGCAACATGCGACAAAACATTAATGTATCGCTACACAGCTAGCTAGATTCAATATAAATACGGTAGTATCGGGAAGCTGAAGTTGGAGAAGATTTACTGGGCTACTCTATGATTAGAAGATGCCAAGAAAGTTGAAGGCAATGGTATACACAACTATGATTCGATCGGTGATCCTTAACGAAAGCAATCAGCGATAGATTCGGCAAAATATCGCCCAAAAGAAATGCGTATGCTAAGTAGCATCCTCTCGGTAGCAAGTAGTGGCGCGATCAGAAACAAAGACATTCGTGGAACACTCGGTATTCTTCCGGTCGTTGAGATTATGCGGTGACTTAGACTGAGGTGGTACGGGTACGTTGTGCGAAGACCTCACGAGTGTTAGACCTGAAACCATTGAAAATGGCCGTAACAGGGTCACATAGCCGAGAGCGATCAAAGAATTGCGCGCTAATTGCGATACGACAGGATCATCATAGGACCTCAACCGCTGATGCAATTGACTGTTCGGGATGGTAGAGAAAAATGAGGCCGTTCTCTTCACTGGTACTAGGCCTTTTAAGCTCAGCAAGGTGAGCATAGCCAGAGTCAGCGGAATATATTAATTCTCAAGATGACATAGCGATGATAAAATGGCTTCCAGTGGATTAAATAACAGTTGAAAATGCCCCACTCTAGAAAATATGCTGCAAAAATGAGTTGACAGAACTTCTAGATTTAGAATATTAATTGAATCGACAATTGGCGATCTACAGGGAGAACATGTGTATGAATATCAATAGAGAAAATTTCACCAATGCTACACACACGCTATTGAAGATTTTTTCTTTTAAATGCTTGATGAACAAAGAAGATGACGTAGGATTTTGATCTCTTTTTGTCACTATTTCGAGAGACCGGAAACGGGATTCTACCATCTATGAAAGGATCCACCATCACTCAAGGACCACACTCAATACCTCTGCGTATCCTGTGGTTGCCGATGATTTGCTCTCTATTTTTTCTCAAAAATTGAATTATTTAAGCATTTGCTAGAAATTTAAAGTAGATGACTCGTCGTGTTTTGATCATTTGTCATATGAAAGCGTCCTCAGACAATGTTGGGTGTATGTTTGATTGCTGTGGGTAAATTAACCGGCGATGAATACAAATCAAATAGAGAATTTTTAAAATGCAATTGTACATCTTGATTATCCACAGTCTGCTACTGTCTTAGTCATCGTCGTATAGGAATTTGCAGTAACTGCTTATCCGAATGAGTAAATGCACAAAGCAAGTGAGGCATGATAATTTGTCCATTTCCGACTTGGGATCCACTGTTTATGACATAAAGCTGACAGTAGGACTTATACAGCAGTTAGGAGAACTGTTTTCAGCTTATTCTTGCTATTCATATACATGTAGTAATTGCGTGTAGATGCATTTGTGAACGAATATGTGTTGATCGTCACATCAGATGTTGTCAATGATCTCTGAGCTATTTTGAATTGACAAAAATGATCGATTTTCAAAAAGTACTCTTAAATGAAGGTCTACTCATTCTACATTCCCATGGGTAGAATTTGATAAAATTTGCTAAAAGTCACAAAAAGTCGGAGTCCTGGCTATAATGGTTTTTGAGCAATATTAACAAATGTAGCGCATAGGTAAGATAAGGCTAGGGTTGCATCTTTATTCGCATTCAAATAAGCCTGTGATTTTTAATTTGAAAGATTGCAAGTGACCATTTACATTTTTATAGTAACTCTCCCACTTCAAGAATAGTATTCTTAGAAATTAAATCACCAATCCTTTTATCAACTGTTATGATTGATTGAGGCTATCCTGAATGTTTACATAGCATGCATGCATGAGAAAGCAGACGTCGGACTTCTTCACAATTTTCAGTTGCAACAGCATGCGAAATAATGTGAGCAGCTTCTTTGTTGCTGTAAATATCGTAGTTGTTGATACATGTATTTGGAAAGCACCACAACAAATGAGCTAAAAGGAGTTGTTTACAATGGCTTCAGATCGATGAAATTCAAAATCATATAAACCCACAAACCGTTCGAGATGCCAAGTGAATGCAGCTAACATTGACCGAAAATGAATGGACCTTCAAAATCATAGACATCTGTAAAATAGGCTTGCTACATGGGCATGAAACAGTGGCAGAATCAACAGAAACACCCTGTATGTCTGGAAATATGTTTTCCATCATTGTAAGCAGAAGATAATTGATCAAGAGACACTTTCATTTTGCATGGAAATGGTAATTAGGCATATTTTTTAGAATAGAATTGAATAGAATAAATATTTCGCCTCACAATGTCGGTGAGCACATTCACAATATCACATTTCCTTTACTATCACAATTATATGCATGAAATAAAAAGATAAAACGTATGTGTACTAAAAATATCTCAGGGTGGAATCCTGTGCGATAACCCGAGGTTAAGTCGAGAGTTACTAAACCTTAGGTTAGCTAACCAGCGAATGAAGTTAACCAGCAATCGGTATCCAGTGCCTTCAGGTTAGCTTACTCGAGTCAAAGGAGAGGTTATCTTTGTGACGACATAAACTATGATGCAAATGACGCAGAAAACGTCATGATGTCGTCATAGAATTGATTTTGTTGCGATCACTGACCTAATTCTTCTGTGTTTCTGTACAGAAAGCATCAGTTTCAGTGACATTCAAGTTTCTTGATTGCAATGATGAAAAGGCGCAGCGAAAACTTTACTTTGGAGGAGAAGGATGTCTTACTTGGTTTGGTTGCAAAGCATCAGAATGTGTTGGAGAACAAAAAGACGGATCAAACAACAACGAAGCAGAAAGATGAGTGTTGGGATAGAGTGGCGGTTGAGTTCAGCAATGAGTTCCCGCACCGAAGAAGAACTGGATCTCAATTGAAGCAATGCTGGAACAATAACAAGAAATGTACAAAGAAGAGAGCTGCAGCAGAAAGAAGGAGCCAGTTTCAAACTGGTGGTGGTGCAACGTCAGTGCAACCTCTGTCTGAACTTGACCAGCGAGTAGTTGCAATGGTTCCGAGTCAGATAGAGCCACTGCCCAACAGCAACGACAGTGATGCGAGACCTGCAGAATCCTCAACAGCATTGCCGATATTGTCGAATGAAGCCCACGCTGAGGATTCATCAGACTTCTCTTCAGAAACAGTTGATGAAGAATTTCAGTCGACTTCTAAAAAGCCATGTGTGAAGAAGAAGGATCTCGCAACCGACGAATTTGTCCAATTTTATCGATTGAAGATTAGAAAGTTGAAGAGGAAGATGAAATTACAAGAGGAAGCAGATAGCTTGCGAAAGAAATGTCTTGAAAAAGATCTCGAGCTAAAGAAAAAAGAACTGGAAATCAAGGATCATCAACTGGCTCTGATAAAGGATGAAGTTTCTCAGAAGAACTTGAGCATAATTGGTGAAGCGTATGAGACATCGAATGAATTTCACATAGTATAAGATTTTTTTCTGCTGCTTTGTATTTTGTTTTGAGTGAAAATATAGATAAATGCCTAGCACACACGACTTTTAAATTCCTGCTTCTTTCTCCTGTTTCTTTTCTAAAGCAGAGATCTTGATTCAATTTCATAATACCCAACATTTGTATAAAGCTGAAAACAAGCACGTCTTTATTTATCCTTCAATTGCCAAAAATTAAAAATATTGTGCAACAATATTGTTGCGTACAGCTCTACCACCTGCAGTGATCGTCTCTGAAAAATTTACATCGTTTTCAACATTGACTTCAGAAGTCTCATCCTCATCAAATTCACTGAAGGTATTTGTCCTCTTTGCAAGGTTGTGAAGACATGCACACACAACAATCGCATCTTGGGCAACATCTAATCGCAGACGCAGTCCTTGTTGCAGGCAGCGAAAGCGCTGCTTCCATTGTCCAAAAGCTCGTTCGATTGTTCCTCGACATGCTCTATGGGCATTGTTAAATTGCCGTTCGCTATTGCTGCTCGGATTAAGAAAGGGAGTTATCAGATATCTCCGACACTGATAACCATTGTCGCCGAGAAGAATTCCTCTGATATTTCCTGCCTCTAAATCAGAACATAGTCGAGAATTGGAGAACACGGTTAAAGTCGTGAACTGATCCTGGCCATCGGCATACCAAATTGGTAAAGCAGCCATCAATGTCAGTGAGTGCTTGCACATTTAATGAAAAAAATCCTTTCCTGCTACGAAATACTTCAGCATTTTCACCACCAGGGCTTTTGATCGGTATTTGTGTGCCATCTATCGCTCTAATAACAAATGGCAATCCATATTGATCGAAAAAACGACCTTCACTTTTGATTTAAGTTTGAATCAGTTTTCATGCATGAGTGCATAATCAATTTCGTAGGCCACATCTACGAATCTGAATAATCAAAGAATATTTGCTTTCCCAATTTCAAGTCAGAAAAATCCATCTTCTCACCGTTGAGTAAGATGAAGGATCAGCATCATCCTTTCCGAAAACATTGACTATTACAGAATGAATTTCGAGTGAATTGTTCTACGCTTACCATCAACATAAGAACGGAATCTAGTATTCTTTTTGTTGCAGTCAATATTGATATTGTAAAATTTAATTTTGACTGCACATTTTCAAAAATTCAAAAGAAGTTTAATTGCCGTAGAACATTTTGGACATTCTCCATCCACTCGCTGATAATTTCCTGTAGCCAGGAATCTCAATGTGACCAAAACTTTTTGTTCCGCGGAAAGATTCATGCCATTTCGAATTTGTGTTGGTTGAATCGCGTCTCGAACAGTGTCAACAATGTACGTAGCAGCCTCTTTCTTTAACCTAAATCGGTTGACAACTTCCTCATCGTCGTATTCCGTCATTGGATCTAATCTTCCTCTTCTCCGTCTCGGGCATCTTCTACCAGCGAGATACATCAAATCTTCGTATTCTTCTATATCTTCCATTGCTTTGATCATTGTCAACATGCGAAGTTGGTATTTAACCCGCCGAATCGGTGAGTTAACTTTTGACTGAAAATTCATCAATCTAACCTGAGGTTAACTAACTTTCAGACAACTGGATTCCATCCGAAGGTTAACCTTCGAATTTAAGTAGAGTTAGTTTAGCCACAGGTTAACTCGCTGCACAGGATTCCACAATCAAATCAAGTCAAGTGGTCGAATAATCTTTCGATTAATATAAGTGATTAAAATATACTATCACTTACATCAAGAAGAATGACTATAGCTCTTATTATGCGCTGCATGGCAATGACAATAGCACTCATTGTATGCTAATTGTGCCTCTGCTATATGGTTGCTGACATAGCGGGCACGCGTGAATAAAGGAACACGCTGTCTCAGCAATAAATCTATGCTTTCATACCGCAATTTTCTTTGACTTTTTTATTAGAGAGCTTCTTTATCATAAATAGCACACTGATTAATTACGTTAACAGTCAGCACATAAACGAGTTATCGTCACCCTCGGTGTCATACATTGACTATGATCGTTGGCCACGATCGTCATTATAAACAAGGCGAATAGTCGGATTTCTATGGTCATTGTGACACACTTTGTCAACATCAGAGATGCGTTTTTAGAGTTTCAGTTTATGACGTGACAACTGATGCTAAGAGCGGAATTCCTGCAAAAATTGAAACAAAAATCCAACAACTCTTACTTCTGTGCGCACCACACGGTTAAGGGACTAGTAAATCTCTAGCAATTGTTAGAGATTTGTTAAACACTAACAACTCACTATCTAACTCTGTTTCTGAGCAGTCGCCCTTGGTTGAAATTTCCGTCCCTCCGATCTCGATTGTTTGCTTACCAATCAGACTTTCATTAGGCACCTGTGTTGGCGAACTTCGCCTGGATCAGATTCACCAGAAAGCTTGTAAACACAACACGTTCATCGATTGGGCTTAGTCCATTTGTTCTGATCACTATACAAGGCAGATTGCTCTCAGATCTTGCCTCTTCCCACCCTGACTTCTGGAATAATCAATTGAAAAAAAATACAAAGTCGTTGACAGATAAGAGAGCCCCAATCAGCAATTGCTGGATGATTTCGGCTAAAACTTTCTCTCTGATAGTTGGTTTCATCGATAGGCGACTGACCTTTGCATGGCGAATTCCATCCAACCGGCAAATGTTCTTCTCAGGGCACTTTTATCCATACGAACTTGTTTGATGTTTTTCATCAATCGTCTTGAGCTTACTCCATGACTTATAAGACTGAATATCGACATATCGAACTTAATGACCGCGCATCAACTTCGGAACATCGTTGATAGCCCGTAAGTGAAATATCAGAGTCAGTGGCGTCGCTTGCTCCCAGACCATAGGCCTTCGCTCCGTAGTGGATTCCTATATTTCTGCAGCAGACAGCATGAACTGCATAAAATAATTAATTTGAGGCTATCTTAATTTCAGTGAATTTTCAAACACTTGTACAAGTACATGAACATTCAAGTCATGCTGGCATCCATGACTACAGAATGAAATGAAATGATGTGAGAAATAGAAACTCATATTTAAATGAAAGATACACTGAAGTCCACATACTACCCTATATTGACTATACTGCATGTGAATTGTGATTCACTGTGAGTCCTATGTGACAGCCTCTTTTTCTGAACAGCCTCATAAGCATAAAGTCCTAAGCTGATTGTTCGTCAACGCGACTCTTGTTTTCCCAAGATTTTAGACGTCAAATGACAATGAAAATGTGATGTTTATTTCTCACATGAGGCTTGATCGCCTTGGCGAGATGACCATAGAAAAAATTCACTCTCAAGAAAGCTCTCGCCAACGCAAGACTCTGTTGTGTTCATTATAGCCTGTCAATCACTTACATGTTTCAAATTTAGGGCTGCTAAAATGTTTTTTGTGCTCCTCTCATATTATATCCTTTGAGAGTGGTTTAGTTTTATTCCAATGGCATGAACTTCGTGCACGATGGTTAGAGTTTTCTGCATAATCCCTCGAACGACTGGCCGCTGTAGAAAATAGCCACCGTTGAAATCGTCGCCATAAACATAATATCACCAATGTGCCTTAGATCATTATCTCTGAGTGAATCACACATCAAATTGTAGAAACTTCATCGCTTTATCTTTCAGCGGCTTCTCACTTTTAGATCCGACATTCAACCATTGGTGAACGCAGACACGACGATTCAACACGTCATCATCTTCTCCAAAATTTGGCGAAGCCATGAGTAGGGAAAATTTGCGCCTCCCTCTATCTGAATCTATGAATTTATAAATACAGTAGATCTTTTCTTGCTTTGTTGCAATTTATTTGCTTCTGCGTTTCTATCGGGAGAAGACGAGACTGACTATCGAACTAAGCGCACACGCTCCACATATCACACAAACGTACAAATCTCTACAACAACAATTTCTACAAACTACAAATCTGCTATGAACACATCGCCAGCGCATTGTGTGATTGCTTGAAGATCCCTGAGCGCTGGCGCTCGGAACGTATTTGAGAGTAGTCACTTGAAACTAAGTAAAGCTGTAAATGCAAATATGCTCTCAAAAACAAAAAAATTCAACCTCTGTTTTATGAACGCAAATAATTATTTTTGGGTATGCGGCGAAGGCCTCGCAGGCACGGAGACGATGCCACTGATCAGAGTACAGCAGCCAATTAAGAATCAGCAATCCACAACAATAGAGTGACATTGGATCAGATGGCAGGTGCTACATAGCGGCAGATTCTGACTTCAATATTCATTGCTTGCGATAAGAAACAAATAAAGGCATAATCTTGCCGGCAGAGTTACTCAATTTCAACCTAAGTGTTCACTTCTGAATAATCCTCGATAATTAGTCAACACCTTCTGTTCATGCGACCAATTATCACAGAAAATGTCTCTAAGCACATTCAGCATGTAGGTTATAGCCAGACATCATATGGTAGGCTTTGAGATGGCTAAAACGCTTCCAATGGGAGCTCTGCTGGGTGCACATCCTATTCTGACTTGGTGTGTAAGTGAATCAAGCTTCGTTGAGCCTCGCAAAAGAACTACTAATATTACGAAAATAGAATATTACGAAACACTCCTTGCATCTTAGATTTTATCATTACAGGTGTATCGTCTGATATCTTCACAATTTGGGCAAATCAAACCGACACACTCCGGATTAAATATGATCGAAGTAAGTTCACTTCATACGGATTTTTCAAATGAAATCTGGTATTTCGTTGTTCTAGTTATGAAGATTTTAAAAACACGATGCTTTTCCATTAGCTATGTCATGCAGTCTTTATGTTGAAAGGTTAGTTTCTTCATTGCTATATCGAAGGATTGCTGACGCCAGTTTTTGCTTGTTATATATTCCATGTAAGTAATCCATCCATGTATTCTTAAAGTATATGTTTACCATCTCATAAATGATTGCACAAAAATCAGCTCATTTTCAAATGTAATTTTTCTGTTCCATTTCCTCTTCAATTTCAATAAGCAATTTGTGGTACATGCATAAAAAACTCTATGCTTCATAGTTAATTTCGTCATGTAATTTGCTTTCTTCAGCGGCTAGTTGCGGTCGGCAGGTCTCATGGAAGAAAATTGAATATTTTCTTTGACGCACAGTTTCAACATGAAGACGATTGCATTTTTTAATGGAAATTGAATGTTAGTGATCTATTAATCAGTCATTGCATAATGAATTAATTCTAGGATTTATTGAATTTTTAAAAAGATACAGTACCAAAAATATTTGTCGAAAATGGTTCTGGAAAAACCAGCAAAATAATTGCTTAAATAGCCAAATTAGCTTCGAGTCCAATTGTCTCGGCTGATCAAATGAATGAACTTGGTAGCTAATCACTCATTGCCCTACAACTATATCTGACGAGAATAAAAAAACGTTAGTAAATTTTGGGTTCTGCAGCGATTTATAAAACAGACTAGGTCATTTTTCTAGCGTTGAACTTCTTAAATGCTTTAATGTGCAGCTCAATTCATGACCAGGATGTAATAATCCGCCGATGTTCAACTTAAAAGTTCTCAAACTTCGATAAACGTAGGGTAGAGTAGAATCGATGATCAACTTCATAAGCCTATTTTCATTTACAAAGTCTACATTCAATAGCCAGTTCAATAAAAGCTGTATCGTGTAGTTCTTTCTGAAGTTGCAGGTCTTGAAATAATTTCTTCTACAAATTGACAGCAAAGTTTACTGTGTCATCCACAGAACTTCACTTATAAGTAGACCTACCAGATTTCTAGAGACTCTAACCGGGACATTTTCACCTTTTGAGAGGTTCATCCGGTGCCAAAACCCTGGATGAACATTGATGAACACTGGATGAATATTGATGAAAAACTTATATATTCTCAAATTACTACTTCTTTTCACAAAAGAATAACAAATGTTGAAATTGTATAAATGCAATTTATCAAAAAGTACAACTCACATAATGACATATACTGTCATTTCAATTCCTTTGTTTGAAATGTACTTTTCGTTGGATCGTACGTTTCTCAGAAAAGAGTTGTCTTTTTTAATTTTGTTGTGGAATTCTCTGCAACTCAAATCAATAGTAAATATGATATATAAAAATACTGCACATTTGATATGAAAATGGAATAGCTAACACAATAATAAGGTAAATTCAGATAAATAAATCAAAATTTGATGTATTTCATTTCATCAAAAACTGACCGGGTCATTGGCCGTAACAACCGGCCGGGACCCCGGGACATACAAAATAAACCGGGACTAACCCGGTTAAACCGGGAAGTCTGGTAAGTCTATTTATAAAGCAACTTTGTAAATTTATCGTTGCTGTACAGACCAAAATGCGGAAACTCCCATTACTCCAGTGCATTTCTCACTGTAAATCGCTCAATATCAATCACATACGAAGGATGCATACCAAAATATTTTTTGGTACATTTCTGTATTCTTTTGGTATATATTTGTATGCTTTTCGTATGTTATTTCAAATGTGGTATGCTTTATATCCTAAAGCCATGCCAGCACAATGTTAAAAGAAAGCGTAAACCATGTCCAAAGTATGTTGATTTAAGGCCTTTTGTCAATAAAGATCACACTAATGTTACTACTGTTTTATAAGTAGTGAGATAATGACATTCAAGAGTCATACTTTCAATACTGTCTTTTGATTTTAATACACGTAAGTCTAAGGCATTTCATGAATAATCAACAAGTATTCAACCATCAACAATGATGCATTATGTAATTTTGAAATTAAGCATATTATCAATCCGAAATAAATACACATTGTAATTCATGAACGCAAAAATAGTTATGTTTGAGATATGTAAGTCAACATGATTGATGATTTGATAGCGTGGTACATAAAGAAGAGCTAACTAAACGTTAACTAAACGTCCTGATTATGTCCTGTTAGACAAGCAGCAACCACAACAATCTCGTGGAACTTAAAATTCACAATATAGCTAATCTAGTTAAATATCACTCTATCAAACAAAATATATTCACGACTGGTATTCCCGAAAAAAGTTATTTGACAGTGGTATGTAATACATATATATTTTTGCTATGTGACTTAAAACTCTACATACGAAATACATACCAGAGGCATACGAATAAGGATGAATTAGCATCGGGTCTCGTATATAAAACATACCAACAACTGCTATTTCAGTGTAAGACAGCCAATCACAGATAGAATAGTTCGTATCGCTACATATCAAATCACATACGAAAGTAAGTGAGATGTCGTATGAAAAACATAACAGATCTCTGCAAGCATACGAGAATCTCGTATCAGATGATAGTTTCAAATTGTATGTGATTTTGGTATATGTTTGTATGTAATATTCGTATCCAGCGATTTACAGTGAGTGGCGACAAATCCGCCATCTTTTTTAGCCATGATCAATTAATTTCTATGTCAAATCAACTATCAACCTTGTATCAACATTTTACTTACCATAGAAATGTACCTTCATCTATTTATTTTTTTTCCAAATGTCTACGGATAACTATGTAATTTTTCGCTGATTCATAGTTTTGACATAGCTATTCATTCTCTTCCATTCCATATTTGGAATATATTCCAATTCCCCTTCATTCCACTCTGTTGTCAATTGCGATATCAAATAAAACTGCTTATAAGCGTTGGCTAAAAAGTAATATAATAATCAACCATTAAATCAACCATTGATTCCATACTTCCCTTATATACTTTCTTTGGTACAGACTTAAAAAATACACTGTTCTTTAACTCAAATGATTTGCCACGTTTTTTGCGTGCAAGCAGATGAAATATTCATTTCCTCAGGCAGCTTAACTCCTAGTAACTTCAAGGTCGATGCAGTGTCTGTTTATCTTCTTACTGGGTGGATCCTATAATGAGAAAGCTTCTAAAAACTATGCCAAGACAGCACAAGATGATAGTTCAGAAAGTTCAGTAATATTTAGTCATCGTCCTATCAATGGTTGTCACTGTTTTTGTTATGGACAGTTGCAAAAGTATTTACGGTGAAGTGATTGGAGGCGTTTTCTCTCCCCCCAGTGAGCCGAGGGTTAAATAGTATGGAAAGTCTCCATTCTAAACAAGTTCATTTTATCATTTTTCAGAACTTAGTAAATTGACATTTTACATCTCTGGTGAGCAAATTTGCAGTTCAGCATAATTTTCAATTATTTCTCTCAAAACTTCACTCTCTTCTAATGTTATAATTATTCATAGAATCAACAGTTTGGAAGAACACGAAAAGTCAGCAAGATTAGCTAGGGCACCCGATCACCTCACCATCAACCACCTTGACCAGATCTTTCGATTAGTGTATGGTTTATTAGTTTTGCTGACATTTTCCATTTCAAATAGTGATCTAGTGGAAATTTGTCAAAAATTGGCGTTTTTTGACCTTTGACCTTCACCTTAGCCCAGGGATGACCTTAAAAATAAAGATAGTGCTGTTTTTCTGAATCCCATTTCAATGCCCATTCGATTGATGTGTGGTTTGTCAAAACTGGTATGATAGTTTGGGAGATCAGCAGGGGCGCGTTCGGAAAAACAGCCCAGTAGGGCGAGTGATAAGAGACTGTGAAATATTGTACCCACGCACTCTGTGTATCAAGAAGAAGACGCATAGCTTCTCTTCGCTGGTAGAATTATGAGCTGCGATGTCAATCAATACTCGCAGGTTACTAGTGTCATGCACATTAGGCCGGAAGCACAGACGATAAGCCGTCAACCGGTTGAGAGTCCTTGGAAGATTGTCTTCATTAGAACCGAAGTTGTGATACAACGCATCATTCTTTAAGCTTAAGCTTTACAATACTTTGTGCTCTTACAAAAATAAGAAAAATATCAGATAGTTTCTTCTTCTGCCTGCTTGCATTACCTGTCATGAGAAAAACATTGTCAAAATGACTAATGGTCTATGGCTTTTCGAAGATCGCGACTTGTGAATGATTACGTATGGCTCATTCTGTGTGCCTCCGGCCTTACATGGTCATTATGAATACGGTCTGCTTGTAGATTGCTTCGACTGAAAATCTTCGAAGAGTCCATGGATATGACTGGAAAATTACTTCTCTTTGACTCTGAAGAATATTGTAATCTATGAATCAAGGCAGATGAAGCATATTTGTATCTCATTTTGAGAAAATTTGTCCATCCAAAACAGAGTTTGTTTTGTGGAAAATCCTTTTCGCTCAATGTTGGATCTTGCATTAGAAATCGACAAGAAAAGCCTAGACAGTCAATTCTTCACGACTAACTTTGTAATATCTTTATCATTTTGTCGCGCCAACTGGCATGAAAAACCGAAATGCCGACAGATTTACGTTGCTTCTAAACTACAGAAATAATAGCTATACACCCTATTTTCATCCTTAAGGAAACTTCATGTACCACTCGATGAATCATCGCCCCTCATTATTCATAATGAAATTTTTGTCCCTTAGATTTGTCTTACCGTCCCTCTTGAGAGCTACTACTCATCAAGTTATACTGAGAGAACAATAAATTACTCACACTCCGATTTTGGTCATTCACCTGCTCTGAACTCATCTACAGCAACGTGCTTTTGAAGTAAATTTATAACGTCCTCATGAACTGCGATAAATGAATTACTCCTCTGAAGATGCATGAATGGCGATGAATCTTTCATCATGATGAGATAAATGAAAATTTCAATATGAAATTTGACTGTCTGAAATCATCGAAGTTCATTTCTTGTAAAATTTGAAAATAAGGAAAAATAAGTGAAACAGAAAAGTCGATGTTTGAAAATGAAGATAACCACTTTATTCATTAATCCAAAACAGTTCCCAAAAACAATAAACACGAAAATCAAAACAATGTAGTTAGAAAGAAATGCACGAGCGCTTTCGTGGACTCTATTCATGTGCAACGACCAAGTAAAATGAAATGCAACAAGACAGTAAAACTGAGAACACAACTCAAAATGGTACTAACGAACTGTCAATCACTTGGTCAATCACAATTTCACTCTGTTTCATTTGGACTCAATATTTGTTTTGTCCCTTTGTCATCAGTATACATTTGTCATTTATAATCTTCCATAAATTCTGCAATCCAGTTAAAAGGCCAAACTCCCCACGTCTTTTTTAATTTAGTAGTTATTTGTCATAACATGTTAGTGCGCAAAAAATCAAGAGTCCACAGTTGCGAACTAGCATTTTTAAAGCAACCTTCAACAAAAGGCGTCAAGTTTTGTCTCCTAACTGGTGTGCTGATATTAAAAGTGATCTCCTTTCAAATAGTCAGCTATTTCTATAATTTCCTTTGGTGGATAGCCAATGAGCAAAACGAAGTCGTTCCCATTTTATGTATTGGAATATAGAATACACTTAGTCTATCGAAGACATTCATGATTTTCCTCATTCCATTCACTAATTTATCGATCATGTTCCTTGAAAATCGGAGTAAATTTCTGCCATTTTATATTCATCGTTTATACTGTATCATCATCAATTCTTTCAGAAGTCATCACATCATCTGTTGCATTCGGTATGTGGTTGTGAATGTGATGCAAAAGTATTTATCATCGGTAACTGCTCATTGCCAATTGCCGGTGATATTTATAACACTAGCATTCGTTTACATGGTCACGGAATTAGCTAATTGAATTTTAGTTTAGAAACCTCACAATTTTGAATGTAGCCAGCTACACTTAATGTCTGCATCAGATATATTGCAGTCTGTTCACATATGCTAGTGCATCACAAGTTTATTTTAACTGAAATCACAGTTTACCTTTATATGCACGTTTGTCAAATCGAAGGTATATAGCCATTGATAAATAAGCAATCTTCCTAAACTAGCGACTCTCCCTTGGTTATGGCAAGAATTCCTACAAGTGAGAAGAGTAGGGGAAGGTCGGGTAATTGCGCCATGCTAAGGAAAAAGTCCTCTACTGATGCAACTAACAGTTTATTTGTGATGAAAAACAGACTATCCCAAAAGGAATAGATTTAGAAATGTTACCGGTCCACCCTTCTGATGAAACTTAATTGTGTTATGTCTGCGAGTGTTGTGTGATCTGATCGGTCATGAATATTGCTCAACTAATCTAGCCTACTATAACAACCCTATTTGATCTTGAGATCTCCTTTAGATGTCATAACATTGCAAAGTTGTCTGTGTTGATTCAACATCAATAATCTCATATGAATGGTATGATGCATTATTTACTGCTTGTATCAATTTTTGTCGAAAAAACCGCGGTTTGTTAGGCAGATTCTCATATTTCGATGAAAACGGATTTCATTATTTCTACGGTATATTTCAGTGGGGGCGCATGCATTTTTTTTTGACCTCGTATACTGTCGCACATAATAAGCTATACTGATCCTTCTCACGGTCTCACAGGTCTTACTATTTTAAGCTTCTTTCTCCAGTGAATGTTGTTATTTATGCTAATTGTCTTTAGTACATGCCTCCTACGCCGTTTTATTTACGCTTTCATGAATTTACAGATCCTTTATATGTGAACAATGCGCTTATTCATGCATGATAATAAAATATCGAGGATATACTCAATTACGTTGTCTTCAGCAATGTTGTTTATTGACTGAATGATGTGTGCGACTTTCCAACATATTACAAATTTGTTGATATTTTAATAACTATTTTATTTTCATTTCCTTAATTGTCAAACCTAGATTCGAATTTCTTGGTTAATTTAAACAGATTTTAGCTTTTCCTCATACTAACGATAAATTTTATTAATGTGGTTTATTAATAGAAGACTTAGAATTAATTAATATTTGTTAATATCATATAAAAGCATATATAATATTATGTAGTTACTGTCAATTACTTGTGAAAGGATTAACTAACAATAATTGCCGTAAATATTATAAAGCATCACCAATATAAGAATTGATCAAGTTCTTCGGCTCTAAATTTTAAGTGACAGAAATCGTGAATTGCAGGTAACGTGCAATTACAATGAGTACATTTACTAGCGTTTAATTAACCACGTTAGCCATATAAAGTAACGATTTTTCAACACAATTCTGACTCTATTATGACTTTGCACCATCGGTGCACTTTGTGGGAACTTTCCGTCTCTCTATTTTTATTGCCGCGTCACTGCGGGTATCATTAAGCGCTCGATGTCGTCTGCTGGATGATCTCGATTAAATTAAAGCGGTATCTCAGCGTTTTGTAATTACATGCAATTACTTATGCTGAATTTTGATGTAGCTTGCACCATAGACCCAGTTGAAATGAATTCACAACTTGCTTTTTTTATGTACATTCATCATCAGCGCATTGTAAGGTACATGTAATCTGATTATCATTGTATTTCACGCTTCATACATCTTGCAGTGTCTCATGACGAAACATGCTCGCATGAGATAATAAATCAATGAATCTTGTTGATTTGCTAAAGAAATCATTCAAGATGAATTTATCAAATCTCAACAGATGCAGCCACCACGAGACATGTTTCGGCCTGTTGGGCCTCATCAGCCGTGGGTAGGTTCGAACCAGCGGTGTTGGAGCTAGAGGACGTGCAAGCATACCGTCTAACCACAAGGCCACCAGCCCAACAGGTCCCGTGGTGGTTGCATCTGCTGAGATGTGATGAATTTATCAATTACCAGCTAGCTTATCGTGCGATGTATACCGGGTATACTTCTACGATGTATATTCATACATTTATGGCTCATTTTTTCTAAATAGGCATTTTACGTATTTGGTAAAATGAATCGCCGTAAAAAAAGTCGCCGCAACTTAGAATAGTATTCAAACAAGGTTCGACCTTGGGTTTTCTGTCGACCTTGGGTAAGTGATACAAAACTTGGATATTCTATTAATGCTGCATATATATAAATCAATTCACAAAGATTAATATTTTGATTTGAATCTTAGGAGAACTGCATGATAAGAGCATAAATCTATGATTTTTTATCAAAATTGCACTCAATTCACAGAATATTTCAAAAATGAAATACTTGTGATCATTAGCTATTTCATTCTAGGCCTGACAACCCCGCGCATTGAAACTTCGTGCATTTTGTATTTGCTGTGAGCTTCCATATAATTTGTTGCATTTGTACAATGTAAATATTGATATTATAATTTTTAGATATTTCATATGTGTTATATCTTCGCAGTTATCCGCCCCCTAAACTGTCTGCGATAGCCAACATTCCAAAAATGAATTCATTCCAATTTCGCATTCTAAATATGTTTAGCCATGCACTCACTACGCAGCTATGATGTTTATTCAGTCTGTTTATATTTCTGAATGATAATATGAAAACAATTGCTTTGCTATGAGCAATGTGTAACTCAATCATATAAATCAACGATCTTCAATTAGTCAGTCCATCAGTGTCGGTTACATTATTAAAGGAAAGCTTTATGACGTAATAACATGTACTAGGCTACTAATTACAGTTATTGCAATAAAAAATAGTTTCCCACTAATACCACACATTTCCTTTTGCTCTATAGGAATTTTGGCCTATAGAAGAATCTTCATGTCAGCACAAAATACAAAGAATGCACTTCGTTTACTTGATTCTACTCATATATTGAAATTTGGGCTTGGGTTTTGGGTTTCGACGCAAGTTTTGGCCCAAAGCTTGTATTGGGTGTACCCTTTGCAAGTTTTTCCCACACCTTGACTCAAAGAATGCTTTTGGTTAAATTCTGTGTCTTATTTTTTGTATATTCTTAAACGAGCCCGTGGGCTTGTAAATACAAATGCCCTTGAAATAGTGTCTAGCATTTTGTTAAGGTTAAATTTTGTCATCGCTGATTATCAATTTCTACACGTTTGTATTTATGCAAATTGTGATGCTGATTAAATCTCGTTTCTTCTTCAGGATGCTGAATTCCACCCAGAAACAACACTTCTGACGCATTTCTTCGGACCAAAAGGAAATGGAGACATAACATATGCCGAATTCACATCGTAAGATCATTAGAATTATATGAAAAGCGGTCAAGAGCTGTCATACAGAAAAATAAAAATTATTTACTCGAAACCGCGACGCGGATCATCTGACCTATCGCTGCATGGGTTAAAAAAAGCTTTAAAGCCCTACTAAAGCACTGTTTTACAGCGGTTTTTTTGAAAATATGATTCGTTTTTTCCAACATCGTCATTTGTGCAATATATCCATAGTATTTGTGAGTGTAGCCAATTGTGCAAGGTGATAGCCGGTGATTTTAATTTCCTGGAATTGACTGGTTGAATTTTTGCTTCTCCTGACGAATTCTTCAATTTTGTGCTCGAGAATGGACTTACGCAGCATGTGAATGAGCCAACACATGAGCTAGCTTGCTTAGATCTCATGTTTTCTTCCCATCCATAGCTTGTGAGTAATATAAACATTGTAGAACCTCTCAGCTCCTCGGATCATAATATGGTTCTTGCCAGCGGCGATTGTGTCTCAGGTATTGTCTTCCCAGGTAAACACATAAGTCTATTAAACTCAGAATCAATAGGCAAACAGCAGGTTCAACTATTATGTAATTGTTCTCCTTTTATCATATCGTTTTAAAATGCATACAAGTATATACAGCATCCGTACACTTGCATCTTCTGAATGAAGTAAAAACAAAGCATTTCAATTCAACATTCATTTTTTCATCAATTGTATTCTTCTTTCTGACATTGCAAAACTGTCGATCGATGACATCTGAATGCCACTTTTTATCATACGGACTATGAGTTCTTTTTCAATTGAAAGAAAAGACAAGCTACACAATCTCTCATCAGACATACTCGTCCTAGAAAATCTTTTAATTCTTTTGAGAGTAGAGAAGGATCTTTCACAACCACAGCTAGACACGCTAAGCGTGGTGAGTGTTTTGAGTAACTTTTCAGTCGTGGGAAAAACACAAGAAAAATCACGTAATCAAATAATGACCTTCGATGCAAGATTTACTTATACAATCTAATAGATATTAGATTTAATGACACATTTTCAGCTTCTATTAGTGTCTTTTTCGTGTTCAGATGAATGTTACAGTCACTTACTGTAGATTCATGCAATAATATACTGTGCACATAAGCATATAAGACACGATTACTACATATTGACCTTAGCTGTGCAATTTATGTTTTCTTGAATCAATTGAATAACTGTATTAGAGCAACAGAAGTAGCTCTGCTGCCACATGGTTTTAAAATCATCATGCTTTTTTGTCTATTTTATTCCAGCTTTTTGCATCTTATCTTTTCCAACTGAAATCTGACTTTTCGCTTTGTTTGAGTCAGTGAGACTAAAATGGACAACAACGGTTTGTTGATGGTTATTCCAGCCGCTCATTTAGGCAACGATCCAGATTGCTAGATCTCAAGAAGATAAAGCATTTATTTTCCATCAAACAAGCAAGTAATTACATATACATAAGTAAAAAGTTCAAATGGCGGCGTCACAGGATTCGCGGACGCACGCAGCGTTCCCCTTCTGCACAGCTATTGAAAGTCGCTGCCTCAAGAAGAGCGTTGAGCGGTGAGCGGTGGTCACTGTTGATGGCGGTGATGCGGCTGCCAAGCTCACGCAGGAAGGTGAGCGTGTCTTGGCCGAGGCCGCCGAGGGTCTCTACCGCAACAGGTTGGAACACGGTGTGGGGAATCAAGTCTTTGTATTTTCTCCTCTTCTTTTCTTCCGCCAAAGTCGCTACTGTTGAGCCTTCATGCTTTGAAATATCAGTGTAACTGGCGGCGAGGCGATGGACACAAGTAAAGTCCCACACAAGTAAACTCCCCGTCGTTTTGGGAGAGGCCAAGAGGTTCAAGGGTGGCTGGCACCTCGGCGGTCTTCAGGGCTCGGAGGATGATGTCGTTGCCAAGTCGATGTCTGGCGTGCCGGCTCCTTTTATTGCAGACAAGGGCATGCTGTGCCGATCGCTCCACCTCAGCGCCACACAAACACGTGTGAGCAGCACAAACAGGTGCGCCGAGTCGTAGAGCGGTGGCAGTCGAAAACTGCTCGTCCGACAGTCGAAGCCCGAGAGTCCCGGAAGGCAGGGCATTGATCTCAAGAAGAATCAAATTGCTGCAGCATCTTGCCGAAAGGCGATTTCTGCAGGATATTTCTCCGAAATGATTTTAAATAAATATGATAATAACCATGATGTAGGACTTTGCCGCCGTTGTCTCGTTTGTGTGTGTAGGGTTCTCTACATTGTAACGTTACATCAGTCTCCCATGCATGACGTCACCATCATCTCACGATCGTCTCACAAACTGTGACATCATTTATCAGTCGAAATGTGAATTCGAATTGATAATGAAGAAACTTTTATGCGTATATAACAAAGAGGTGTTAAGCTGTCAATAAAGTGTGAAAGTTGACATTAGACGCTGGTCTTCTCTATTTCCTATCAGACAAGACATGGATATTTACAAAGTTCACTGATATACAGGGTGGCGCACGTAAACCGCCGGATTTTAAACTTTTATTTAGACCGCCGGATTAAATAGTATATATATTTGTACATATTTTCACTGATAGTATTTTCCTATTGTCCGCATATTGGAAGCCGCCATCGTTTGGGTGCCGTTATCATGGCAACGCATGTCCGCGACTCCACGATATACTATTGCTTTCAATGTCCAAGTCCGTTCTAATCCTTTATTATTATAGAGTGTCGGATTTCTATGGAACCATCCGCAAATGGCAACCTCAGAAATTGTTTCAAAGTGTGAAACAGAGCACCTGTGACGTTGATAGCATGTTACTTATCGCTGCTTTTAAGTTGAATGTTTGTATCATACTACTTATTTCTGCTTAAAGCAGCTCAGTTACTTGAAAGCAATCCAAACCTATACAGCAGTCCTTCTAGCAAGCCATTTGCTGGTTCATCTGTAATAATATTCTCTCGCTTTGAATAAAATATTAAGTTGCTTATGAACTACTTGGTCTTTACCGTACTCTGCAATGATTTCAAGCTCATTTGAATAGTTAATTCAATAGAAACTTCGCATGATATATGTTCAAACGCACTGTTTTGAAAACCTCTTTGAAAGTTATGTTGCATGGTTGTCATACAGCCATGCTAAAAGACATTGTCTTAAGACCAGTTATAAAGCAATGTTTTAAGTAATACATTGCTTTAAAGTCATTTTATTTCTTTGACAATACAGTTATTCAATTTGTGTTGGAAACCATGTCTTTTTTTAGTGACCTGTATAACATGCGGTAATTGTGTACGCCAATCAGGAGATATCAATGAGCATTATGTATGGAAGCACAATTGGTGATAAATTAATCATTTTAAAGCCAAAAACGTGCATCAAAGTCGGAAGCTGGCAATGTGTTATTATGTAAAGCCAATACCTATCTATCCACTTGTACAAGTAAACATTAAATCGAATGTCACTATCGCAAAATTTCAAGATGCAGAAGAGACAAGAAGCATTTGTTGACCCAAGAAAACATGCTTTAATTTTGGCCCTACTCCGTTTCAATCAAATTCTGTCTCATGCCCGACCATTGATTTCTGAAGTTCAATTTATGGGGGAAGATAAGTGGTTCTGTTTTACTTATTTATCGATTTACATGACAAATCTGGCCCCAGACGTGCTTTTGATGTGCGGAAACAGTTCTTTCAATTTAACCAACGGTGCATATTATTATCCACATACACCACTACGTGCGTATTTTGTAAATTGAAGATTCTAGTTCCTGCACGACAGCCAAGATTAATACTTGCCGTCAAATTTTAGCGTTTTTTTGGCACTAACGACTGATATTACGCACTATTTACTCAACTATCCATATCATGCGTAATTGCGGAAAATACTTGCTTCTCAACACGTTATTCCGCCTTGACTTTGAATGCACTGTCATTCTGTAATACATCAGGCACCGATGTTGCCACATTTTATTTTTTCGTCTACTTGATTCCTTGTTAAATAGTCTTGCAGATGTCTATTTACCAACGAAATTTTCGTCTTGATATCGAAATCATTCGAGAGTGTAATCGGAATTTGTTTGGGAAAATCATCTTTGAAGCGATATAAGATCTGAGAAGATTTATCTTGTCAAAAACGTCTATTCAGATATCCAAACTAAACGTTTGAAATCTGTGGGAAATTGCCATTGTCCAAACATGATGGAAGAAATCTTTCTGTGTGATCCCATATCTCCCTTTCCCGTGACTTGCTGTATGACTGTTGTTAGAACAGTTGAATAGATAAAGTAGTACACAAATTATTTCGTTTGAAAATGTTTTCTTAGACAATGAAAGAAAATCATGTCATGATGTGATGTAGTATACCAGATAAACTTCATCAGTCATTATATCAGGTCGTCTTCAAGTACCTTTGATATGTAGCTTAAAGTGGCATCTTGCATAGTACGGGCTACTAAGCTTATCTTCAACATATGGTTTTGGTCATTTCACACTGGATACTTCGATGTCTAAATACAGCATGCGTCTCATCATTTGATGTGTAATACATAACTGAAACATGTATGTGCATGTAGATCATTATGACATGTGTGATTCGCATTAACGTCCCCATGAAAGATGAAAATTGATAAAGTGACCGATACTCAGTGCGGAAGGACACGTGAATCATAATAAGAGAATGACTAGAATAACATCTTGGATTTTGCTGCCTAGCAGATAAAATTGATTTGTTTGTTTTTTTAGTTCAAACTTCTAAATGTTCATCAATTGGAAATTAAAGAGTGTACAGTAGTTTCCGCAGGTTTCCTATCAAATGTGGACCTATATTCATGCACTCTGAGTCACTGAAAAAACACAATACTTAATACAATGTTACTTAGGAAGTATACACAATGTGCATACTTCCTAATATTGCTTCGGCTATCTGCAGACGAAATTCTGACACAGAATTAGCTCCAATCATACGTAATATAGTCCGGCAGCCAGAACGAGTTTCTGCAGGGAACGAGGCCGATATTCTATCCAGTTTCTCCTCTGGTCAGACACAATAAAAAAAAACACATGTTAATTCAATGGGACACTGTTGGCAAAAATGAAATTTTCTTTGTTTTCTCTGATTAAGGAAAAATACTAAGCCCTGAGTCATATGGAATATCTTCAGGTCACTTCCTATCATGTTCATGTACTCCTCTCTATGAAGCTAAACACATTCAGAATTGGCTAGCATTTTGAGAAATTTAATTCACATTTAATGGCACTCTCGCATATTTTGCTGATCAGAAACATGAAAATAACACATGCATACCATAGGAAATGACCTTAAGACATTCCATGTCAAAAATAATGGCTCTGTGGCTCAGTATTTCTAACCTATAAAACGAAAACATAGAAAAATTCATTTTAACCAAAAGCTACAATCTGCGTCCCATTGGATTAACATGTGCCTTTCTTGGATCTTGTCTGCCAAGAGGAGCAACCAGGTAGAACTCGGCAGACTCGCACATTCGTAGTAGGCATAGGGTGCACATCAATATGTGAAAGTCTCATTTTTGGCCTCGTTCCCTGAAGAAGCTCGCTCTGGCTGCCACACTAATGCTGAAGGAGACAGTTTATACATAAATTAGCTAGATATCGGTTATATATTTGGGGAACTCTTTCACAATTAAAGACATCTCGAAGGCAAATGTCAGATTCCGAATCAGACCGAGGTCCTAGTCCATTCTGCACTAACCACATCAAGTGCGTTTGAATCATGCGACGAAGAGAATGCCAACGACGTTGCTGCATGCAGATGCTGTTATCCCCAGATACTATCTACGAATCCTCCAAAGGTATTGAACTACATGTGCAATGTGCATGCATAGGCCGCTATTCCGACCTGGGGGAGAATCACAACTCCCTCTGCAGCATGATGAATGAGCAAATTAGGAATATTCAACAAACTATCTAATCTCATTCTTCAAAACCTTCTACATTTTGAGTTTTGAATATTGATGCAACATTTGTGCCAATTTGTGTAGTAAATGAATTCTGTTGTTTCAATACTTCTGTTCTTGTTCTCCTCGTTGTCAGATAGTTCACATTATACATCTTGTTCACAATTTCTCACATAGTTGTTAGAGAACTATCGACAAATTTGTGTATCAGTGATGGAACTGAGTCCAATAAAGATTTCTATCAATCGATTGACTTTAGAATTGAATATTCTAATCAGAAGAAGTCAGTTGGCAAACATGACTGAACATTGTCTTTACTAGCAATTTCTTGTATGAAAAATCAACATGACTATAGTGAAATGAAGAACTGTTTTCTGTTTGCACATCAACGCAAAAGAGGTTGTTCTTTTTCATATCAAGGTACCAGTAGAAGTTGTAGACCACTTTTGTTCCATGTACATCGCAAATCGATGAAGCCTATTCAGCTTACTGAAAAATTCCTTTGCCTCGTCTGTATCTCGACAAATTACAAAGATATCATCGATGTATAATAGCTTGTTTTCCAATCTTCAGTATGTAAAAGAAACATATTCACAAGCAAGGTGAAAATAAAATGACATAAGTCAAACTGATTCACTTAGACTTAAATTACTTTATTAGTTCATCTATTGATCACTTAAGGTGTGAAGTTATCTGACGACAACGTCCTTCAGTTCTATTATTTGTGTTTTCTCTTTGTAGTTGTTGTCAATTGTTACTGATGTGCGAATATCAAAAGTACACATTTTGCCTTACAGATTTATCGAGAATCTGCAAACAGAATTATTGCACGCAGAATTTGTGAGATTTTCTCGTGGAATGAAGACAATCAGCGAGAGTGAATTTGCTCATTCACTCTTGAAGCATACAAATATTAATAAGGAGAAATATGAAATCTTTATTCAAAGGATAAAGAACAGTGTGCAGCATGAGAGGGTAGGTATAACATGAGATTTCTTTGCATCAAAAATTATTCGAATTCATCTTATGTTTCACTACTGCTGTATTGTTTTGGAGAAATCACCTTTCGATCAGGTATTGGAAAAATTCGGTGGTTAAAATTCACTGGCAGGCTTGAATGGATCATCCACACCGTCATCCAGTTTGAATAACGAAGAACCGCTTATTGCGTCTTTGGATTTTCAGTGGAGACGAAGATTCCGCTGCAATTAATTGGATGAAAAAAATTATTGGTTTAATTGAATAAATTGGAATAATGCCGCATTCATGGTAATGCGGCACGTTTTATGATTCATTCATAGATCAATAAGAGCCATTTTTAATGAAAGATAATGATTAGGGTGATAAATAGGTACATTAGCTATGTTTCACTGAAATATGCTTGAATATCTGCATTTTGAGGTAAACAATATTTGCAATGCAATTTTTTCATTAGTTATTGAAGTTGTTGAAGTATCATCATCTGCATCATTGTTTTTAAGCGAAGTTTCCAAATATTGATGGTTTTATGCTAAGAAATGACTCAAAAGTCTTAGAATCATTACCTGCTAACTAAAAGACTGGACTGTACGCACCCAGAAGACTTCTGAAGAATGTATGAAGCTCTATTTTTTGCAAAAACTCATGTGAGCAAAAACCCATGTAAGCATCTCTGTGCGTCGTACTGCATGGCGTACAATCGCATGTTATTGATCAATCATTTATCCGACAGCACTGATAACAGCATTGTATGTGTCCTCAGAATCAAACAAATTGTAGGCCTATTCAAGTCACATTATGTGGTTGGGCATGAATGATAGACCTAATATTACACAGATTCTATCACGTTACTTCACACCGTATTTCACTCAGTCACTTCCTTTACTACATAGTGAAATTTCATCATGACGCATTGTTGTATTCGAAGTTCATGGAAAACGACCAGCAGTGTTGCATGGCATAATTAGGATACGGTAGCATGGCATAATTAGGCATGGAACAACACTCATGAACAGATACTGTACAGTGCATGGCCCGATCAATTGCGCAATCACACTGCGACGTAATATTATACTGTATATGAAGTAAAACCCATCACCGGTGAAAGTCAAGATATTAAACAGTTACTACTAATAAAGTAATTTCAAAAGAATATGTAAGGAAGCAATTATGTGCAAACAGAAAATATTTACATGTATCGCAATGGCCATCTCATAAGTCACTTCACGAAAGGACTTTTCCACGTCTTCGAAAAAAGGTGCCCGACAATATTTGGATGGTATAGATAGAATTTTGTATCGGACGTTCACTATGAGCATACACTTGTATATTTGTATTTGGTCAACGCTTCTTATAAAATAATTTTGAATTCATGAAAATAGTACAGAAGTAAATAGTAATAAATAGTAAGTCTTCGAGACGCTGATATCACGCTGATCTGATCCCAAATTACTGGACATGTGCAATTATGGAAATAAACTTTTAAATCACATATGCAATTGCAACATCATCGTTTTATCAAAACATGTTTGATAAAATGCTGTTTCTATGTCATTCATTAATTATCACTATTTTTTCCAGGGCATAACTTTCCCCGAATTCAAGAAATTTTTTCAATTCTTGAATAATCTTGATGATTTTACGATAGCGATGAAACTATTCTCTTACGCCAATCGTCCAATTTCGCAAGGTAGGTGTGAATCTGCGATCAAAATAGGAGACATTTTGAAGAAAATATTATTTATGATGCAGCTGTAGTAGGACCCACATTATTATTGTTATCAAAACTTTGACATGACGAAATTAAATGCACATACAAGTTTCTGTCACATTGCCTGCACTAGATTTGAGTTACATGCGTCAATTTGTAATATTTTCTTCTGTATTTGATGATGAAACTAATAATCTACTGCTACTTTTCATGAGTAGTTACACAGCATATCAGACGGTAATAAAATAATTAAAAAATGCACAGATTCAGGTCTATAAGAAAATCTGATGATTGCAATGATATTTTGAAGATGCATTGATTTTCATTTCACATTATCTTGCAACCCCATATTCAATCAAAATCCATCTTGTAATTAAAGATTTTTTTCGAGCTGATCAGAAGATTTGAAATTAATGTTGTACTTTCCCTCTTCCGATCATTTAAAGGGTGTCATACAAAAAGTTAAAAATTTTAAATTCTCAAGTTTTATTTTTCAATTAAATGATAATATACTGAAAATGCTGAAATGTGTGACATTGACAACACAACAGCGTTCAAGTCGACTAGTTGGTTGCTGCCTCAAGTAGATGTTGTTTGTGCAATAGTTTTGCGATGAGTAGAATTCCAGTCATTTGTACGGACATTCAAGTCGTCAGCGCTATTGATCTCTGAATTTCAGTGATAACTATGCTTCATGCACAGTTAGAGAAATTGATAGAAAATATATTTATATGCATACATTAGTCCATCACGTTGAAATCAAGATTGATTCAATCTTAATGAGAGCATGTGTGAGGTTCAATGAAGTGCGGTGTGCGCTGCTTGTGCCATACGTACCCCCATATCCGCAGCTGCACGAGTACGTACGTGGTTTGATGAGATGACAGGTCGTCACATCTTCTATACAATTGACCAGTCGTCGGGAGATCATTTTTAAGCAAAGTCGGAAAATTAAGAGAAAAGCTCCCCAAAGGTTGACGTTTTGTAAGTCAACGAAATCAAATACACCGACTGCCTTCGGCGTCCAGCGTCCAGCAGTCGATGGTCAGAATTTATCTATTCGCAATCGGAGATCCTGTTGGCATCAGAGCAATTGAAAAACAGCTGTTCGAGTTTGTGAATCAGACTTCCTTGTTCATTTCTTCTCAATTGCTTACAAGCTCTCTCAACTCAGTCTTCGTTTTCCAAACAGTATGGGTGATCTTACTTTGCGAAAACTTGTTAGAAGTCTGACAGCATTTCGAGTGACTCTTCGTCTGAGGTTTTGTATAAAAAAAGAATAATTTCACATTCAAACTTAATTATTTGAGTGTAGAGCAGCAATAAATGCCAGTAGACCTTATTGAAGTTTATCTTCTCCTGAAATGTCAAACGAAAATGTCAAAAGAGGAAGGCTATTGATTCCCACATCATATTTGATAAAGTGGATTCAAGAATATGAGCAAATTCATTGTCGTAGTGTAACACACTGTGTGTGACATTTCTTGACTTGTTGCCTGGCACTCTGTAAAACACCGAATCTAATACTTCTTTATTTCCTTGTGCTGTCATTAAGTTAAGTAATATTCGAAATTCATCAGTCGGTAATATCGTAATGAAAAGAAAAATAGCTGTCTTCGACCGATTTGTATTAAAATAAAATCAATATCAAACACTCATTATTTCGCCGTAGGCTTTCTCATTTTTTTGCCGGTGGGTGCCTAGTGGATCTAGAAATTTTGGTACTAAAAGCGTCGAACCACCAGAAGCCTCAAACATTTTGTACACATGGGTTTCGAAATTCGTTAAACCCACAGAGTATGTATATAGTAGGTGGGGTGCCAACTCAAGAGATGTCAGCATGCAGAGAAGATACATGTGCGGAGATTGTGTTCCTGATGCATCAAAATTTTTGATAAAGTTTAAAGAATATTTATATTTGCAAATTATTCCCGTTTTTGTATGCTAGCTATTCAGCTCTTGAGATTTAAATATTTCATTAAATATCAAATAGAATTAAATAAACTTTTATGATGGGAATCTTAAAACATGTAACTGAAAAAGAAAGTAATTTGATTATCAAAAAAAGTTCATGAACAGTTTTGTGATTTATACAAAAAGATTGAAATTTTTTTTCTGCTTCTTGCTTCTACTGTTGAATAAGCTTTAGCAAAGTTCGCTTTTAGTTGACTGTCTCATCAGGCTATACAAGGATCTGTTAAGCTTACGTCTGACAAGACAAAGTTATTAACTAACGGAGTGCATTGTCAATAAAAATCATTGTGTAGAATTGAGGTATATAAATGATTTGATAGTAGAATCATAATACTCTATACGGCATATAATTCAAATATATCTGTGGATTATATAAATTTCTTTGGTTATGATTTCATGATTCAGTTAAGATTCAATAAATCAAGTTATGTTTCTTGTCTGAATAACATAGGGTGTCGAAGAATACCCGGGAAATCCGAGAAAAGTCGAGAATTCCAATAGGTCTCTGGAAAACCCGGATGAGCCCTTGAAAATGGTCATGATCCCGGGAAATTTAAGTATTCCTTGAATAAATTGCATGGCAATTAGGTGTAGTAGGAGAAAAGGTTGAAAAACATTGTATTTTATATTTTGAGCAGTGACTTTAGTCATTAATGTATGTTACGAAATTATTGATAATGACCGAGTTCAAGCATTGAATTTATTAACGGCAATTATTTCCAGGATATTGGAATATTCTCTCACAAAACTAGTCTCATGATTATTGTGCGTTTTCTGCGGAATTTCGATGCTTCCTCTGTTGGTTGAATGTGTTCCCATTCGAATATTTATTTTCGATAGCATTTCTTTCGGATTAATCACTTCCTGTGTCAACAATTCTAACTGTTCTTATCTAGATAAATCAATGATGGAAACGGGATGTTGATATTCATACATGTGTTGGACTGATTTGAGAATCGGAAAGCTGTTTTGCTCAATTTACTGAAGTAAAAACTAGAATAATTGCCGGCTATATTAGAGAAATGAATTCTATGAAATCTGATGTGACTTTATTAAAGTCTAAATGTTATACTAAAATGTGAATCCAAGACCATTGCCGATCCATATCAGTAACTTTATGTAGACATGACCTATACGTGAGATACAATTTTGCATACATTGCCTGAGGACGTGGTCTCCGTGGCACGGTGGTTAAGTGCTTGGTCTAGCGATCCTTTTGGTCCAGAGGTCGAGCCCCGAATATGTCATTGGAAGTCCGCAGGAAGGGCATCCGGACTAAAAGTACTACAACGCTCCATAAGTCTGACTGTGTCAGCACCGTCCAAGCCCCAAGTATGGGGAGTAGTGACGTAAAAAAAGCCTATGTTGTGCGTTTTATGATTACTGGTAACCTTTGACATGGGAAGCTGAAAATTTGGTAAGGCCGTTACATTTATATGGTTCGAGTTTCCGAGAACGGCATTGTATTTTACACGGTCGCTGAGGTATATATCAGAGAGCTCGTATGAAATAAGAAGTGGTCAAGTATATTGTTATTACGCGTGGGGCTTTTTACTAAGTTCAGCAAGCCTAATTCATCACACAGAAACTTCATATCCAATGAATTTCTGTCCCATTTCTGAACTCAAGTCCAATTCATACCACTAGCTGGTTAGTATCACATTATCGTCTGACTTTCGCGATAAAGATGCTTCCACGAAATTAGATAATTTGTCTGCAATTTCTTTTCCCAGACTGATGACAATATTGGGAGTATCACAGACACGAGTAATCTAAATGTACCGATTTCAATAGCAGTGCATTCGAAAGCATCATTATGTATCAAGCATGTGACATTATATGAAAAACTGGAATGCAAACAGATAGCAACGGCACCGCCTTTTCTTGCAAGACGATCGTAGTGAACACAGGAGTAATCATTCAGGGAAGTAAGGGATTAATCAATTGATGAATCCAACCACATTTCTATCAGACAGATAATTGTTCAGTTCTTAATCTCAACGAATGCAGTCGATTTTGTAGAAAAGGGATCGGGCATATCAAAGTGTGACGGAAGGAAAATTCTCGCTAGGGTCTAAAGCGCAGGCCGGAAATACTGATACTGCACTCGACTATCGATATTTGTGACTCCATTACGACGAATGACAACATTCTCTCCTTCTCCCTTCCCCCCTTTTAAATTCCATCAGTACTTCCTTTCTGCTTTCCCATTCTTTCATTGTTAAGTCTTTAAAAATAAAAAATGCCACTAGTAGGTTCTTCATTTTATTTCCACGAGATCTTTCGTGCAGTTCTCTTCATGGTGGATACACTGGAAATGAACGCATGACACACACTGCTATTGATTGTTAACACGATTCAAAGACACTCTGCACACAACGTGACACAATTTGCGGACGGAAGGTGGTGGAATAGATATCTACAACTCAAGATGCAATTAACACCAAATGAATTTTACAAACAAAAGTTATTGCGACAGCTAGAAAATACGAAATCAAATGAAGTTATACTAAAAACATTAAGGAAAAGTATACTAAGTATATACAAATAAAATAGAAAGCAAGAAAAAGAAGCAAAACATTAACAAACAACAGGTAAATAATAAATAAAAAAATAAAAACAAAAAAAATAAATAAAGATAAAGTTACCAAGGCAAAGACATGGAGTAGATAAAATCCTTTTGAACACACAGATCAAACTTAGAATACTTAATCACAAGAGCTTCCAAGATACGCAGTTTGATGAGAAAACGGGATTGATACCTTACACAGAACAGTTGTCTAGCATTGGACGGAAAACTTGAACACACATGTAAGTGCCGGGTGATGGCACTTCCAGGGATACGAGTGGAACGTGGAGGACATTTGCTTTCAGAAAAAATCCACATAGGCACGTGTTCAATGACTCTCTCGCCAAGACTCCTCCCAGTTCTTCCCACGTACAAGCATCCGCATATACATTTGAAGGAATAGATCACGTTAGAGGTGGAAAGAACTGGGACCTTGTCCTTCGGAGAGTCTTGTTAAGTCTTTGTTGATCTTGCTTGAATATCTAAAGAAAATATCAACTATTAAGTCAATAGAAGACACCAACACCCTTGATTCCCCGACCGCACTCGCCTGACCCAGGAATCGAACCAATGTCTGCGGTGGAGACAAGCTCGCACCTTCCTCATTAGACCACGCTGACGGTACCACTAGGCGACGTTGACTGGTGGATCTTGCTTAAATGATTCGAGATTAATGTCCTAAGTTTTTTGGCACTGCGCAAGACCTTTTGACGATTTTTTCCTCCCTTGCATTTGAGACGGAAAAGTCTGCGATTTGTTCATCTTTGAAAAGGCTTTTCAAATCTCTCGATATCTGAGAGCAAAACTTCATCGCCATGTGTTTCATTCATTATTTCCTTTATGGAGCTTTTGTCTGTATTTTGCATATCTGCAGTTTCCCTTGTCTCTGACACTCCTGATATTATGAAGCACTTTCTCTTGGCAATTATATTCTGAATTTCATCGTTATGATTGTGTTTTAGCATATACAGTTCACCATGAAGAGTACAGCACTGATCATGTAGCATCATAAATTGCTTTGTTAGTTCAGTTATTTAATCAAGGAAGGGTTGGAGCGACTTTTCGGTTGTGAAGCAATAGAAACAGTATATGTCACATCTACAATTGGATTTGGGGTGAATTATTTGATTTTATCTTGGTAAATTACATCTCGCAAAGCAATCAAAAGTTGTTCTTTGCTAAGTTCATTGTACTGACCAGCTGATATACGCCTCACGCCATCAAAATTCAGTTGCTTTGATGGAGTCAATATTTCGACATTATGCTTCGATAAAGACATCAACGAGGCTCCGCATTATGTCTCTGCCACGTCATGAAAAATCGATAATCCAGAAAAAATTGACGAGACTTGTCCTCCAAATCAATTTGATAACAGCTGATTTCATACAGTTGACATACAGTTTCATACATGAAGGTTGACAGTCCCATCCATGGATTATTAAAAATTGATTACAATTTCATTACTCTCTTCAATCAATTGATTGAAATTTAGATTTCAGGGCAATTAATTAATTGAAATTCAAATGATTTTTTATTATCCCTGGTCCCACAAGCTCAACACTGCTTGCTTCAACACACTGCAGGAATGAAACGACGAAGGGACGATCAGGCAATGATTCACAAATTCAGTAATGGATATCGCGGAATTCCAAGTCGCAGGACACAGAAATGAATCTCGAAGCCAAGTTAGTGAAATTCACTAAAGCAATCTGGTTGATCCCAACTTGCAAAAAGATGAGTAATGCAGGTTTGTAGATCACCACATAAAGTTAGCCAACAGGGTACCACCAACCTATTGATACCAATCTTCACCAATTAACTCCAATTGAAACCGCCAAACACAGAAGAGCGGCATAGCGATGCAGCGACAAGTTGATGAATTAATTTACAATTGATCATAGATGAACCCAGCACATTGAGATAATACATTGTTGAATCAACATTGGATTTTGAGGGAAAAATAGTGCAAGGTATACCGTGACAGCTGCCTTCTCAGCGTAGATCCACAAATCCACACCTTCAGGTGTATCTTCAACCATGATTGGGATGCAGTTGTAGAAATGTTTCGTAAAAATAGCAAGGTAGACTTCACACAGGTTGGCTTACTAGTTGGCCGACTGCTGTGCGGTGGGCTAGTGGTGCAGCTGCTGCTGAATGACTAGTTACACATTTTGCAAAAGCAGCTGAACAAAAGATTCAGAAACAATAATTTCAGAAAGCTGAAATTATCAAAGTATCCTTCATTTATTTGTACTTTCCAATAAGTTGCGATTTGAAGGTGTATTTATATATATCCATTGTTCAGTGAGCAAAGGGCAAGCCAAAGACTGGAACGCACATTATTTCGATTCAGTTCCCCGATGAACATATTCTCATCTATTGTATATTGAAGACTCCAAGTTCATCCATTGCATTAGTTTGACTTTGTCCTGTAACTCATCTAAGGAAATTTTGTAAGAGGCAGCGTGCATGCCACATAGGTCAGCACAGCAGCATGGATCGTAAGTGAACAAAAATCTTTCATCTTCTCTGATTTAATTTGCATGCAACATTGAGAAAGCCCTAAGGCGAAATTTTTGGTCAGACCCTATTTTGAAATTAATTTCCCTTTTTTCACTATACGTCCGGCACGTGGGTGGGGCTTATGTCATCATGAAAGCTTTAAATTCAAGAGAGAATTAATGGGGAAATAAAATGCTTTGTTGAGACGATTGTTTGTGGAGGTGATTAGTTGACCAGTTTCTCTACATTAATCAATCCTATGTGAGAAGCGTAGTGCCTTTATCTCAATTTAGTCATGTCTTGAATAGATTAGGTAACTGAGGATTAAAATTGGCAAAGCAGCACGATGTTATTTTTACGCTGTAAATGTGTCTTTTCGACTGAAATGTTGACGAAATTATCACGGGGAGATTATGCAAACAACAATACGTCAGCATGTGACATTTCTGTGGGATTCTGATCAAAGAAGTCGATTAAGCATCTAAACCTTCGTCCGAGTTGCCTGGAAATATATTCAATTTAGACTAGAAGTGTGCAGTCGGAGGAAATTTGCCCTCAACACGACTGAAGTTTTTTAACCGCGCTGCTTCTACATGACACGACACAAAGCACGCAAACCGTCTACATCTAGCACGAAAGTAACACGAAATTCGTCTTCTGAGAAACTCATTTAAAGCATATTTATTTAATACAAATCAATAATTCACTGGTGAAGAAGACTACACCAGCTTACAGAAATTGCAAGGCAATGCGAATTATAGATTAAGAGTTCAAAAGGTTAAAAGGCTTCAGACCGTTTAGCGATTTAATAAAGGGCTGCTTATCAATCTGCTCTGGACTCATGAGTACACCGCTTGTTGTCTGTGACAAACTCCGCTGTCGACCAAGTATTCGTAAGTTGCATACATATACATGTAGATGCATGCATTGGTCTTTAGCCGACCTAGCTGTGTAACCACATTAAGCCCTGACATTGCGGTGCTAGATTTCTACTTGAGGTGAAAAGTCAAATCGGATGCCAGAAGACCAGAAACCATTAAACAGATGAAGGACTTTATTTCCTAACATTTCCACAGCATTTCTCGCAATGAGATCAAAGCTACATTCGAAAACTTGATCAAAAGACTTGATTGGTGCATTCAGGCTGAAGGAGATCATTTTCAACAAACTTAATTGTCTATTTCGTAGACAGCATTTTTGCCGAAAAAAAGATCTCCGAAACTTGTGTTTGTTTTCTTGGTGTCCCTAGACAGGAGATGATAAATAATTTTCAACCATTTGATTATTTATTTGAAATGAATTAATCAATTGAGTAGTCACAGTAAAACTTCATGGCATACTGATTTCATCCATAGATATTTCTTTAAAAAATTCCGTAAAACACACCATTTTGCAGCAACTTCAAATCCCAGAGGGACACATGGGTCACCCTGTATATTTGCAAGCTCGGTGGGTAAATGACAGTGCTCCTGAAAAATGTACATGGTATGCCTGGAATTATGTTCCCTGTCTCTATTTTTCCGTCTCGGTCCCCGCATGCACGAATCATTTATTTAAATCAAAATTCACTTGTACTTTGTCGTACCGCACCATCCGTATGATCATGAACTACAAACTTGCGCTTCACACAAAGTTGTCAGGTAGGATTGATTGTATTGTATTTATTACATCAACGATAATACGACGCGTCGGACATGATCATGGTGGATTCAGATTCACGTGAATCACATAATCAGTGTTCATTACACGCGTTTTAGCTAGACATCTACACACCTAGAATGAGAAGTGTCATAAATCTAGCTTCATATTTCTTATATGATAGTCATATACTCGTATGATGGTCGGATAAAATCATGGCTAATGGCAGTTGAGCAAGACATTTTTTCTTAGCAATTCACTTACTGTAATCAGCATATGATGGGTTGTTGAAAATGAGGACAGAAATGATTTTTCATTTTTTCGCTTGCGGATAATCGGGCTTGAGTCCGGGGTGCGTGTCTAGTCCTGAGCGGGATCCTGAAAACTTTTGCTGCAAGTCCTCTGTGCTTCCCCGATCTTGCAACCATATGCATCATTGAGTCCAATCAGATACTCACAAAATGGACCAACAATGATCATGTTAAGGTGTATTGGCATATATAGTGACGATAAGTAACATGTTGCATGCATCGGCATGTCAATGTATGCATTTCAGCAGCTGTAAATGCCATGTAAACTCGATTTAGAGATTTGCAATTAGTAAGTTCGTGAAATTTCGATGGATATTCATTAAATGTCACTTCAAACACTCTACTGACAAGTCGTTTAAGTAAGTGCGCCTGTAATAATTAGCAAATGTCGCTTTTGGAGATGAATGCTGAACCGTTTCATCTTTAAATGCATTTCGCGAGGCCTTTAGACGACTCTCGTCAAGGGGTGCGTCGTATTTACAGATGATATAAAATAAAGCACATATATAAAAAATATATTTAATACATAGAATATATAGATCATGATAAACCGTTTATCTACAGTTGGCCATAAAACATGACCGCGTATTTTCTAGCTCTTCTTTCTTGAATTTAGAGACACTTCCTGTTCGAGTACAGTCACGAAATCTGAACTGCCTTTGGGCAATGCCTTGAAGTTGTCATTTCAGGCTTCACTTTTCTAAAGTAATGTTTCTTGGAATTGATGTGTCCAAATTAGTGAAAACATATACATTTTTTAACGGGCTCCTGTCGCTTAAGTGTGTTTACACTAAGAATGATTTTATTATGTGAAGAAAGGAAATTTCCGGCTGTGTCATACCATGTAAAAGTCATTGTGTAAAAGTGAAGCCTGAAATGTCAATTTCAGGGCATTGCCGAAAGGCAGTCAAGATTTTGTTTCTGTACTCGAACAGGAAGTGTCTCTAAATTCAAGAATAAAAAGAGTAAGAAAATACGCGACCATGTTTTTGGCCAACTGTAGATATGAAATGAATGAAAAGAAGGTGAGTTGAAGTCAAAGGTCAGAAGTCGGAACCAAGGTAGCGCGAGCGTCATCACCGTTTGCATATGTTGCTTTTTGGAAATAATGTAAATTGAATAATTAAATATTAAGTGGCATCCTATGTTGAAGAATGTTTCAAGACCTGCGGACACCCTGTATATAAGTTAAATTGATTAAAAGTTTATTTGACATTCACTATGTGTCAATTCATTTCTAGTTATTTATCATTTATCATTAATAAATTTGATATTATTTAATGTATGGGTTGTGGACACGGCCAATGTCCATTTCATTATCTGTGTACACAACACCACGCGTCTCAATAATTTCAAGGATTTATTCGATATCTTTAGCGGATCATCATTACATGACTTCTAGACAAATGTTTATAATGGATATGCATATGTTATATACAAGTACATACTATGTTGCATGTACTTGTATGTTAAACCTGAAAGTAGCTACTGAACGGACGTAACACGCAATGGAATCAACTGAGTAATCAGGATGATCAATCTGATAATACTCCTATTGATGATATTCCTGCGATCGCTACAAAGGATGAATTTGTAGACTCGCATTTGAGCCAATTGACTATTATACATAGTCAACTCATTAACTCTGCAATTTTAGAAAAATTGAAAACTGCTATAAATGTTGATTTTGAAGCTTTCTCATCTCTACGACAAGCCTTTTTCTCAAAACTACAAGAAATTGGCGAAATTCAAAATATCAAGGCAAAGAATTGAAAGGTAGAAGAGAAATCCGTACTATCCTTCCTGACATGATAACACTAGGAACATGTCTAGTTCATAAAGCCAGTTCTGCTGATTTCGACAAAAAATACTGATCCAGAAACATCGCACTGCAATGGAAATCAGTTCAAATCAAAATGATATGATAAGCAATCTTTTACAAGTCATTACAGAAATGAGATCTGAATTGGATCAACAAAAACACGAGGTTTCTTAATTACAAGAAGAACGAAGTCAAAGCAATGCAAACAACAATTAAAAGCAGAAGTTGCAGAATTACGAGAGAAATTTGAATCTCCAAAGTTAGAGCTTTATGAAAAATTTGAAGTTGTTCAAAAATCTTTTCGTGATCTTGAATCAACAGGCAGATTTCCAAAAGACTCAAGTTTCCAAAAGATAGCACGTCAAGTGAAGAAGAAATTAACGCTGCAAATAATTGGATAAAGGTTGAAAACAAAAAGAAGAAGAGGTCAATTCACAAGCATGACGTTCACAGACAATCACGTCATGATATTGATCCATTTGTGAAATCTACAGAGAATACTATACTTGCTAATGATCGAAAATCATGCACTCATAAAAGTATTGATAGAAATACTTCTGGTGATGGTTTATTTGGATCTGTAAAGAGCAATGCTAAAACTGATGCTTCTCGCACCATTACTCCAACAAAAGTCAGTTTTGACATAGTTTGATCAAACATAAATTGTACAATCTAAGGAGAAGATAGATTGACGAAGGTCCATTTCTACATTGCTAAAATAAACCTAAAATATACAGTGGCTGAATTGCAAGAAAATTTGCTATCAATTGGTGTGAGAAATATTTACGACATAATTGAATTGTTCCCTACAAAATACAATAAGTATGAAGGCAAAGTAAGTCCTTGCGAGTAACTATATCTCAGAATGACTCGAGCATAATAACCAAATCTGAATATTTGGGTTCTAATGTAACAGTAAGACCGTTCCATCAAATCAAATCTCAGAAGCCATTTCGTCAAAATCGCCACTCAGAGTGGCGTTCCAGATATCAATACGACAATAGTGTCAGACAATCCGAATCTACGTGGGGAGACAAAAGTGAATCAAATTACGGGGACCATGAATACAGCAAATCATATTACCATCCAGAGTTGGAAGTGGTCGTGGGTCATGGGTCAAGTGGGTCACAAAATCGCGTGGGTCACGTGGGTCGTGTGTTATGTTTTTCCGAAAAGTTAGTGGGTCAGACTTCGTTGACCCACTTCCAACCAGTTTGATCCATGATAGATTTGACAATCTCAAGTACTGTAAACTTCATTTATTCGTATTCTTACCATTCATGAAAAATCATTGAGTCAGTGTCACTGAAAGGGGTGATGGATGCACAGTCAAAATATGCAACACCATTGACTTTCACACTCCTCATACAGTTTCGAAAGGGGGCGGAATTCACACATATTAAAGGCTCGAAAACAATTGCTGCTGTCTACTGAGAGATGTTGGCTGGTGAAGAGAAGTTGTTTGAGTACAATTGTGTATGCTCGATTCTCTGTCGCTATGGCTGACGATACCCAATGATGTGTGACCTTGATTTCAGAGATACTGATACTGAAGAAGTCAGGCATTCAGAGGTTTTATTAATCTTGAAAATTTTCTTGCAATGCCAGCTGACCTTCGTTTTGTTTGTTTCGTTTGATTTTGCTGGTCTTTCATAGAAAATATCCTCTGGTAGAGATTGGAATGGTAAATCCCTGGTAAAGATCAGAGCCTAAATATTTCCGAAATGTGCAATTGATAAAAATATCTTGATAATATACATGCTTCATATCCAAAGTATTTAGCTGTTCAATCTACTGTGGAATCGTACATGTTCCCATGCATCTCAATGCTCATTCGATACATGATAATCTGAAATACGCTAATTCATACGACGGTCATTGATATAGACTTATCCCTTTCACACAGACTTATTACGGCAGAGCTCTGTGAGGAGATCTTTCTTGACACTTCGTATCAATAAAAAGTTTCGTTTTGATATTTGATTTGGTATCAATAAAAATAGGAATATATACATGATGTCGCCAGTGATTGTTGTCACAACGTACTCGCACATGTAGTACCGGGTACGTCATATAGCACACTCATATATATTAGTTCATCTAATGTGTGATTGTTTCATCTATGTGCATTGTAAGCTAATTAATGAATTTTAGTCTTGTCATCATCATCGCGCAATTTTCTATTCACACGTTAAGCATGCTTACTCCATTTGCTTTCCAGTGAATGTCATTCTTATATCAAATATACAACCTTCTACTTAAATCTAACATTAGAGGAAGCAAATGAAATTTGAATCGATTGTCATCAGAAGCAACAAAACATTAGTATGACGATTTTTCTGTGATAATTTTCACACATGTAGTGTATAACATAATAAATGCATGCATAAAGGATTTAGGCCTACTGCAGTCTTATTTTTTTAACTTCATTTGATTAGGAAATGTAAAATATGAAATTTAGTCTGCTGGGGCCTTAACTTAACTAATCATCTCTCTACGAGTTAAATAGGTAGCACTAAAAAGGATAATCAAGAATTATAACAAGAAACATAATCGTTTAAATTTTTTAGAACCTTAGGCATTTGTGGTGCATGAACTTTGATCATAAGATAATTTTGATGAGGTAACATGTCTATTTATCATGTGACAAGTGGTCTGATGCACTTGAATAACAAATCTTAATAGCAATTTTGATACTACGATGCCTCTACCTGGATAGACCTACATAGAATCTTGAAGGAAAATGAAACTAAAGATGATACCAGAAAAGGAAATTGCACTCATCATTCACCCATGCAGCATGTGGGTCAGGTGGGTCAAGTGGGTCAAAGATGTGGTGGGTCAGGTGGGTCGTGGGTCATGATTTCATGAAAAGTCGGTGGGTCAGGTGGGTCATGGGTCAAGTTTCGTTGACCCACTTCCAACTCTGTTACCATCCCTGGTTTCCCACAGATTTCTGCGAAAGCTTTCCACCAAGACATCAGAAAAGATGGGAATAATTTATCTACAACACTCATAACCTGCAACTGCAGTAGTTTTAGGAAAAATGCCATGTGAAAGACAATTTGATGAAAAATATTGATATTCCTTTCTTATGTGAAACGTTAATGCGACCACATGAAGACTTCATAATAAGTGATTTGTTCGTCAATCATCGAATTTCCGTTAAATCAGGCATGAGCGAAAATTCATCCAGTTACAAAGGACGACCATTTAGAGGTATCACATTTATCCCACGTGACTCCAAAATTGACAGTATACAAGAAATAGAAATAGCGAATGCTCGGATCATTGAATTTTAAAAACAAATTTAGTTCGATTAATGAGCCTATGGCATTTGTTGGTGTGTATCTGCCATATTTTGACACTCGCGCACCTGAAAATAAACAGAGATGTAAAAAGGAAAATGATTATCTTATGAGCATAACAGTAGTAAAGAAAAGTCTCATACACAGCCAGCGCCCCCCCCTCTTGGGAGAGATAGTCTTGGCCGACCGTCCAGGTTGACTTGGGCGGCCGACCAGGTTGTCGTGGTAGAGTGAGATTCAGATTTTGGAAATGGGTGAAAAACGGCAAAGTTAGAAATTACAAAAATGGCTCTAGCGGGCGAACGAATGTTCGGATGGGAAAACGGAGGGCCGATTCGGATTCAGCGTGAAATTCTGCATCGGTATGCTGAATTTGAAAGCCATCGGAGAGAAACAATTTTGAGGACGTCGCCCCCCCCCTCTGCAGCGTTTCTTCCAACTTTGGTTCTAGAGATCGTAGAAAGTCGTGCAATAGCTCGTTTGAAAGCTAAGAGTGTCACAAATTCATTGGAAAGCACAGTTTGGCCCTATCTTTCATTGCTGAGGCTTGAGAGTGACATTGAGACTCTTTGCCATGTTAGAGAGCCGTCAGAGGTTGAGTTTTGTGCTTTGGACTCCAGCGGGCGAACGAAGCATCGGACGAGAAAACTAAGACCAGATTTGGAAGCAGCTTGATGTCATTGGCCAATGAGGAGCACATCCAATGAGAATCCAGCATTTCTCTATAAATAATGAGGTTTTCAGAGTGACAATCATTCTATCTTTGAGTCGCACAGGTGTCGGACGCACGTTCTCCCTCTACATTCCTATTATATTATCCATCTGAAATGGTAAGTCGGAACCTTCCTTCCTCTCCTTCCTTGAGTGTTAAGTTAATAGCATCTCTTTTATTTTCAGGCATCTACTACATCTACTACATTTGCAGGACAAGATAGTGTTCAGACGTTACAGGGATCTCTACAATCAGATCGTCTTGTGTTGAGGCCAGTAGAAGAGACAACAAAGGTACATAATCCTACCCCACTACAGCGTAAATTTAGACAAGCCATACGTTATTGCGATCATAGTATAGTATTGCAAACGGGAATGATTCCTTCCACTGAAGTGAAGATATTGAACAATCAGTATGGGGACTACGTAGTTATTCCTGTGAATCCATACATTTGTCGCCAACTCGATATTATTGAAGAGTTTGCAACATTAAATATGGACATCCCTACTCCCCTTAGCAGGGAATGGAAGGCGAATGGACAGGGAATGGATAATGATACTCCATATAGAAAGATATGGGATGGTAAAAGCTTTCTTTACGACTATCGCATTGGTGCTCATACTATAAAAAGGAAGGAGATGAAGTGACACCCATCAGATGTAAAGACCTCGCAGAAGGCACTTGGAATATTCGATTCACAATAAGCGGACTATATTATGGTTATCATAAGGATAATAAATTGGCCTCTATATCGATGCATACTCAATCCATCCTATATATACCAAAGAAACCAGACGTTCATGACATTATTGATCAAATCCTCAAAGAGTGCGGTGCAAAGTGCAAGTCAGAGAAGAATGCTGGCGTTAAGCGCAAGCCAAAGAAGGAGAATCAGTAGTCCTTACCTATCTCTACCTTATGACAATTCGCTCATGTGCTTTGAGTGTCGTAGACGTGGACTTATCAGATACATTTTACTTCTTCGCTGCCATCATGTTATTTGTGTATTTTGTCGTGAAGAGCATCGATGTACTTCATCATTTTGTAATATGTTATAGGACTCTTCATCAGATGAGTAAAACTTCGTAATTTCCTTTTTAGTCATCTATCATCATTTTTATGGATTGTGAGGGTGAACCTGTACAGGAGCTCAGTGCTATTGCTATGGACAATTGGTCGTATCAAATTGTTAGTGTCTACCATCAGCATGCCAAGTGTGATCCCAACGCTGATACCTTGGCGAGAAAACACATCCATGGACTTAATCAGCAATACTTGCAAGACTATGGCTTTTTTAATGAATGTGCTCTTCTTATTGACTTTAAAAGATGGCTAGCAGCCTTCAATGTTCTATGTATCTTTTGCAATGATCCTACTAAGGAGAAAAAACTATTTCCAAATCTAATCATCAATGATATTCTACTTCTACCTTGGGATAGTAGAGTTAATCAACACTATCATGAAGTCACTAAGCGTTTTAAGTAATTGAGTGTTCCCATTTCAAATGTTCGTTGTAGTCGCTACATTCATAATCAATGCTTTTTTCCTCCATATCTCAACATTGCTAAAGTAGTGTTTGGTTATCATTGATAGGTCATCATTGATCATATGATAGCTACCAACTGTATCTATTTTATGTTTCAAACCCAAAATTTGTAATGCATGCCTGTTAAAGTCGTTTAATAAATGCTTTATGAAGAGATTTATTATTTTCATGCAACGGTTGGGATGGATGAAGGATGATAATGTCTTTCTCAAATGATTGTGGAACATTAAGTTTTCATAGACAAAGCTTAAAGGGAACTATTCAAGACTGTGTGATAACTTTTCATAAAGATGAGATCAACATCAAATCAGTTATTGGTGATACTAGCACTCTATTTTTGAAGTCAATGGATACGTTTTCTAATAGAATTGTAATGGCGAGATTAGTTGCAAAAATTCATTTCAGCCATTTTGGGAAAGAAGGGGTAGAAGATCGTTTCTTCCACTTTGCTTCTTATTCGATAAAAGTTGTAGATAATCCCGAAGAATTTTTTGAAAGACATATGGGAAAAATTGCTCAACGTCTTGATGCATTTAACCATCATGGTAGCAGTTTAGTGATCGAAGCGATTTCACATATTCACATTCAACTTTGTATAAAAGAAACTTAAAGATGCAATGGTACTTGATCGTAGCAAAATTGGTTTTCGAGTTGTGTCTGCTCACTCTCGAAGTATATTCCTTCTGCACATGTGTCTATTATTTAGAAAAGGCTAGCAAGTTCATGTCTTCAAAAAGACTTGCTTTAGAAGTTGTTAGCAAGAGTGAAAATGTGTGCGATGTATGTAAGCGAAAGGATGGAAGTGAAAAACGCATCTTTGAGAGATGTAGGCATACTTTCTGCCAGCGCTGTTTCATACGATACTGTATTCAACTTTGTCAATGCAGTCACTGTGATATAGCTCATTTTGAGTGTCACTTCTGTCATTAAAGTTAGCACCTTTGTAAATGTGGGAAAATCAAGTTGTGACAATGGTTAAGTGAAAAATGGCGAAACGCAAAAGTCGAAAGTCTTCAAAATTTTTTGAGGCCATTTGAGCTCTTCAACGAATGAAAGGAAATCATCGAGATAATGCTATACGACATGCTAATGATAAATTTATTCGAGAAATTGTTTCTTATGTGAGACGTTTGAGGACAAAGAAATTATCATCACAACAACGAAAGTTACTTAAGCGACATACTACGAAATTGCGATTCATCTCCAATCCCAAAGTTACCCATCAAAGAAAGAGGAAAACTCTGACACAAAAGGGCGGTTTCCTTTCAGTGTTACTTCCACTGTTAACTCCTGTAGTAGGTGACATATTGGGTAGAATCTTTAATCCTAAGCGTCAATTATGCAAATATTGAATCCCAAAATATTAAAATGGATTTCAGACTTCAATGTGATAAAGTTCTGACTGTATCAGGTCCATCCCATGCAGGTAAAACTGCTTTCACTCTGAATTTGCTAGATAAAAGAAAACAGTTGTTTAGGGAACCTATCAATCGAGTGATTTGGTGTTATGGAATTTATCAACTGTCACTCTTTCAGGAATTGCAACGTCGTAACTTTATTCGAAATGAAGGAAATGTTCCAGTAGATACGATTCAGCCCAATGATGTCGCTGTATTGGATGATCTATTAAAAGAAAGCAGATGTGTTCACTCGCGCAGCACATCACAAAAGATGCTTTATAATCCATATCACGCAAAATTTGTTTCCTGATGGGAAAGAAGACCGCACACGAAACCTAAATACACACTATTACGCTATTTTTGAGAATCCACGGGATAGATGTCAATTTGAAATTTTAGCGCGACAAGTTGCGCCAAGAGGTTCAAAAGCCTTAATTGAAATTTTTCAAGCAGCAACTGAGAAACCACACGGTTACTTATTTATTGATTTTACACAGGAGTGTCCGGAAGAATTAAGATTTCGAAGTGATATTTTGAAAGAGCCTATGATTATCTACAAACTATGAGTTTTTATTCTCGCATGGTTGTCTTTCCTCAGGATGAATATGTGCAATTGACTGCCATGCAACAAGTAAGACAACCTTTCGCAAATCAAATTTATAAGAATGAATTAAATTATCAGCAAAATGCGCATATCAAAGATCCACATCGTGCTGTGTTATTACAATCGGAAACTGTCGAAGAATTAAAAAGTTTGAAGAATAAGATGCGTGACTCTGTTTCGACTGCTACACCTTTAGCATCTCGCGCACATGCAATGTCCCTTTTCAACAGCATTGAACCACATGTCACTGTGAATGATAGAGGAGAAATCATTTCAGATGAAAATGAAATCATTAACGCTTTACGTTATGAAGACTTGATTAAGTATGCAACACGCAGAAAGCGCCGTCAAGGCTATGTCCCACCTGAATGGTCTTACTTTCTTAAACTATTGGAAAAGCACAATGTTCCAAAATTTGCTTTGAATAATGAAACATTGAAAGAAATTGATTCTATTTCAGCAGTTGATGCTACTTCATCTACTTCACCGGTTAAGAGTAAAATAAAAATGCTAAGGAATTGGTTTAAGAGATCACCTTCTTAATCCCCTCCCACACATATCAGGCAAACAAGGGGAAGAGAACGACGTAAAAGAACTCCTCCAAGGAAATACATGTTCTCAGACTATGAATATGAAGCAGATGTGTTGCTTACCATGTAATGGGCCGCCGGAAGTAAATGTAACTGTAACTTGTACTTGTTGTGGCAGCTCTCGCAATGAGACTCCTAGGCAATGTAAACGTAAATCCCATAAATCCTGTGGTTGCTGTAAATGCAAAGAGGTAAGAAAGCAAAAGCATGAGAAGAAGGAGGAAGAGTCAGTCGTCATCGGATAAACTTTTAAAGTCAATATATTATGATGTAAAACATCCAGCAGGATTTGGATCTACAAAGAAATTGTCAAAAGCGGGCGGTCTTCCACACTCACAAGTTAAACAATGGTTAAAGGGTCAAGGTACATATACACTCCACAAACAAGCGAAAAAGAAGTACCGGACCCGTTATTATATTGCTCATGACATTGATGAACAGTGGCAACCAAATTTGTGTGACGTTGCTTCTATTTCAAAACATAACTCGGGACACAATTTTATCTTAACCGTCATTGATATTTTCTCGCGTTATGCGTGGGCTCAACCTTTAAAAACTAAAGAAAGTAAACGAGTACCAAAGGCATTCCAGTCAATTTTTCAAGGGGGTCGTTTTCCAAAGAGAATTCAGAGTGATCAAGGAAAAGAGTTCGAAAATCAGCATGTGGGAAGATTATTTGAGGGATATGATATTGAGCTGTTTAGTGTAGAGAGTGCTTATAAGGCTGCACTAGTTGAACGTTTTAATCGCACATTAAAAAATCGCTTGTGGCGACATTTCACTGCCAACTTAACACAAAATTGGACAAAGGTTCTACAAGATGCGCTTTATGCCTACAATCACTCTATTCATCGTTCTATTGGACTCAGACCAGCGGATGTGAATGCTGAAAACGTAGATAGAGTGCGTGAAACATTCCAACGTAAGCGTAATAATGCAAAAAGTGATGTCAAAATAGGTGATTAAGTTCGCATATCAAAAGTTAAGAGTGTTTTTGCCAGAGGTTATCTCCTGAATTGGACAGAAGAAATTTTCAGTTTTAAGTATCAATAAAGAAGACTCCCCAACCACTTACAATTTGAAAGATTACGATAATGAAGAAATGGATGGTAGCTTTTATCGTGATGAGATTGAGTTGGTCACTCAAAGTGAAACATACTTAGTAGAGAAAATCATTCGAAGTAGGAAACGACAAGGTGAGAATGGTGTCTTGTAAAATGGGTCGGTTGTCCTTCAAGTATGAACTCTTGGATGTGTCGTGCAGATATCTTTCATCTACGCGATCGTCAGTGATTTATGCAAAGATATAACTTGTAATGTCAAGGTCTAAGTTATGAATCCGACTGCATCGTTTTATTCATTCACGCCCCTCCTATCTAAGTGGCGTGGGTCCAATTTACAGCGCACCCGCCGTCAACGTGGAGGTAGCATATTTGGTGCGCTGAAATCTGTTGTAGCACGTCTCTTATCTACTGTCGGAAGATCTTTAAAACGAACTTTTTTCAATAATGCTGTTGGCTTTGCTGGTGATGTTGTTAATGATATTACCAGTGGTAAAATTGTAAAGAGTACTTTACTAAATCGTGGGAAGGAACGCGGTTTAAGAACATTGCAGGAAACTTTGAATGCTACTCAACAAAAGAAAGCACCTAAACGAATGAATGTTAGAAGAAAAAGAAAACAGGGCGGAGGTGGTGAGAAGCGAGCTTCAAACAGAACTAGGAAAAGGCATTCACGCAAACGTCGCGCGCGCTGTGTTTCTTTTTTTTTCAACCATCTTTCATCAAGTGCTAAACGACGACGCTGTCATAACTTCTAGTCATGGAGTGCAAAACTTCAGGTTTTTGTTTGTTTGATCAACAAGGAGTACAGACAGACATTCTTAGTTCAAGTATTGTAGATTATCATCCTCGTACAACTGAGAATACTGGTCCTATTGAATTTGTTATTCCTGGCGCAAGCGATGTATACATTGATTTGAGTTCTGAGATGGTTGATGTGAGGTTTAGAATTCAACAGGAAGATGGAATTAAAATTGAAGATGCACATAAAGTTGGTCTGAACAATTTACCGCTGGCTACATTGTTTCGCGATGTTTCTCTAACTATTGGAGAGCAACAGGTGGAATGTGGTCAAAGCGATTATCCCTATAAAGCATATTTGAATGCTCTATCACAGTTTCATCCAGCAGCTCAAAACAGTCATATGGAAGCAATGAGATGGTATAGAGATCAAGCAGCACTATTTGATAGTGAGACAAACACTGGTTTTGTAAAGCGATATGCTTTGATTAAAGATAGTAAAGTATGTCAGCTATATGGTCCACTAAATTTAGCTTCTTCAGACAATCAAAAGTTTTACTCTGTAGTACCAGCATGCGAGTCAAACTTACATTGAATAAGCCTGAATTTTTGTTGAATGCTTTTGCTTCAGTTGTGAAATTTAAAATTCATGTGGAAGATAATACAGTATACATTCGTCGAGTGGTGGCTAATCCAAGGGTAATTAGAGGACATGCTGAGGGTCTTAACCGCAACAATGCCATTTCTCCCATTCAACATACAAAGCTTCTCACATTTACTATTCCTAAAGATCAAAAGAGTTTTATGAAAGATGGTCTTTTTCCATCGGAAGCGCCAAAGCTCCTCATGGTAGCAATGGTTGAAAATGATGCATTCAATGGTAATGTCGAGAAGAATCCTTTCAACTTCAAACACAACAATTCAAGTGAAATTGCTTTGAGTGTAAATGGTGTTAGCCATCCTGGTCCACCCTATAAATCAGATTTTACTTCTTATCAATTTCTGCGTAGTTATGTTGATTACATGAATGTCTTTGGCTTTTACAACACAGACGATACCAACGGACTCACAATGAAAGAGTTTAAAAATGGATGTACTATTTATGCATTTGATTTGACTGCCGACAGCGATATTAGTGCACCTTATCGTCAAGCTAACGTTCCTCACAATATTTTCTTGAATCTGGAGTTCAAAACAACGCTAAGGGAGACGATCAATATATTAATTCATGCAGTCTTTGATTCAAGTATTCAAATAACAAAGTATCGTGACGTGATTCTTCACTATAATCGCTGATGAGTTGGTTGAATGCTGTCGATGTTAAAGCTAAAATACAGCGTAATGCAGATAGAGCTACGTTGAAAGCTTTTGATAATGTCTATGCGCTAGATACCCTACCAACTACAGTAAAACAGTATCTCATCTTTATCGTATTGCACACTCATTCACAGAATTTGGAAGGTGAGCATTGGAAAGCTATCTTTATTGGAAAAGACAGACGCGGTGAACTATTTGACTCTCTTGCTCAACCTCCAAATATACCAACACAACAGTGGTTGAGAAAACATACGCGTCAATATCAACGAAATGAGCGCATACTACAACATCCACTTTCATCAACTTGTGGTGCTTTCGTATTGTACTTCATTTTAAAACGTTTGCATGTACGTCGATTTAAATCTGTTATTCAAAAGTTTTTATGTAATCCATCTTCTAATGAAAAGATGATTTGTGTGTTCTATAATGATTTGAAATAAAAAGCATCATGTTGGAATAAAAATTGTTTTTATTTTACAATCCGCTGGTTATGTACATACTCGATTAAATAATCTAGGATCGTATCTGCTTGCATTTCATATTTCAGTCCAGTAATGATAACTTTACTATTATGAAAGATTGCAGCATGTACAGGTAACCAGCAACTAATGAGAGCCGCGGGAAAGAGTTCTGGTTCTTAACACAAATTGAAACTGCTGGTATGAATCTTTAATAATGATACATCTTCACTCAATTGAGTAGAGATCACCATATTGTCCACAGTCAGATTCGACATCACACACTTCTCCATCTTCCATATCCGTCGTAGTAGTTTCTGAAGCTCTAAGCGCATTAACCGCGCTGATGAATGAGAAAGGGCTCCGAGAATCTGAACAGTTCCATTTGGGAAGAGTTGAAGATTCCGTAAACTGCTCATCTTCACCACTAACATCTGCGATCGACCCGAATCATACTTGCTGTTTGGACTTTGTTGATGTAATGTTGCGAGATCGATTTTCGTGTAGAGTCTGATGCGTCGGAGAATGTTGACGATGGTGTAGCGATGACGTTTCATGATGAAGAAATGAGTAAATAGAGCGATGTATCTTCCTTTTATACTTTTCGCAACTGCCCTGATGAAATGTGAAGTAGGTGGAAAGTTGTGAATGATAGATTTGAATTCGCTGTTTGTTGAGTCGCAACCATATGCGATTTCCTATGCGTGGATGTCTTTTCATATAGAAGTATTTTAAGTCCTTCATGATATGATTTAGAGACTGAAAATGTCGATATGATAAAGCAAATACTCTTCTTACATTTCCAGTATAATCTTTAAAAAATTAGTTTCGTTCATGATCAATCTCAACATATTGTAGGAAATCCAATTTCCAAGTCTTCATGATGGAGTGTGACATTGTGTTGAAGATGGTGTCTGATTAAGATTTGCATGGCAATGCGATGAACTCGCGTCGAATGAATGACGTAATGGAGCGATGTACACATCTTTTATATTTTTCCCAATTACATTTGCGAAATGAGAAATAGATGGAGATATGAGAATGATAGATTTGAATTTCATTTCTGTGATATTGAAGCCAAACTTGATTACCCAAGGAGATGAATTTCAACGTTTTGAAATACTCCAAATCCCTCATGATATCATTAAGATTGAAAAATTGTCGCCATGTTACTGCAATTCCTTTCGATGTATTTCCATAAGAATTCTTGAAATGAACGTTTCCATCGCGATCAACTTTAATATATTGTAGAGAGTCCAAAATCCAAGTCTTCATAATGCTATGCAAATTGGTGATGTATAGATTACCGAAATGAAAATTTCATTCTATCATGTTTTGCTTGGTAATGTGGCAACAAATAGATTCGTTGGCAATCTAGCTGCTATCTTTTCTTCTCCCATTGATAATACACAACAAGTGAATGGGAAGTGGGAAGTAGGCGTCACCCAAATTGTTCACAGTAACTATGTCTATACTTTTGATCATGAAGTGATGACTATTAATATGAGACGTACAGATGCCTATCAGTGTGAAGAGGGATGTCGAGCTTACATTCCGAAATGGGCGAAGAAAGATTTCTCAACATGTAAAAAGTTCGTATTTGATTTCCTGAATAAAGCATGTAGACACATTGTCGAGTTTACTCCCCACAATGGTGAATATGATCATATGTATCATACAGTTGATAAAGATAGGATTGTTGCTTTAAGTCCGATTTTAAGAAATGATTTAGGTTACTTTGCTAGCGCCTTGACAAGCTATGATAATTATAAAGCTAATTACTATCCAAGAGGTTGTAAAATTCAATTTATAAAGAGAAAACCTATTATGTGGATCTTATTCCGAAAAATGAAAAGACGTTGGTGAAGAAGATTGTGATTAAGGCAAGAAAGACGAACATGACTCCTGAAGCATTGTTGAAGAAATTTAATTATCTCCTTCGAGTAGATGGTGAACAAGTGGCAAAATTAACTTACAACAAAGGGTCTAATAATATCGCAATCAATAAACTAAAAGATGATGATCTAGTATTGGTTTGTTCAGAAGATTTTCATCAGTTCTTGCGACATAGTTCTGCAGCTCTTCATGGAAAATGTAATATGCGCTATCTGGGACAACATAATAGTTCAAATGAATTTGATACAGAATGGTCCGTATCTTTAGAAAGTGTATAGATCCTGTAGGTGGTATCTTACGTAAACAAAAGTGTTGACACCTCGCATTATCACTTCAGTGAAATTGGCTATAAATTATTTGAATGAAGTGATTAATGAACAGCATATTTCTTTTTCTGAAAAAGAAGGTGTTCTGTCTCTTAGTGCAAGTGGGAAAAATATTGAGCTGATTATGGACAATACCCTAATGGACATTTTGGGATTTGATCAAAATACTTTCAAAAGTGGTACTGTAACAAAAGCTAGCGCAGACATGTCGCTATCGCGTCGTATTAACTATTTTCAGATATATTCCATTATTGGTGAAGATGTACGTGTGGGAGATGTTGAAGCTCCATTGCTAGCAATGATACCATACCAGCCAAAAAGCTGTAGTATTTTATCTGAGCATACTTTCAAGAAAGTGCATTATACAAAGCTGTAATCAAACTACATCCCACAAATTGATATTGCAATTTTGACGATGCTAGTGCGTTGATTCCTTTTCATAAAGATGCTGTAACAAGTATCACACTCCATTTCCGAATGAAGAGTTAATGCAAAAGTATGCTAATATATTTTTCCAATGTGATTAGTATGGAATGTGAAAATAGAGATTCGTTTCTAATTTACTTACCCAGTAGTGCTTCTATGAATAAATTTTCCAATAATAAACCATCAGACCATCGAGTAGAATTAAATCGTCCATTACTTCTAGAAGGTGAATGGGAAGTAGGTGTTTCCAGCATTTGTTATGATAGTAATATTCAGAATGTGAATGAATTGGAAGAAATGGTATTGACTCCTCGCACCCATGATGGAATAACGATGAATAATGCATTCAAGTTTCCATACAATTTAACATCAGATGGAAAGTGGAATTATGAATGGAATCAGTTAGAATCAGATTATTATGGATCATCGGATGAAGATAAAATCATCAAGGCATTCAATAGTGGCAATGCTTCTATTATGAAAAATAAGGGTCAGAAAGTTTATGATTTTGCTATCTATGAATGGCACGGGAGACACTTCTATCGTTTTCACTCTTTTACTAAAGGTCTTACATTGAGGTTGGATAATGAATTCTATCCACATCTCGGTTTTGGTCATGGACTACATCTAACGTCAATTGCTACTGCAAATGTTAGAAAAGTTTATTCAAATCGAATCAACAAATTTCATTATAAATTCAAAATATTTGATGAAGATGTTGTAGAATGTGAAGAACGCATCATTTTGAAAAAGCGTGGTGTCAAGCCTTTGACACTTATTGAGTTAGCAAAACGATGGAATGAGACTGTGGGTAAGAAGTATGGAGAGAAAGTCATGGCTCGGAAGGATAAGTTGGTTATTCAGAAATATAATGACAAACTTACAGTTTATTTCTCTCCAACCTTGCGTCATTTTGTAAGACATGTATCGCCTATTATTGGAAGCGGTTTGGTTTATGCTTCTCATGAATATCACACTAAAGCTGATTCAGTTAATGATGAATGGTGGGTGGACATCTATGGTGATCGCATCAAGAAAATTTACCAATCTTATCAAAAAACTAAAGTTAGTATCAATACAATGCCGCGTCTATACAATACAGTTGAAAACTTTATTCGTGTCATAAATCCATATATACAACATAAGTTGAAGCAAGTGTTGAAAAGTAGATATGATGTAAAGGCACATCACATTTCGTTTTCAATTAAAAATCAAATTGCTGTTCTGAAGCTGGGTGATCACATTCAATGTCAATTGAGTAACAATTTGAAAAACTCATTGGCTTTTCATTGCTAGAAGATAGGTTTGCTACTTCATACGCGATTGGTGTAGGAGTACCAATGACACTTGATAAACATGAACAACATCTCTACATTCAAAGTGATCTGATTTCACCTATTTCTGTTGGTGAGAAAAAAGAATACATTTTACGTAATTTCATTCATGATAAGGATGCTTTATATGGAATAGTCGAGAAGATGCTTCAACCTATTTTCTACCATCCTGTTATCAAACAAACTATCCCGTCTGTTTCTCTGAATATTACAAATGGTTTACAAGAGTGCATCCATGTGAAAGATACTAAATTCCTCATTACTTCAGTGTTTCGGAAAACAAGGTAAAGTCATTGTAAAATTTTATTGAAATAAAAGGATATGTATGAAAAAGTGTTTTGAAGAAGTGTTGACAAAGTGGGGAAGTCTTTTCACAGATATAGTGGGAATGAACTGACTGTAGGCATATACTCACAAGAAAGTGCAATCTAAAGCGATACATAAAGCAACAATGAATATCAACTAAAACATCATCAAAATACTGATTTAAGAATGAATCTATTTGCACATCTCCTGAATGTGGTAGTGTGAGTTTAATTCTTTTTGATTGCGATATGTTTGTGCCAGGATGTCCATGTGGAAGAGATATGTCATGTCCTATCCAACACCTCTTTTCCTCCCACGCTGAAAGTGCTCGCTTTCTAAATGCATGAGTTTTTGCCTCATGCGTCTTTGATTTTAAGATGGTCATGTTGACAAACGTTACACACTTATTTTTATAGGCCTTATAGGCCCTATGTTTCATATTTACAACAATCTACTTAGATACGCCTTTTGCGGTCTTAATACTGCCACTGGTCTTTTGGTTTCATGGAATATATTTAGGACGAAGAAGAATCATTTCCTTAATTTCTTTTCCTGCCATTTCATCTTTAAGGCATCCTAAGTTTGCTTTATTTTTAGTAGAGTATAGTGGGTGATCTGTAGGATAATTTGACATATCAAAATAATTTTCTAAAGATTTTCCTATTTCATTGAAGTTTAACTCTTTCTGAGCAGCGATACTTAAAAAGAAACTGTCAGTATCACCACCCAGCAAACGCACATCTTTAATTAGAGGACATGGTTTTAGTATTCTATAGAAGAGTTGATGCATTTGAAGCTTGGAATAATCTAATACAGCTTGTCCAATGTAGATGGGCTTGCACAACTCTACTTCTGACTTTATCATTTTAACACCAACCAACTCATCATCTATAACATTTCTATCAATAAAGAGAGGTGATGCCGCTAACTTTTGAAATCTATCATTATATTTCAGAAGTTTATAGTTTATACGTTTTCTAACATCCTCCATCGTCTTACCAAAAAGACTATTATTCTTATATTTATAAAAATCCTTTTCAAAATTATTTTGGGCTAGTGCACGTTTCTGGCTGTTGCTATCAATATATGGTTTCAGAAAGGCTTTCTGTCTAAATTTGATAATGCGGTGAACTGTTTTTAAAATCATGCCCATTTCTAAATAAAATTTTAAGATGGAAAAGTGGACTAGACAATTTTCTTTATCAAATTGGGTAAGTAAAAGTTTGCGACAAGGCTTATACTTGGGCTGTCTACTCCTTTCTAAATCTTTATGAAATTGTTTCATGAAGTCCGAAAACATATCTTCAGTCACTTCACCTGATTCGGGCGCAAGTGGAAAATCCATAGTTTTATTTTTAATACTATTTGGATAGATAAGATCTACCTCAAAATAATATCCCCAATCACCATCATCTGGAATAGCTAGTATGTTTGAAGGGTTGGAGAAATGTTGAATTTCACTATCACCTACCCAGCTAAACTCAGAGTGAGGAAGAGATTTGGATAGTGAACTACCATATAAATTATTTTTGTGATAGTACTGCGGATGAATATGATCATCATCTACTATTTTTGATTTTATTTGATGTCTATTTACAAATGTGAGACCACCGCGAATTCCTCGCTCAAATAAATTATACATCTCTGGATCTTGTAAAAATGGATGGTCTCTCCAGTCATTTTAAAAGCAGACTGGAATGACATGGCTGGAAGACTGACAAAGTGGATAGGATCTAATTTATCTTCTTCTAATGCCACTCGTCGAAACTCCCGAAATACATCAGCCAGCAAAAATACATCTAATTTTAGATAGGCAATCATATAATCGCTAAACGTTTGACAGTCAAATTTTGTTCATGCAACTTGAGCATGATTGTAATCTTCTACTTAACATTCTATACCAGTCAAATCATTTTTTAAATTTATCTATTGATGGAAGAGAAGTCTCACTAAGTTTAGAAATGTTGTCAAAGTATGCATATGGAAATACTCCTTTGCGTGCGATGACTTCATCTATCAAGTTAGGATATTGCTTCTTTAAATTTTGAGTTAGTGGAAGAGACTTAAGATTTTGAACGACAGATGCTAGTGAAGAAGTCATGAATTGATAGGAATCTAAAAATTTTATATCATAGTAGACTGTCTTATTTTCTTTAGTCATATCAACTGGTACTTTTGCTGTCATGGACATAAACTTTTCTCTCGTTTGAGCTATAACATTCATCAACCACCCCTTCATTTTTCCTGACCCCCTTTTATTATCATATGGTTATCATAGCCTTTGAAGTTATGAAAAATTACGGGTAGAGTGCGCCGTTTCATTCTTAGAGAAAAATTGCATCTTGAACACAGTGCGTTTCTAAATTTACCAGTGATGTGATCATGGTCGCGCACTTTCTTAATTTTACCTTCATCAAACGTTTTATTACATTTTAAGCAGGCTTTACAACTTTCAAATTTTACCTGATCATCTGCTGTCATATTTAATGATCTGTGATAGAGTTCACTATCATATTTTCGTTGAAATTTACTAGCACTTTCGCGGAATTGCAAGAATTTGTGTATACAATCCTCCACTTGACAGACGTGCATTTTACTACTTCTATTTTGGAAATGATTATGCCATACCTCATAGCAGGATATGGCTGCTGGCTTGTGGATGTTATCATTAATAAAGCATTCGATGTCAGCATAGATGTCACGAAGAGGGTTTAATTCATCACCATTCTCTCTATATGAAGACTCTTTGTCTTTAGGCATGCGTTCCATTTGTAATTTACCTCGCTGGCATGGCACCATTCATAGTGTGTTTGAAATTTATGTTTTGACCAGAAGGATCGCGTACAGCGGTTGCATATGAATAGTTCAACTTTTCGCGATTTTTGTAGATGGTTATAAAGTCGATGAATATTTGGAATACCGCAATAATGCCATTGTTGACTGTTATCCTCATATACCAACAAGAGGTTGACAACAGGATCATAAGTTGATGAACGTTTGTTGTAGCGCACACCTTTAAGTCCTTTTTGCCAGACATGAACAACTATTTTAATTTCATTTAATTTTTCAAATTTCTCTATATCTTTCAATTTCATGTCTTCACTATCACAGTCATTAAATTTCAATTCATTCTCCCATTGATGATATTTGCTTGTTCGGTGCCGGTGATGCTCTACATCATTGTAGTGGAGAATGGATAACACTGCATACTTAAAACATTGCGATTCGCAATCTACAGAAATGACTGCTTGCTTGTCTTTAAACGTTTTTGGGAGAATGAAGGAGTGTCGTCCACTGTAATTTTCTAATAGAGTAATTTTAAACATGGCAGATTCTACACCATCAAAAATCAGACCATTATCGCGCTCGTTAAATTTATCTATATTTGATTTTAGCCCTTGAATGTGAAAATTTAACCATGCCTCTTTATCTACTACCTCTGTGGCAGGAGAGGAGGGTATGTGAAACTCCAACCTCTGTACTATTTCACCGGTATGATGGTCAACTTTAACATATTTTATTTTAAGATAGATGAGCACTTTTGTTCTGAAGTTGTCTAAATTTTTAAAGAGCGCATCTATCAATATTGAATTTTGATGAAACCACTCCAGATAATCAGCAATGGTTTCTGAGGATTCCATACGGTAATTTCTCACTACATTGTTGAGTGACACTTCATTGAGGCGGATAGAGGAGGTGCTGTTACTATAACTATCATTTGCATGCGTGTGACGAAGTCTATGTAAAAATAATTCAAAACGTGTTTCAAAAGATTGAGTGCAAAAGTCGCAAGTAAAGGAGACATGTTGAATAGAATCATCCTCACCTCGGGAGATTGATGATGGCTTTAGTTGACATACACGTTGTCTGATGTGTCGGGTGAGATCACGCTTCCTCGTAAAGATGTGACCACAATCAGCATATTCCCGCTCATTAGATTCCCGCGACTGGCCGCTTGAGCTGGAACTAGCATCACTTGAAAGAGAAATCATTCTATCATCTCCATTAAAGTTATAGTTTATTGTTACAACTTACCTTCCCTTATTAAGTCTAAAGTTTCCTCGGGAAGGGAGCGTTTTGGTGATGAAGTAGATGCCTATAATTGAGAAAGATGCTATTAGCCAAACGTTTGAGGAAGATAAGTGAGAAAATCTTCAACTTACAATTTTTACGAAATCAAGTTTAAGTATGATACTTCAATGTCAGAAAATGGTATAGTTTATCAAGATAGACTTTAAATATTCTCAACACGTCTCAAATATAGAATGAAAATAAGTCTGTTTTCTCCCCCTTTATATTCTCATACTCATCATTCATTGGCTGCTTACTTGTACTTCGGGTGTCCAATAAGTTTGAGACTATGCGTGTAGTTCTCTTTGCATGAGCATTAGCAACCAATAAAAACGTAGTATTTATGCACTAGCGCACTATCGATTTTCCGATATCGTTTCAATCCAAATTACGCACACTTTAAGCATTCAGTGCTATCCGAGCAGAAGTTTCTTGTCTTTGTGCAACGCGTCGTCAGATTCAACGTTAAAGACTGAAATTATTTTCTCTTCCACACATGTCTGCCAATAAAGAGCACTACCGATTTTATGCTTACACCCGAGGGAGATTAGGCATAAGTGGTCAAAGAATATTTGATGAACTCCAACAGGTTTATGGAGAAGACGCCCCTAGCCGAGCAACTGTTTTTTGGTGGGGTGACTTTCAGCCATCGGTGGACCATCAAGGCCAGAGTCTCACTTTTGGAGATGCAGCCAGAAGTGGTCGTCCTTCGTCGGTGAAAGTACCGGAAGTGGTGAATGCCGTACGTGAGTTAGTCGAAGATGACCCCAAAATATCGACAAGAGAGATATCCGAATGGCTTGATGTCCCCAAATCATCTGCGCAAAAAACTTTGACCGAAGATCTCTGACTTCGTTGTGAGTTCTGTTTGGGTTCCACATGAGCTTTCAGATGAACACAAAGAACTTCGTGTGAATTGTGCGAAGAACTTCCGTAATGTTTTCCATTGTGAAGGCCTAAACACCATGTTCAATAAACTCGCTGTGCAAGATGAAACGTGGATACGTTTCAAAGGAGAGTGTCGGAAGTCCCGCAACAAATGCTGGTTGAGGAAGGAGCAGGATCGACCTCAGGTGGTCAAATCCAGCATTTCGAACGAGAAAACACTTCTTCTTGCCGCCTTCACACCAAACAAGCGGTTTTGCTTCGACACAACTGCCCCTCGAGAGACCATTGATTTTCAGCGCATTATTGACTTTGTTCGTCACACTGGTGACTTGTGGCGGTCCCTTCGTTCAAAGCCTATCCGACTCAACGAGCTGCTTTGGCAGTGGGACAATGCTCGTCCCCACACTTCGGTTGTGGTGCGTGAGTACACGGAGAAGCGAGATGTCACTCTTCTTTTCCAACCACCCTACAGTCCAGACTTCAACCTCTGTGACAGGTTTCTGTTCACTTGGTTGAAGAGGGACATGGAAAATCGAATTTTTGTGGACCACCTCCAAGTCAAAGAGGCCACGTTGCAGTGGGCACGGTCACTCAACGAATATGACCTCCACAATGAGGTACATTGACTTCTGGATCACTGCCAAGCTGTGATTGATGTAGGAGGTTCATATATAACTTAATGAATATATTTTTTGATCATTGGAAATAAATTTGTTTTTAATAGAAAAAAATCTCAAAACTTGTTGGACACCCGAAGTACTTTAGAACTAAGAAATCAAGTTTATGGCATACAATTTGAAGTCATGAATTCACCAACAGCAACTCTCCCCGTGAACACACCAACTTGCCCTCCCGCTCCGAAAAAGGTAAGGGTGGTGAAGGAGAGAAATCTAGATGACATTTCAAAGTTGGAATTACCATCTCTCACAGAACAAGAACTGGAGATGATCTATTTGCGGTGGAAATACCTAATGTATAATAAGGAGGATGTGTCGAAGTAGGATGACATCAGCCTTCTCCATGACATACGGAGATGGTACAGCCCATCGTCCCAACCCAGAAACGAAGTGGAATGGAAGTGACTGTAGTAACTGTGAATCGCTGTGGGACAATATCAGTAGTGAAGAACTTTCAAACTACGTGCAATTTTGCAGTTAAAGTTTTATTTGCTATATCTGTCTGTTCTCACTTTTTTCTGGGTAATGTAGTCATCAACATCATAGTGAAAATCTAATCATTTGACAGCTCAGTATAAATCATAGCAGCTGATGCTAGACACTACCATTTTTCCTAAATACTTCCTCAATCACTGAGGGTAAATATCAAAAAGTAGTGACATGTGGTTCTTTAGATTTATTTAAAATCAAAGCATACTTGATCGTTTGGGAGCATCTGATACTCTTCTCTCACGAGCTGTTTTCGGTGTCCACTCTTCGTCTGTCCAGATGATTCTCACAGTTTTGTTGCCACTCTTCTGACTACTCATGCCTTCATCGCACTGATAGACGATCACACAATTGTCATTTTGGCTGAGATTGACATATTTTGCAATCTTCTGACTTTAGCAGTCTTTATCTAAATTAGAGTGATTCTGATTGGCTGTTGAGGAAAGTATTGTTGAATATCCTACATAAATCAGAAGATTGTAGCACTTCTCATTCGCATCATACGATCGAACAGTCTAGTATGGCAAACTCTTCTGAAGCCTTGAATATTTTCTATAAAATTTTCGAAGTTGTTGATGAATGGGACGAGGATATGGGCAGTGACAATAAACCCAAAATCGCCAATGTCGAGGAGAAGAGTGGTAACAAAAGTGACATCACCCAAGTTGTATGGAGTGAGGGCGAGTTCACACCAAAGACGACGCGACTCAGAAGAGTGCCGGATGCTCCAAAGCGAGTGGTATATTACAAGATTTATAATGACTTCAAACCAATCCCACTGAACTTTGATAAATAATTCTAAAGAACTACAAGTCTTTGTTTTGCAATGTATTGATCTAGAAATGGAAATAAATGGAAGAATTTAGATATAGGGTTAATTGTATACATGGTTGTGAATATCATCACATTTATTATCGGTCTATTTTTCCATCAAAAGAGATCGTATCATTAGTAAAGAGAGAAGATGCATATATTTGCGTGTGGCGCAAGAGTGCCCTCCCATTTCATCCCTTCATCATTTAGCCTCAATAATAGAGGCAGTTCTTAAGAGAACTCATGATTCATTCTCAGATAACGCATGCAATGGAGAATTTAAAAAGTAACCTGCGGCAGATAGCTAAGACTCAACCGATTGGCGTTCAAAGTGCTACGTTGAGCAAAGAGACCACGACGACCGTTAGAAAGTAGGATTAATGAAGTCTCAAGCCCTTGCCACACTCATCACTACGATATCATCTGCTGTCTCAAGAGAGATCGCCCACCAACTGGAAGAATTATACCGAAATTCTCCGTGCCATGCAACGTTGAAGTTGTCTGATAACAGATACAACTTTATGATTATATTTTTATATTTGTGTGATAGATTCAGTCAGGCCGAAGTCTGTCCAGAGCAAACCACAAGGAGGTACTATCACTTTTTGCCCCATGTGGCTCTCAAAAGAGCCGTTTGTAGCGTTCTCGTATGCGAATGCATACCTAGATTTGGCCGATTCCGCTGAGAGAGACTTTTAATCTCTCTATGTCAGCGGCATCGACCTCCTCTACAACCATCCGACTGTCAGAGGGCGGTATATACCCCACTCTGTTGAATCGGCATCATCGGTAGCTGATGAGCCAATTCGAGCAAGATTATTGAATACTCGCTCTTGCTCCTCCATCTGCAGAAACATATGAAATAAATTTCTCGGCTTTAGCCGAGGCTTGTCAGGAGAGCTGACTAGCGTGTTTGGTGTCTGCATGATGGAGTTTAAAATGAAAATGAAAGAGAGGCAATGGTTTATATACCTCTGTGAGACAACTACATGATTATATTTCTTTTATTTGTGTGATAGATTCAGTCAGACCGAAGTCCGTCCAGAGCAAACCACGAGGAGGTACTATCACTTTTTGCTCCATGGTGGTCTCTTAAAGACCGTTGGTTCGTTTACGTCGCATCTGAAAAATAGAAAGAAAATAGATGAAATTATATTCAAGTGATAGAGGTGAATATTAACTTACCATAAGAGAAATTTAGCCGGTTCGTGACCCCTTCGCTGGTGGTGGGTGAGGCAAGTATTTGGCCGGCAGCTTCCTCTTCCGGTGGCGCAGCTCCTTTGTTTCGCCATCATGTTTGATGGATACATGGAGACAGCGCATCTCCGCCATTGCTCCCTCGTAGCATTCGAATGTGCTGTCGACGTCTTCACTTTGCGGCAGAATGTCATCAACAATCCTGCCGCCGATAATTGGTAGTTGGAGTGTTGTCCTTCTCTCCTTATGCTGCTCGTTCTCAGCGATTTTCATTTTAAGTTGCTCAATCTTGAGCCTAAGCACCCCTTCGTGTGACTTTTAATTTTTGATATTGGCTGCCTGCTCTTCAACTCGTTTTTCACTTTGTAGTGCCCTATCCCGAAAAGCCTCCAAATTTATAACCTGTGTCTTGAGGTTCTTGATTTCCTCGACTTGAGCTTTTAGGTAAATATTTTCACCTCTCAGAGTCTCGCATTCGTTTCTAAAGCGACTCAGCTCATCCTTTAATTTATTGAGCGCAAACTCCTGACTAACTTTGGTAGCCTGATCGTCCTTATTCCAGGCTAAAGTTTGGGCTTTAATCCCCTTTAATTTTTTTCGGGGAAGATTGGCTGATTGGTTTCGCTATTCCTTTAACGGGCACTGCAACCTCCTCAGAGTCGGACTCGTCTGAGGTGTCCGAATCGCTGCTTGGAACATTTCCTGTAGTCGGAACCGCAGGATCGGCTATTATTGCAATTGCATTCTGCAATTCTTCATTTCCTGCAGTCGGAACAGGAGGATCTACGATATCTGCAATTGCATTCTGCAATTCTTGATCCAAATCGACCAATTCAAAATAGGGGGCTATGATTTTGCCTATTTCCGAAGTTGTATAATTTGGGAACTTCATAAATGGACAGTTCGGATGCCTCTCATAAAATTGTTTGTGTTGCTTGCCTCTTAAAAACTTTTGGCAATGTGTACAGCAGGAAACAACACCTTTCTCAACATGAATGTGAGGCGTGTTTTTGTACTTATTCACGTGGCGTTTAAACTCGCCACCTCTCTTCACTTCACCTCAAGAGCACTTTTTAAATAGAAACTTTGAGTTGCCTCCCATATTCTGTAGAAGGAAAGATGAAATAGAACTACTGACAAGCAACATTGACAATCATTTTAAAAATCCAACTAATATGTCATTCAATACTTGAGGATAGACAAGCTAGGCTGATGAATCCGTTACAGGCATTACTGAGGGGATCTTATCCCGACACCAAGGCCTCGGCCCTCAAATCCAACCTCCCGCGGACAGAGCGTGCGTCATATCACTGTGTTGGTGTTTGGACCCCGATTTTGACATGAAAACTGGTGGAGTTGTTTGCATCAGGAAGCAAGACTCGAGCCGAAGCTCGCCTTTGAAACTTTATAAAGGTCTTTATTGAATTTAAAGGTTTGAAAAACCCGAAAAATCGCCAAAAATAGCGAATTTAAATTTTGCAGCATTTAGTGCTACTTATGAAATTTTATAAATAGTCTGTAAATATAGGTCTGATCAATAGCTATCGAACCTTTTTTGAATCAACTCTGTCGGTGCACTAGAACCGAAGATACACCGTTTATAAGTGTTGGACCTACTTGATCAAAGTGATCACAAGTGTCTGGCTAACCTATAAGTCTGACACCTTAGCTGATATCAGCAATGAAATTTTCTAAACCTGATTTTAGAATTTCCGATGCTATCATCGGAGCTCCGGAGAGGCGACCTACCTTTGACAATCTCTCTCGTCTTAATGAAATTTCTCATTCGGTTTCCAGCTTATATAGTTTGTGGCGATCAGCTGATGACGTAATCTCAATCATCCAAAACTTTAAACGCTTCTATCTCCGATTCTAGAGGTCCGATTGAGCTGGAAATCACCCTACCGATGCAGAATTGGACGCTGATTTCAAATCTGGTCTCAGATCTGCCATTGGAGCTGTCGTTTAGCCGCTAAAGCCCAAACACCAATCTTAAATTCGCCGATAACTCTGTCGTTTTTTCGCCAATTTCCAATATTTCCCAAATCTTAAATGGCGTCTCAAATGTAAACAAAGGTAGATATGGACAAGCCGTTTCTTCCACTGAATTTGTCTCACTCTTAGCTTTCAAACGAGCTGTTGCACGACTTTCTACGATCTCTAGAACCAAAGTTGAAAGAAACGCTGCCTAGTGGGGGGGGGACGTCCTCAAAATTTTTTCTCTCCGATGGCTTTCAAATTCACCATACCGATGCAGAGTTTGACGCTGAATCCGAATCTGCCCTCCGTTTTCCCATCCGAACCTTCGTTCGCCCGCTAGAGCCATTTTTGCAATTTCTAACTTTGCCGTTTTTCACCCATTTCCAAAATCTGAATCTCACTCTACCACGATAACCTGGTCGGCCGTCCAAGTCAACCTGGACGGTCGGCCAAGACTATCTCTCCCGAGGGGGGGGGGCGCTGGCTGTGTATGAGACTTTTCTTACTACTCATAATTGACGATATAATCACCAAAAACCCCTCACTCTAAAATCTGCTTAATAGACGATTATAATGTTTCTTTGATTTAGCGCCATGGTAAACAATCCTCATCACATGACAATGTATTGCAAGATTCTGTGAATAATCATTCTTTGTAACCCGCAAATATTGAATTCAGTGAAAATATCACCATGACATGATCATGAAATCTTCATGAAATCATCATGAAGGAAATAATTCGTCATCACTAATTAATTACTTTCTCCTGAATGACAATCTGAAAAATGATGTACATGAATGTAAAATGTTGGTAGACTTACCTGATCCAACTACTGTATATCATATACTGTTCTTAATCTTTTTTCTGTTCCTATCGAATACGATCATAGCGAAGTCCAAAGACAATAACCATATTGATGAGACTAACTCAATCCGTTATGACTGGTCTGATGATATCAAATGTTCAAGTTATCGGAATTTACTTGCTGAATTATTGAAAAAGTCGGAAATTAGAAAACTTGATTACTCAAAATGTATCTTCATAGAGGAAGCAAAAGATCTCTTTGATCAACAGTTTGATACATTGACATCTGCGGGAAGTATTGCAGCATATGAATCAGAAATGCTGTGTCAAGAAAATTGTCAGACGGAAACAAGTTTGTAAAATCCGTTGTACCCCTGAATTAAATTATTTAAAGAAAAGTAAGATGATCTGGTGGAAAATATGGAAAGAAAATGATAGACCGCAATATGGATTAATTCACAATATATGCAAAGATGTTAAGAAGAAATTTCGTAAGGCAACACGGAGACTGTCCAATAGACACATAAAAAATAAGTATAATTCCTTGAATGGTTTATTACTTGCTGAAAACTCACGGCAATTTTGGAAGAAATTCAAAAGAAAGAAAGCTGATACGTCATCAAATTCAACAACGTCTGATCTTGCATCCCATTTCACTAAGTTATTTCATAAAGATAGGATATTGAAATTTTCTTTCAGCAGCATTGTCTTAGAATATGGTTAAAACTATAAAAATATGAAAAAGCTCTAAGCTGCAAAATTTGAATTTTTATTGACCAATATTTCGGTTTCACAACCAGCATCAGGGTCAGATAGCATTACAAAGAAAGCATTACAGAGAAGGTAAAGGAGATTCAAAATTTAAGTGTGCACTGCAATTAGTAGAGGATTCAAGATATGCACATTTATGATATAATGTTCATAGAAATAAAAAGTCACGCAACACCTCCCTCTCCTCCCTTGAGTTCATTACAGGACACAGAGATCTAATAGAGATGGTCTCCCTTAGTCTAAGATTTGCAGTGTCAATGTCTTTGGCTAGTACTTTTGTGCTCACTGAGTTGCTCTGGCTGAGTTGTAGATGTTTGTATACTGATGACTCAGGACGGGTAAGATGTTCTTTCACTCTGATATGTAGAGGTCTTATTGAGCTTCCGATATATGTGGCAAAGCATTTTGTGCACTGGAGTTGGTAAACAGTGTTTTTCTTTTGACAATTGACGCTGTTGAGAGGACAATTGGTGAGACTGCAGATGTTCGATTCATTCCTGTTTTGAAGTGCGTGACGTAATGTTGTTGTTCTATGAGCTATTCTGACATTGATTCCTTCTCGTCTGAAGATACGCTTTATTCTTCTATCAGCACGATCAGATAAGTACGGTAACTTGAGGTACATATAGTCTTTGTTGGTTTTTTGCATTCTATTTCTTCGTTTCCTTTGTTTTGATTGGTTGATAAATGCAGACGGATATTCGTGATTTCTGAGGATCCTGTCAAACTCTTGTTGTTCAAGTGATTTGTTTTCTGTGTTTGTACATCTGTCATCAATTCTCGCTCTTTCATTTGTAATTATTGCAAGTTTTGTTTGTTTTGGCATGTGTGATCTGTGATAAATGAATATGTTTTTCTTAGCAGGTTTCTTGTAGAAACGAAATTGAGGTTGTTCATTTGTTTTTATTTTCACCGCAAAATCCAGAAGACTAAGTGTTTGTCCGTCTTCTGAGAGTTCGATCTCAAAACGGATGTTAGGATGTTGTTGATTCAAAAAATCACATAGAGAATATGCTTCGTTAGCGTTTGATACCAATGCGAAGCAATCGTCAACCTATCGTTTGAAGAGAGGAACTGGTCTGAAATATCTTAAAGCTTCTTATTCAATCGTGTCCAGGAATAGAATTGCTAAGATACCTGAGCCGGATGATCCCATGGGTAAGCCACTAATCTGTTGGTATATGTTACCTTGAAATGTAAAGTAGGTGTTGGAAAGAATGACGTTTAATAATTTTCTAATATCTCTTGGTGAAAACGGTCCAATTCTTTCAATATGATGTTGGTTGAGTTTCTCTTCCACATTTTCTATAGCGTCTTTGATAGGTATTGACGTGTATAGCGCCACAACAAGTTCCTGTAATGAATATTTTTCGTATTTTTTCATATTTTTATAATTTTACCCATATTTCATAAAGAATAGACGCTAAGGGATAGTTTTCATTCAAGCATTGAAACTACTGTAGATGAAGAATTTAAGAAGAACAATCTGTTCATGCTTGCAAATCTTATAGCTGCTTCTACTTCGGTTGTAAAACTGGCTATAAAATAATCGAATGCAAATTTTTGTCCTGGATTTGATGGAGTAACGGTTAAACATCTGATAATGGGTGAAAGTCTCATTTTATTGGAATATTTAACTAAATTATCCATTTGTATAATTGAATCAACAGTCACTCCGTCTAATTTCGACTGCGGCATGATGTATATATCACCAAAAAGTGGCAAAGATCCCAACATAGCCGCTAATACAAGAGGTATAACTGTCAGCACAACACTATCTAAAATTCTTGAAATTATATTTTTGAATGAATTACGGAAGGAAGTACCGATAAGTTCTTCTCAATATGGATTTCGGAAAAATACTGGGACGGATATGGTTTCTGTTGTAATAAATGAATGCATCCAGCACCACCACTTAACCAAATCACCATTATATATGGCATCCCGAGATGCTAAGAAGTGCTTTGATACAATATGGCAGGATGGTTTGTTTTATAAACTCTTGAATAAAATAAATTGCTGTCCTTCTGCAAAGAAACAACTGCATCTGCGATTATGGATTCTTCTTAAACGATGGTATGATCATTTATACATTCTTATACATTCTTGGAAAGGCGAGTTATCAACCCCAATACCAGTGAGACGAGGAGTACGCCAAGGTAGCATTCTCTCTCCTTGATTGTACTTTATGTTTGCTGATGACATATTGTTAGTCAGGCCCTTCTTTACGTTATTTTGATATCTCATTTACGCCGCTTTCTTATGCAGATGATCTCATCATAATGAGTGGAACACCTTATGGTCTCCAAGAACAATTGAAAATATCTAATCAGTATGCGGAAACTTGGAAATTTCAGTTTAATGGGACAAAATCAAAGGTATTGACTTCCAACAGTCCTAATGACGACAACAGTCTTCTTATGGACAATGAACAATTATAAAATTTGGTTGAATTGAAAATCTTGAGTGTTACTTATAATGTGAGAGGTGATTGGGCTAGTCATGCCAGTAACATCGCATCCAAATGAAGAAGAGCATTTCATGGCCTTGAACAGCATGGCATGTTCGAAGGGCCTCCATCCATGTGTCCAGAGTGTTGTTTGCAAAATGGCTGTGCAACCGATTCTTTTATATGGCTTCTTTTACCTTGCTCAGACCATGCTCTGACATTGACAACGTCAGAAAAATTGATGGCTTATTTTGCAACCGCAAGTTGGGGCAGGGCAAATACGCTCGTCATCATGTGACACGAGAAGTTCTGAAAATATGTGATCCAGCTAGTTTAATTTCCCATTCTGAAAGAGGATTATATCGTCGTCTGATGTCATCCAGTTCACCGATTGGTGAAATATATCGGCCCATGACAGCAAACTTCTATGTAAAGGGTTCCTGTACTAATGGTGGTCTTATGAGCCGACTTTCACGCCATGAAAATGATTTGATTCTTATAGCTTACGTATTCTAAGATGAAAATCAAGATTTCTCCTGTGGCCACTGCTTATTTAGGCTGTCATTTGAAAGGTAATATATCTTCAATGTATGTGGATCGTTTGAAGAACTTGAACTCTACGTGGTTCAGTCAATAATCACTTAGACTTGACATCAAATATTTACGTCATTGATCCGGTATTGATAATGTGAATTGGCATGGTATGTAGGTGGCAGGTCAGTGAGTTTCATTCACGGTCATCTTTTATCGCAGCTACAAGACAACTTCAAAGCTTGTCATAGCTTGCAGATGAGTTAGTCGCTTGAAATGGACAACGCAGTTGAACACCGAAGTGTCATTAAGTTTCTGAACTTAAAGAAAGTCCCACCGAATGAAATATTGCAGCAGTTGCAAGATGTTTACGGTGAAGATTCTCCATCACATGCTACAGTTTACAATTTGGTACGAGAGTTTCGAGGTGGTCGAACTTCAGTCTTCAATGACACAACCAATAGTGGACATCCAACAGAAATTCCGCAATCGAAACATCAGGTGTGTGCTTCTTTGATCCGTGACAATCGGTGTATTCGAATGGATGATCTTGCCGATGCCCTGGCTCTTAGTCACGGGTGTCCACAATATCCTCAGCGATTTGGGCGTGCGAAAGTTGTGCTCACGTTTTGTCCCAAAGTTCATCACATCCAAAATGGCAGAGACTCGATTGGCGTGCTCTCGTTCCAACCTGGAACTTTTCGACAGACTTGGATACCGATTCCTTGACAACATCACAGAAGATGAAACGCCATTAAACCTTTTTATTCCTTTGAGTCGCAGGGAGTCACCTGAATGGCGATTTCCAGAAGAGAGTGCTCCAAGAAAACTCAGAACAGGAACATCGCACGGTCGCTGTTCAATGTTGTCTGTCTTCTGGTGCAGTAAAGGGATTGTCCATCTCGACATTTTGGACAAGTCGCGCACAATGACGTATTGTGACGCTCGTATTACAAAGACCTTTTAGAGACAATGTCCACAAAACTTCGAGACGATCTGCGAAGTACTTACTTTATGTCGTGTAAAATAGCGAAACTGAAACTACGTACGTGAGTGAAAACCAGCTTCTGTCATGGTCAAATGTGTTGTAATTACAAAGGCGCACAAGCCGTTTATATGGATGCAAAACATGTACATTGTTTACAGGAACAATGGGGTGCGCAATGCATTAAAGAATCGAATGCATTCATTCAGACAATAACAAAGGACAATAATGACTGACGCACACAACTGATAATACATGGACAATACCAATAACGTAGCGTCACAATCCGCGACACTCCCATATATTTTTCTCAAAAAAAGAAAAAAATACTATTAACAATATACATTTTGTATATAATATACAAAAAACAACCAACGTATACACCGTATGCTCGAAAAATATTAATCCAATGAATTATGAATAATAGAACCAACACCGCCTAAGTTCATAATCAGATGGAAGATGAAAAAGTTCAACTCAAAGACTCGAATCTTTAGTTCAAATGTCCCAGGTCACACTTCAACAGCATTTACAAGAGCGAATTCTTTATCAAGAATAGGGGGTACTCATGTCAATCATAAATAAAATTTACTAACTGTAACGAAAAGTATGCTAGATATACAATAGAAATTGCATAATAACGTAATATATTATATTCGCATAATATCGCATGACAATTTCATGAACTGATTGCAGTAAACTCGAGTGGTATAAGAAATCTTATGGGCCTGCGAACTAGTCTAGGAGAACCCCCACCGTCCGTAATCTGTACAGTTGCAGACCGCACAGCTCCATCGCGACCAATGTGACATGAGGTAATCCTTCCGACTTTCCATAACAACCGAAGCTTCTATTCCTTGAACAATACCACGTCTCCGACCTTGGGCAAAATGTCAGAACTTCTCGGATTTGAACTGTTTCTTTCTCTTAAAGCTGAGAGATACCGCTCGTACCATAAACGCCAAAAACGTTCCAACAGACGTCTTGAACTTTTCAGCATTTTCAGTAAATCTGGCTCCTGAATGCTAGGGTAGGAATTACAAGTAGGCTCAACGGTAAGTCGTCTCAGTACGAGAAAATGCGCAGGAGTGATTATTTCCTTGATTTCATTATAAGTCTTGCACCACGTGATTCTGAATTCTGAGATTTAATATTTTGTAATTTATTCATGTGTTCGCGAATAATCGAATCTTGGCGGCCGAATCTAGTCGTAAGTATATCGCATGCTAATCTGAAGTTCATATCGGTCAGCGTTAAGCCAGATGCACTCGCTTTTGCCTCTCCAACTAGGCATGACATCAGGTAAGCAAATTTCTGAACATCCGATATAGTATTATTACGCAATATCGTTGTCTCGTACATATTCCAGAATTCTTGGAAATCTAACTTGTTTCCAGAAAATTTAGGTAACTGAAGTTTTGGTAGCTTAACTGCCAGCTAGTGTCCATCGAACTAGTGTCTGCTCTATGCACGCTTTCAAAAACCATATCAATTTTCTTAATAGTATCTGATATCTTTACATTGTATTCGATAGATTCATCAATGTCATTGACCAAAATATCCTCATCGATACATTCTTGTACCGCTTCATTTAATTTTTCAAGATACTCGCTCTTACATTGAAGAGATTTTCTTAAATATTCGAGACGCTCATAATCATGATCGTCCAAACATTTCAATGACATGTTCGTACGACCGTATACCGAGTAATAACTGCCCGTAGTCTGCCGCGTTTTTGAATCAAATCTTTCACTTTATCATCATCATCCCAATGCTTTACCTGGTCTATTCCCTCTATTTTTTTTAACAGAATACGGACGGCAGGAAATCCCTTAGAAAGTCCTGACCCTTTAGCTCCTTGTTTTTACAAACTCTGACATGCACAATAAACTAGCTGTCGTTGAAAACCGCGAAACTGACAATGTTGTAAAATATTACGTAACGTTCAATAACAGTTACAAACTGGTACGGATCAACCAAAAAAACTGGCAGACGATAGTAACTAAAGACAAAAAAATATGTCACAATATTCAAGAGTCAGTTAAGCCGATGGTGTAGGTTATACGTATTTAAAATCGCACATATGCAAATTAAGGTTGAATTGGTTTGTACTGTAAGAAATTAATATCAATGAAAACTGTCGAGCTTACTGATTTCGGTAGGACAAACCGAAATTTTGACAGCAGCAGATGAGTGAGTCAAGAGCTACAAAACAGGAACGGACGAGCAGGTCAGCAGCACCAACAGAGGATCCACAGAGTCAGGAGCGACAAAACAGGAACAGACGAGCAGGTCATCAGCACCAACAGAGGATCCACAGAGTCAGGAGCGACAAAACAGGAACAGACGAGCAGGTTTACCGCGAACAAGTGACAACACAACTGCGTGATACTAGTGCTGATGTATCAAATGATATCTTTTTTGCCATGCAGAAACAACGTTGGGCGCCATGTCGTGTAAAATAGCGAAACTGAAACTACGTACGTGATTGAAAACCAGCTTCTGTCATGGTCAAATGTGTTGTAATTACAAAGGCGCACAAGCCGTTTATATGGATGCAAAACATGTACATTGTTTACAGGAACAATGGGGTGCGCAATGCATTAAAGAATCGAATGCATTCATTCAGACAATAACAAAGGACAATAATGACTGACGCACACAACTGATAATACATGGACAATACCAATAACGTAGCGCACAATCCGTGACACTTTATGACAATGCCCAAAATTTATACTGCTGCGATTGTGAAGGAAACGGTGTCTCAATTGAAGTTCCAGACCATTCAGCATCTTCCGTATTCGACAGATCTGGCACCATCTGACTTCTGCCTCTTTCGTCATTTGAAGAAAACCTTGCGAGGTCAGAAGTTTGATTCATCTTCCGAAGTGGAGCAGCATGCAAGACAAGTTTTTGATTCGCTGGACGAGAGCTTTTTAAAGAATGCTTTCGAAGACTTGGTGTTGAAAAGGCGAAAATGTGTTGATCAGAATGGGTTCTATGTAGAAAAGTAACATTAGAATCCAATCTTTATTCAGCTTCGTATATAATATACCTTTTCCATCTATTTTGGTCGAAATTCCAAGCAATTTGGTCAATGATATCTAATGCTATGATTATTTCCAAGCAATTTGGTCACACATTATATTGGATACACATTACATTGGATATCTACGGTCGTTTTGATATCTTCAATATTTCTTTTTGAGTCTAGGTGATTATTGACTGAGCCACGTATATCATGGCCGGTTTTAGAAGTCTAGGCTCCCCAGGAGTTATCTAAATAACTCCCGATAGATATAGAAATTCGGCGGAACATGAAGAATCTATGCTATAATCATCCACAACAAGCCTATCTGTATTTATCCGCCTGATCAAATACACCGAGATTAATTAAGCCGAGGTCATGGTTACATCGTAAAACGTAAAATTCCATTTATTTTCGATACTATAGTATGAGTAGGCCTAATAACAAGAAATAATAATATCAGTTAAGTCTACTGTAAGACTTGGTAGACACCTCGCGAAAGATGAGCGCGCGTCCTGATAATGACACCAGTTCTATATTTAGAAGTCGTTGATAATGCATGCGATACGTCGATGATGATCCCACGCACTGTGAATGACGTATGGTGCACGCAGTCAACCAATCAAAACATCAAATAAATGTCTACTTTCTTTTCGAATAGAATAGACTTCTCGTGGCTATTGATGGCCGCACCATTCTATGAGATGCGGTTCTGTTATTGCAGCGTGTGAAAATGCCAAAAGTGAAGACATCGAAAACTATCGTTCTTCGGAATTATACTGGCGAATTCAAGTGTCTGAAAGAAGATAATGGTACACTTCTTTGTTCAACTTGCTCAGTGACAGTTTCTTCTGAAAGACGAAGCTCGGTAGTACAACACATGCAAACCGCAATGCACATACGACGCTCGAAAGTGCCCGCCGGACAGGAGGGGTCAGCAATAAATCAACTGTTTCTGTCAGAATCTATTGACCGGAAACAAGAATTTTGTATGGACGTAACTTCGATGGTAGTAAGCGCTGATATACCTGTTTCGAAATTAGATCAACCTCCAGTACGTGAGTTCTTTTCAAAGTATCTCAAGCCTGAACTACCTTCAGAGAGTACAATACGGAAGAACTACATACCTAAGCTATATGAGCAAAAGATAGATGAAATTAGGAATGATCTCAAGGATGAGTATCTTTAGATATCGGTGGATGAAACCACAGATGCATGCGGAAGGTTGGTCGTGAACGTATTTGCAGGGGCTCTCAAGGAGGATTCGAAATCATATTTAATTGACGTACAATATATTCACACCACAAACCACGCTACTGTTGCACATGTAATCGTCGATGCACTGAAAACCGTACTGGGTGAGGGGAACGATTTCTCAAGAATTCTTCTTGTTACTGATTCCGCTGCCTACATGCATAAGATGGCAGATGGAATATCGTCCTTGTTGTCAAACTGCATTCATGTGACTTGTCTTGCACACTCTTTGCATCGAATTGCTGACTTCGTTCGAATTTCATATCCAGCGGTACATTCTATGATAGCAAATGCGAAGAAGGTATTCCTGAAATCCCTTTGACGTATTTCGTTGTTTAAGGAAATGAATCCCGATATGGCACTTCCACCTAAACCCGTAGTTACAAGGTGGGGAACCTGGTTACAAACTGCTGATTATTATGCAGATCATTTCGAAGAAGTCAAGTTGGTTGTGGACGCCCTTAATCCAAATGAAGCGGCTTCTATTACTGAAGTTCAAAATGACTTTAGAAATAATGATGTCCTAAATTATCTGACTTATATAAAGGCGAATTTCTCAAATATACCCAAAATCATTCAACAGCTGGAGTGTCGCACTCTCACTGCACCGGATAGTTGGCACATTTTTTGTAAACTTATAGAAAGTCTGCCTCAAACTGAAGTCGTGCAACAGATAATAAAATGCGTTTTTGCTAGAAACAAAGGATTACACTGTTTTTTATCAATTCTGTCGATCATTGATCCATCATGTCCATCTCTGAGCATACAATGCAAACAAGTTCCAAACTTGCAGCCTGCTGCCCTTGCAGCCTATAAATATGCTCCATTGACAACTGTTGATGTCGAGCGTTCCTTCTCAAGATACAAGAATGTCTTGAGATCAAACCGCCACGGATTTAGTAAACAGAACCTTAGAAAATATATGGTCGTTCATATTAACTGAAACTATATTACCGGTATGTGGTCCACTGAGTGTTTCATGTTCCGACGTTTGACTTGTTTGAAGGTTGCTTGAAATTAGAATTGTTTTCTGTAATCTCGATTATGTTCACTGTAGGCTAAGTACACTATAGCTCTAAAAAATCCGGTACGAGATCATATTTCTAGATAAATGCATATAAATGCATATATTTTGTTTTTAATTGCATATTTGGTCCATTATAAATGCATATAAATCCGGGGCCTGGTCATCACTTTCTGTTAAATCTTGATCATATAACACACATTTATCATGATGTCTGAATAAAAATCGTTGTGTATACTTATGATGACGCATTCAATATCTTTCACGATCATCAGGAATTAACGCCCTTTACGCAACCTACTTCTAAAATGAAATATAGCAATAATCTGATAATCAAAATGATCAGAGATGTCAGATGCAATACGAGAGAGGCTAGGTGATGTAAAAAGAAAGTGATAAATGGCAATTTTTCAATTCTAGCACATTCATCTGCTTTGATGTTAGAGCTCGATTAATTTTCGATATTTGCTATTTGTTAATTGGAGAGTTTCTTATCCTTTTATCCATTGCAAACTCGATAAGAGACATTTCAATGTTCAAGATCGTACTTTTTTAAATTATGATTATCAGTACTTTGTTTTGAAGCCTCCGAATAGATTCCAGTTTCATCACATTCGAAGTTAGATATAAAACTGTGATTTATTCTGTTTTTGATAACTTTGCAGTGGAATTCCAGCGAGCGGTAAAAGCGTGTGTTGGATACAATCTGGACGATGCCGTTGTGGAAACTCTATTCACTATCTTTGATGCTGATGGCGATGGACATTTGAGTCAACATGAGTTCATTTGCATGATGAAAGACAGACTAACTCGAGGACTTTCAAAGGTAGTCTTCAATACCTCATAATGTGTTCTTATTTAAGTAAAGTTGGCTCACCATGTTTTTCAATGTTGACAACAAAAATGATGTTATAGTTGTATTATTCTGAATTTTGTTTCGCATTCCAGCATGATTCGACATAAATTCTAACAAATATAGAGTTGATGTAAGCTTTCTTACGTATTGCAAATTATCTACTGGATAATTATGAGTTGCTTCAAAGTACATAGCAGATGAACTGGAGAGAATTTTCTGCCTTTATACATGTACATGTATAAGCCAATTTTTACCTCAACTTCAGTATTATATTGATCGATTAATTGCTTCACCTTTTACTCAACAATTGCTTTAGACAGGGTTCACCCAAAATATTTGACATTGTTTGTCCTTGTAATAGCAATCAATCCTCTGACAGTGGAATTTTTCATTTGGTCTCGTTCAGCTATATGAACAGCTTCCCTCGTCATCTTGTTCTAATAAAGTCCGTTTCTTGCCATTTTGTCTTGCCATTGAGATTTTCTATGATTTCTTTGATGAAGAGAAGATTACGAAGTTTCAAGCCATAATTTAGGCATGGGATATCTTCGGGTGTTCATCTATCTCTTGCCTATGTTAGAACATTTATACACGTATTTAGCAATCATCGTACAGAAACTTGAGGGGGTACCGTTGACCCTCATGTAAATTGATAGTTATTACTTGCTCAAATCGATATCAAAAACATGTGGAAAGCTAATTCTAAATAAAACAATGAGGTTTACGTTCAGATGAACAATGCTTCACACGTTTGAATGTTGTTCAGTCTTCTTAGTAAGCTCATAAAATATTGTGCTGTCTCCAAAAGTCATAGGCTGTGGGAACAAGATAAATTGCATAAGAAGACGGCTTTACAGTATTTGCTGCTTCAGTCAAAGTTTCTGATGGTTCATTTTATTGAAATTGATGCGCATGTTCAGTATTACAAATCTGTCAGTCTCTATCGGAAGAAGGAATGCAGGACTCATCACAACCTTAATAAGCCATATGAAACTTTAAATGCTACTCCCAAGAGGACCCGAGCCATCAGCTTTGAGGCGGTCGATTCACTTAATATGTTCTTCAATTGAAAAGAATCGGTGTAAAATTTTGTATAAAATAACATGCAAAATAAAAACATTTCTGTTTCAATCACTCCAAAATAATGGCTTGTGAACCACAGTTGTGGTCGCATCCGTTGTTAAACACTATTATATAGCAATATTTTAAGTATTGATCTATATTTGAATTAATAATCAACGTTTGAATTATTTAAATTAGAGTTTAGTTTCTTCTAGTTCCACTTCACTTTAATTAATGCATGAATTCAATTTTGCGTTTTCTCTTATAAGTGTACCTGTATTGCATTAATTTATTATTATTGGAAACGTCTCTAATTACTGTTTTCCCTTTTTCAGAAGCACCTGGAAGAGGCCAGTCGGTGGCATCAATTTCGACATTGTGTTTCTCACAATATTAGTGGTTGAATAATTCAACATTCATTTAAGGATATTCTTTGTTACGTGCATGCACTTGCATATTACAACTATTTTCAATTCTTCTTGCCTTAATTTACTGTCAGCAAGCTGTTAACTTACAAGAATGTTTCATTCGCTTATCCAAATGTTTCTATAATGCTCCAACTTCATATCTGTAACTAACAGTTCTTCACTTGATTCCACGAAGATGCAGCCGGCGAAGTTTTCGCAAAAAGTGACTTGTCATGCAAATGTGAATATTGATATCTATTTATTGGAGATTGCTATTGTCTGTATATTTCTCGCTGTACATTTGTAGTCTATTTTTAACTGAGTAAACATAATGAGAATTGATTTTTCTTCTTTTTTAATCTGAAATCTGTCGGTTTACAACAGTTTCCAATATTGTCTTGCTTTAAAAACAACTTACACTGTACGTGTATAATCATATGTTTACCTAGTGCAGTACGTACATAATTGATACTTTGTTTCTTTTTGCCATTTCATTCCATTAGATCTGTAGATTCGCAACTCAAAATTCCTTGAAATTATATAAATATTTCTTTAGCAGGCAAGTTCAATAAAATTGAAAAGAAGCAAAATTTAGCATCAAATAATATAATGCATTGAGTTCAAAGCATCATAATCTTCAATCTATGTCATACGGAAGCTTTTTTCAAATATACTTGAATGACATCAGACTAGTTAGGAGTGTTTATATCTTCATTAATATGAACTGGTTCTTCATACATCAGTTGCTCAGCTGTCTACATGATTAATCAGTTTTTGTCAGAGTCAATTATACCTTGCCACTGCACTGTTTAGCCGGGGGAGGGGATGCGTGCCTGATTTTCTGTGACTTTATTTTCTGCCTTATTTCTGCTTTTTTTATCGAATTTGTCAATTTCTTGCAAAATGAAGCATCTTGATCAATTGAAATTGCCTTTAGACCTTAGAAATGTACATAGGAAGTCATAATCATGTTCATCAATGTGTCTGCAAATATTACATGATTCATGAATTATTGTAATGAATTATGTATTATGTATGAATTATTCTAAATAAACAAATGAAGAAATGTCGGTTTCCATGAAGTATTATAGACTGATTAATAAACTGGCGATAACATATTCAAGTGAAATAATAGTATTTTCCATGTGTAGTCTTAGGTATAGCGTGTATAGTTTCATTGCTTTCAGTGGAGTAGAGTGTCATTGTAGTTTATTGTTTATCCACATTCCACTTATCCACCATGTGTAGTGTCAGATATAGTGTATCATTAGTTCACTTGTAATCGGTGTAAGTATCATTGTATTTCTATGTTTTACCTCCACTTGGCCAATTTTTATCCATCGGTCTCCTGTTGTCTTATGATATCCATTTTCAATTTCCTTAACCTATGGTGACAATTGTCTTATTCTATTTCTACTACCAGCATCTGTAGTCGGTACAGTATATTAGATGTCTGTTTTGAACGTGTATGCGGCAGTGTATGGAATCTGTGGCATTAGTATATTAACAGTAAGAATGAGTAGTGTTGCAAGTCTTAAGATTTCAATTTTTACCAGATATTTGGCCAAAGCTGATCAATTTTGATTCGTTGCCACGAGAAAGCTCAATTGAGTTCTTTTAAGAACTAATTAATCCAATGGTTACATAAGTATTGCATTTCTACATTGAAGAGATTGGATAACGCCATTGGTCCTCATTATGACTACTTCAATTAAAAATTAGAATTAGTAAGCATGATATTCTATTATAAATGGCTGCTGGGATGATTTTCATCATCGTCTGAGAATGAATAATAGCAACAACGCATTAACAACACTCTCAAGCATAAACTTTCACAAACGATTTATAGATAGGCCTAATGCAGTCAGTTTTATGCTACAAACAGTAGCCGTTTCAAGTTTGAAATGGACAGATGATCATGTCTCACAACATTTTTGATCAATTAGTTCATTTGGATATGTAGTTGACTATTGACTTCATCCATGCATGATAATAGATAGGCCTAATAGGTATTAATTATGTAGTCACGGATTTTAAATGTGACAATAATGTTCAATGATGCGATACTGTTCAATACTTGAATAGATACATAGGCATGCCGAATGTCGTATTTTACAAAGAAAGATCAGAGTTTTAAGATCATGTCAATACCTACATTGTTATGATTGTGACATGCTAATTAAATCAATATCCAAGTTACTAGCAAGTATCATCTCATTGCCTTATTTGGCCTTTCATGTGATGGTGAATTTCATAATTCCGTGACCTTCATCTTCATCTTATTAATGTTGATGTCGTCATTCACGTAGGCATTGTATGTAATATAAGTATAGCCTCATCATCTTCCAAAATTATAATATTCGGAAATTGAAATGCTTGATCAAAGAAAAGGAAATATGAAAAATCATATATGAATTGATTTCTTTGATCAGGAAGAATATATTCAGGTTAATGAACAACATTTGTAGCGAAATGATGTGGCTTGCACTGATGAACTAGGCACGCAGAGTAAATTACATAACTCAATGTTATCTGACCCAGTGTGAATTGTCAGGTTTCCAATTTTATTTCATTTTATTTCAGTTCTTTCAAATGATGCAATCAAGGATGGAGAGACAACTTCCCACTAATATGACTGCAACTCCAGTTTCGAAAGTGGCAATTTTTGCGACTATGACTAACTCCTCACATGTCCCTGTAACGAAATATGCTTTTCTGGTTGAAACTAGTGCACTTTGGAATTAGTTTTAAACACTTTTAAACTAGCAAACTATTCAAGCTAATGCACTTATGATTTAGACTGAAAGCTAGACTTATTCACTCTCTGGAATTACAAAAAAAAGTTGAATTTGTGATCATCGCTGGATGTACATAATATTCAGATAACCAGGAAAATAATAACTGATATGATGGGGATTACTCACATTAAATTATTTGCCACTCTGAGTTTACCCCTGACAATTAGCGTGATGATGAAGCACGGGTTTTTCACTTGTCATTAAAATCCACGGCCTGTCGTGACTTTCCATTTTCCTTTGATAGGCCCCTTAATAGCCTATCTCAAATTCTCGCACAGTGGCGCCCACTTGTCGCACACTAGCGGTGTAAAAAGCGGTGTATGCTAATTCACCTGTACCCACAGTTATCAGACAGACAAGCGTGACCACAGAATTAGATTGTTTAATCGTGTCACTTTGCTAGAAGTACAAACTGATTCAAAACGATGGCACATCCAGAAACTTATTAAGTGGGCAAAAAGAAATTTTTAGTACCTTACAGAGATAGGAAAGTAGTCGTGCGTCGATTGCGAATTTCTCTGAATTCCTTCAAGATGCTCCGATCACAACGATTCCTTCAGATTCGAAGAATTCAGATCATTGCGCAAAAGTTTTCTCGATAATGTTGGTCCCTCCGATTATTATTAAAAAAGTTAGCAGGCGCACGAAAAAACATTCACAAACTTCTCTGTAGAACTTGACATCGACTATGTCTTCTCTTTGCTGTATGATCCGGTTGATAAACGTCACTGACACTTCGCACCATTTGGCATGTTTAATGTTGAACTGACTGCTCATTGTTTGATTGCTATGTTATTATATTAGTAGATTGTGCCATTTCATGAACGTTACATGTTCCAATGCTTCCCTTCTAGTCACACAGAAGAAGAAAGGACCTGTTTAATTCTGTGAGCGTGACAGGTATGACATGTGCGAATTCGTTGCAAGTGAGATGCATCACACTTGACAGATTTCTATGTAACTGCTTTGGTTCTACCATGCTGGAATCCATGCTTACCAATTTGCCAGATCCTTTCCCTTCGTTCCTTGATACATAGCGGCGGTGAGATGAGCACTTCAAAGATTAAAGACTCGTCTGAGCTGCTGATATCTAAGTAGGAAATTTTTTTGGATTTTGATGTCTTAGGAGAAAACATTTAAAGACAGGTTCTTGTTGATCATTTTGTGTCTCAGAAGTGTATTTCCTACATCATAATAATAGCAATTGAAAGTTAATCATGAAGTTGGCTACAAAAAGAATGGAAACTCAGCAGAGAGATAGAGAACATTCGGGTAGGATGACATAGAATGTTTCCAAATTCATGAATTTCTGTCTGAATGCAGCAATCTTGGTGGGCAGAAATTAAGCGCTATGAGTCTGTGACAAATCGATAAGCTAATTACCTAATAAAATTCTGTCTGCCGATAGTTTAGAAACGGTTCCATCATTGGTTACGCGGTACGATATCTATGGTTCATACAGCTCATACATCAAGGAAGTAATGTCAATTTGTGTTAGTCAAAACTGTCGCGACAATGCGGTTACAGCACTCTCGATAAAACCCGCGCTTCGCGCTCGTGTAATCGCTCGTTGTGAAACCTTTAATTATAATTCATTGTGTATCATATTGCATTTCATCACCATCCTGAAATGGGCCAACATCATTTAAATTCGTGTGCACTAATTCGGTGGCATTATTAAAGCGGTCTATACTTTCATTTTTGTCTACAATTAATAACAGATTGATTTGTTTCTCTTTCATCTTCATGAAAGATTATGAATCGGACTGCTTGTGGAAGGCGTGGTAGTTCATTTTTTGATGAGGGGCAACTCAATACTTATAGTGTGAGCGCTACTGACATTTTGTTCCTAAATTCGCGCACGAGATTCTTATTATTCATTAATTCGTAGATTGTCACTCAGCATCAGTAAAACGACAATTCCTTAGTTGTGATTCCAGTCGTATTGCAAGTTATGGAGGGTCAAAGATAATTGTTTATGTCCATTAGATCCATGTGCTTCCGAGTTTGATACACTCAACAACGTAATGATCCAACATTCACTTAGAACTCAAGATGAGATTTGTCATTTTTGTGATTATATTCCACTTTTAGGGCACTATTCTCCAACAGCAGGCAGAAATATGACATTCTTCGCAACCGGTAACTTGGGCCAAAATTGCTGTTAAAGATAATGAAAACGTCATGACAATCGATGTTTATCTGCAACAATAACATGTGGGGGGAACAAAATGTGGGTGCGGGAAGAATAGAAGTACTCAGAAATCAATATATCTCCACTGAAAGGTCCTCAAAGAAAAGAGAGTGAAACTAATGATTTAGGTAGCCTGCATAAAATTGCTTTAGATATTTGGCCACATTATTCAGTAATGTTATTTTAATGCTAAAAACAAAGATATTTCGCAATAAAAAATTCTTTTGGATAAAATTGCTCAAAACAGTCAATCATATGAAGGGAGAAAAGTTTGACATACATCAGAAAAAGAACTCAAATTCCAAATTCACCGTTTTATTTCAACATCTTGTGAATCCTTTGATAATAATAATAATATGGTGTATATTTCTCAAAGTGGATGGGAATCATAGTTGCACAAGAATGTAAATCAGCGAAGTATGCACAAATAAATAAAAGAAAATCGTATCAATACGAGTCGATACACACATTTCAGGACATGTTGATTTCACTGTTCATCATTACACTGGTAACCGGGAGAAATGACAATCTGCACTTTTTGAGTTCTGCAGAGGGGAACACAATAATGGCCGGCATAACGCAGACTAGTAAGTAATCGCGTAAGATGTGGTTGGCATTGTTTTTGATAGTTTTGAATAGCCTTTTACTCATTCTTTCACGTCTGTTTGAAATATCGTCGTCTACACAAGCTGGATCAGCAGAATTATGTATTATCTTCATAACATATAATCTTCATGATAATTGGTGATTAATGATACATTACACATCCGCCTGTCAACGAAGAAATGCACGTAAGCCAATGTAATATTAGCAACCCACGGAACAAAATGACGTCACATGGATATCCGTACCGTATCTATTTTGGCAAAATCCGCGGATAAAATTGTGCCACTCCCGGATAAGACGGATGGGTAACAAAATTTATCCGTATTTATGTCCATCTGATATCCGAGGATAATCACTACCCATCTAAGAGATATTCACCTGACATCCACGGACATATGAGATATAAATCCGACATCTAATAAATGAGACTTTTTATAGCTATTTGTTATCCGCAGGATACGTTATCCGCTTAGTTGTCGAAAGGATATCCGTTGTGACATCAAAGTGATATAATGCTTATATCTGAGGAAAAAATTACGAAATCCCACTACATCGGAAATAAGAACCTGTTACGTCAGATATAAAATCTATTCATAAACCTGATAAAACAGTTTCAGTTTTTCGAATTCAGTAGCCCATAATTCATACTACAAAAAACCTTCCTTGCTCGTATTTGGTACAAATCGTCGGTAGCTCTTACACTTAAACAAACGGACACAACAGATGCACTTGATTTACAGTAATAACAGGAAGTTGGAGGAAGGGTATAATGTGTAACTCATACACAGTGCACGAATTAGAAGCAAAGTTGCAAAATCACTGTTTCGGACTTTCACTATCATCTTTTGACTGGATCGTCGGTCAGTACATTTCGCCAGGTCCACTCAGTCCACTTCGGGCTTTTTCCAACCCAACTTTTGAAACAGCCATGACAACGCTCGTGATTATTTGATCAATCCTTGGATAAACGTGTTTTAACCCTCGGGGGGTTTTCTGGGTCCATGTGGACCCATTTTTCCAGATCACCTGCTGTTATTTATTAAGTTTTCATTATTTATTATTGATATCAATGGACTTTATCTGTATCGATATGTCAATTATAACTGCCAAGTGAAAATGTATTAGCTGTTGTTTAAATAATTGCAATACATCGCAAACCTTTTAGTAAATCTATGGGTCCAGCTGGACCCAGTCACACTGATTCGTTTCATCGGTCGTCATAGCGCAGAAATTCAGTCACTGCTATTCCAAATAACAAAGGCCCGTATTCGTGAAACCAGATAAGGATTTCCCGTATCCTTAGCGACGCTATATCTTAGCCTTATCCTGACCGTCATATTCGTGAAGGCAGCTATCGTCACGCGCTCACGATGTGTAGCATTTTTTCTATTTTTAGCCTTAACGCCATGCACTTCAAAGGCTGACAACTGGTCAGATTTTGGAGACGTTGAAATCACAGGCGCACTTGCAAACGATTCCATCGATTAGTTTGTCGATCTGCCCAGGCCGATTGGGCCGCCTCAACTCGCCTGATACAATGCGAAACAGTAGATAATGAAGCATCGGAATAGCGGTAGTGCTTATTGGCTGCACACAGACACACGCACACTCCTTCCCTGCATACAAAGACACACGGGATAACGCAGCTGAAACTTCGCTTTGTAGTGGGGGTGATAACTCTAAAACCGTGCAAATTGAGGGTAGAGGGCCAGATTTTTGCCTATATCTTAATTTTCATCTTGTGAACAATTCCTGATATGTATCTCTTTCTGAATTTCTGCATTTACTTCTCCCTGAAATACATTTCACCAATGGGATTTCGCACAGACTTTAATGACTAAAAATAATTCTAGTGTTTAAATGCGGAAGCAAGAGTGGATGTATCGTCATAGTTACGCAGTACACAAGTATTTCAAAATTTACCAGCTGAAAATAGTAGTGGCAAAAATCTATGGCAATGGCTATGACATCGGCTGAACCGGTACAAGTTTCGTCTCCTGGCTATTACACCGGCTGATCCATTACAATATTCTTTTATCTATATTATCACGCATCGTATTTCTCAGCTATATCAGATAACAGAATCACTCAATGTAACAAGAAAAAGGTCTTTGTATCAGAAAGTGACTAGGCTCGCCTCTTTGTCTTTCATCGCCTTACATAGTTTTGCTTCACTTTCTAATTTTTTGAGAAATTTAGTGGTTTCTGAAAAGAACTAAATAGATTAGGCGACAAACGACTAATATAACAAAATCTCAATTTTCAAGTGCTTTATTTGCTGTTGATAATTTTATCTTTTTTTTATTTGAGGCAATCAGCATTACCTGGGGCTCGTTTCATCAAATAAATTAGTGCTCTATCTCAGTATGGAAAATGTTTTGCGTTTCATAAAATAAATTTAAAGCAGTGATTTAAACAGTCGAAATTCACAGCGCTTCACAAAACCGCATATTAAGCAGTGATTTATAAAAAGTCCCACACTGCTTAATATATGGCTTTGTGAAACGCTGTTAATTTCGACTGCCTAATCAGTATTATTGAGCAGTCTGCAGAGTCTTCACAAAGAAGTATCAGCAGTGGTCGAAATTTGAAAATATGGAAATTCACTGATAGAAATGTGAAAATTTTTATCACAAGATGTGAATGATCGTCGAGAAAGTTATGGAAACTTAAAATATCGGAGAAATTACTGCAAATATAACTTCAAAATAGAAAAATGGCTTTTGATTTTCAATTCTATTGTCAGTAGTAAACTATTTGTGAGAAGGGCACATTTGCAAGCTGTTTTTTGAAAATTTCTTCCTTTGAAAAGTGGCAATGCTGTGACGAAAAAACGTCCGGTAACAACAAAATTACAGTGGGTTGATTTGAGGGTTTCAATTTCTTTCGTGTAATGAGGTATGGAAGAATTTCGTCATTCAAAGTCATGTCATGAAATCATTTCAATATTAGAAGACCATGAGATATTGACTTTTACATACATCGACAACAGCTAGCAAAAGACATGTAGATTCTCAAATACTCTCTGAATTTGTAGTCGCACAATTGACTGCCGGAAACATTTTCCACTCATGATTTTTTACCACCTAAACAAATGCAGCCATCCGAGAGTCTAAAGAAAAACGAATCTCATGCGCTTTAATCGAATTTCAAATTTTCAAAAACAAAGGTAGTCACAACTCACATTTTTCATTGCCGAAAATTCTGTAGAGCTACAGCAATGCTCCACGGTACCTCTATCACCTTCACATCAATTTTCATCAAAATCCAAACAGTGCCCTGTCCTGCAGAAAAATTTATAAGCTAAAAATAACAGCCTGCGCAACTGATTTTCAATTTTTCAAAAACACAGCTAGTCACAACTACTGTTCCTCGATGCAGACAATTCCGTAGAGCTACACCAACGTTCTATGGCATCTCACTCACATTTGAGTCAATTTTCATCAAAAGCCATGCATTGCTTTGTCCTACAGGGCCTATACAAGATGACCACTTCAATCGAATTTCAAATTTTCAAAAACAAAGGTAGTCACAACTCACATTTTTCATTGCCGAAAATTCTGTAGAGCTACAGCAATGCTCCACGGTACCTCTATCACCTTCACATCAAGTTTCATCAAAATCCAAACAGTGCCCTGTCCTACAGAGAATTTATAAGCTAAAAATAACAGCCTGCGCAACTGATTTTCAATTTTTCAAAAACACAGCTAGTCACAACTACTGTTCCTCGATGCAGACAATTCCGTAGAGCTACACCAACGTTCTATGGCATCTCACTCACATTTGAGTCAATTTTCATCAAAAGCCATGCATTGCTTTGTCCTACAGGGCCAATACAAGATGACCACTTCAATCGAATTTCAAATTTTCAAAAACAAAGGTAGTCACAACTCACATTTTTCATTGCCGAAAATTCTGTAGAGCTACAGCAATGCTCCACGGTACCTCTATCACCTTCACATCAAGTTTCATCAAAATCCAAACAGTGCCGTGTCCTGCAGAGAATTTATAAGCCAAAAATAACAGCCTGCGCAACTGATTTTCAATTTTTCAAAAACACAGCTAGTCACAACTACTGTTCCTCGATGCAGACAATTCCGTAGAGCTACACCAACGTTCTATGGCATCTCACTCACATTTGAGTCAATTTTCATCAAAAGCCATGCATTGCTTTGTCCTACAGGGCCAATACAAGATGACCTCTTTAATCGAATTTCAAATTTTCAAAAACAAAGGTAGTCACAACTCACATTTTTCATTGCCGAAAATTCTGTAGAGCTACAGCAATGCTCCACGGTACCTCTATCACCTTCACATCAAGTTTCATCAAAATCCAAACAATTGTGAATGTATGGGGTAAGTTTTGTTTCAATTGAAGCAAATTCGCAAAGTATTCGCTGTGGATGTAAAGTTGTTCTTGAAAATTATAGTTTTGTAAAATTGGTGAAAACGTGTGATGATAGCATGCAGTACATGTTACGCCTGAGTTGCGCTGTTGTCTTTTGATGTGCTCTGCAGAATGATGATGAGTTGGTTGTAGTTGAGACAATACTATCAACATTTTGACTGACAGTGTAAAGAATTGTGGGAAAAATACAATTTTTGCAGAATTGGTGAAGGTGTGCGTTGATTGCGCGAGGTGCTTCCCATGCCTGGCTGATGCCAGTTTGGTTCGAATTGAGGCAGCATTGACAAGGCCTTTGGTTGTCGATGCGCTGCCTTTTCAGATACAGATCCACAACTGAAACTGCACCCGGAGGTGCATCTATCCGAGGAGCGCTTATACTTTGAGAATTATTTCTTTGCCCAGAGTCGCCCGTTGACTACTGTTTTTTAAAGTGATCTAGTGAGTGACACCGAGAAGATGTGGGGCACGTTTGGTTTGAATTGAGGCAGCATTGACAAGGCCTTTGGTTGTCGATGCGCTGCCTTTTCAGATACAGATCCACAACTGAAACTGTAGCCGGAAATGCATCCATCCGACCAAATAGTTTTACTCGTAGAACCGCTTTTTCGCCTGCAGAGTTCCCGTTTTCCGCTGCATTGTGAAACGCTCTACTGAATGACACTGAGAAGATGTGGGACAAGTTTGATTGTGATTGAGGTATTTCTGTCTGTCAGTGTACACAGACCAGTTATGTTGTTAAAGATATTCTTGTCATATTGGTGAAGGCTTGCTTAAAATGCGTGAAGTGAGCTAGGTTGGTGGTGATTGAAGCAGTATTGACAATTTTTTGCCTGACACAGGAGGTTCATGGTCATCTGTGGGGAAAAATTATTAAAAATGAACTCCTTTTAGTAGGACGAACGTTTTCATAAAGTACGGTAGGCAAAATATGCATGCATGCGCATATACAAAGCCAACGTTTCTCGCAGTCTCTGTCAACTTCAAGTCGCAGTAAAAAAACTACTGCACCCTGAAGCTGACAGACTGTCGAAACTTAGACCTTATGTTTGACTTACCTTACTTTATTGAAACATTCATTCTACTAAGGGAAGTTGACGTCTTATATTTCTCCACACAAATGAGTATTGGCAAATTTGACTGTCGCTGTGCTGTAAAGTGATAATCTTTTTTGTAAAATTGGTGAAAACATGTAGTTATTGCGTAAAATGTTTCTCAGGACAGATTTGTCCGTTGGGTGTTGCTGTTTGAAGCGATCTAGAGAATGACACTAAGAAGGGATGCACCAACATTTTAAGCGAAATTATCTATAATTTGAATGCTTTGGGTATCGACTGATTTATTCAGTGAACTTTTATTAGGCAGTGGCTATTACACGCGGTATTGAAGCCGGTACAAAAGTTTTCCATATCTATCAACACGCCTCATGTTTACTACCTACAAGCATGGCTGCAGATCATTCAATGTGACAAAAAAATTGCGTCAGAATGTGTCTTGACTCGCTGCTTGTCTTGCTTAGCCTTGCTTGGTTTATCTTCGTCTTCGATGTTTTCTGAGATACTTAGTGATTTCTTTAGCGAAGCAAACTTATTTCCATACGGTGTTTCGGAAACTCCTAATGTAACAAAGTTTAATTTAGTGCTTTATTTAATGTAGATACTTTCCATATCCTGTTTATCTATTAGGTAGTCAGTCTTGCTGGCTAATTCGGTGTAACAGCCGCCAGATTAAAATTGTTCCAGCTCAGCCAGTGTAATAGCCATTACCTATTAATTTTGTCCTAAAAGTCAGCCGGAAAAATCGATCTCTCTCCAAACGTGACATATTTTGTACGCTCGCTCCACTTGCGAGTCGTACATGAAATATTTAACGCAAAAATACCCTCTTTTATGAGTTTTCTGGATTTTGTGTACTTTATTTGTTTTCATTTTGACCTTCGATGTATTTTAGTCACCACTACATGCATTTCTCTTTGTAGAAATAGTTGAATGAACGACCTACTTTCAATTGTTGTCGATACACTATTTAACGAAATGCTATATTTACTAAAAAATGCCGAAACGATCTCCACGATGTCATAAATAACCGCAAATTGTTCAAAATCGATTGTAACGATGCTGTTCGGTGTATGCTTGCATTACACCAGCTGATGTCGTTCTTAAAACACATTAAATTCACCAAACTATATTTATATCATCAATTTCGTTAAGTCTGAAGTACAATTTCACTATTCAACTTGTTTATTATATTAGAGCACGTGTCATTTCAGATAAATATTTTGCAGCTGACTAAAATTAAACTTCGCTGATTATTGTTACCATAGTGACGCTTACAAATGTAGCAGCAGTGAATTGCGGCGGACTAAAACAATTAATATCTTAGATAGGGATTCTCCATGTAAAACAAGAATTTTTGGCTGATGATTATGCGTTAAATATAAAAATGTCCAAAGAGATACATATCAAGATAAAATACTCATACCTTAATCTGTATTTGAGCAAAAATCTGGACCTCTACCCTCTATTTGCACGGTTCAGCCCTTATTGTCGACTTAGCACCCCGACTATTGCTTCAAAGCTTTTGCTATCGTCGCTATTGTCGCACGCAGGTGCAACTGTGACGAACTAATGAAATCGATTTTGATGTGACGCGTGAACAATGCTCCCTGCCTGCGCTTGGCTATGAGACCGCGCAGGCAGGCCGTTCTGTCATTACACCGCACTGCTGTTTTATGCTACGAGCGAAGATGGCGGAACGCTCACAACGGAGCTCAAAAGTTGAAGCTTTGAGATTGAGGGGCGCGCAGGAAGACGTTCCCGAAGCTTCTTCATCTGCGAATGACACGGAGGACTCCAGTGAATCATCTGGTTCATCTGATATCGATGAAAGTGACAATATTTCACCTTCTGATGACGACGTATCCATTAACCAAGCAATCGGCAATCAAGTGAATATTTCATCCGCTGATGGAGAGCAATGGACTTCTCTCCTACCTCAAGAACAGAGACGTGGCAGGGAGCGAAGAGAGAATCTGCTTAGACCAGCACCAGGTCTTACAAGTTACTCTCTGCGGCATATTCGCGCGCCAAATACTATTATAAATAGCTGGGAAATTTTGTTTGATCACGATATGATGGAGACAATACTAAAAGAGACAAATCGGCGAGGGAGATCTATCAAAGGTGCAGCATGGACGGACGCTTCGATGGAAGAAATGTTAGCCTTCATTGGCCTGTTATATCTACGCGGCGTGTATCGTTCTCACATGGAGAGTACTGAAGAGCTGTGGTCGAAAGAACACGGAAGGCCCATCTTCAAAATAACAATGAGCCATTCAAGATTCAAAGAGTTACGTATCATGCTTCGTTTTGACAATCCTGAAACAAGGGCTGCTCGACAACTGCGAGACAAATTAGCAGCGGTTCGTCTTCTTTTGGATGGTTTCACGAACAACTGTCAAAAATCGTATGTGCCTGGTGCATTTCTTACCGTTGATGAGGAACTATATCCTTTCAGAGGTCGCTGTGCATATAAGCAATATATGCCAAGCAAACCATCAAGGTATGGACTTAAGTTCTGGCTGTTGTGCGATGCCAACAATTATTTTTGTTACAATCTACAAATGTACACAGGCAAAGAAGACAATCCCAGTCATCACGGACTTGGAGAACGTGTTGTCATGGATTTGACCAGCTCTCTAGAAAATTCTGGAAGACACATAACAACTGACAATTTCTTTACTTCTTTGAAGCTCGCACGCTCTCTCCGCTCAAAAGGCATGACTTTGTTAGGAACTCTGAGGAAAAACAGACGAGAAGTTCCTCCGCAGATGAAGAATCTACAGGGCCGTGCTGTTTACTCTTCAGATTTCCGATTCAACCTCGAAGATCAAACATGCCTCCTCAGTTACAAATGCAAGAAAAATGATTGTGTCCTTCTTTTGAGCACCTTCCATCAAGAGCCAGTTGTTGATCAACAGACTGACCGAAAGGTTCCAGAAATGATAAAAGACTACAATGCGACCAAAGGAGGTGTAGATAAAGCTGACCAAATGGTGGCGACATATACGGTGAAATACATCAGCCGAAGATGGCACACAATCGTGTTTTGCAACCTCTTGGATTTGTGTGGGATAAATGCATATGTGTTGAATTGCGAAATTGATCCTCATTGGGGAAGAGACAAGCCTCACAAAAGAAGACAATTTCTGCGATGCTTAGGAGAGGAGCTGGTCAAGCCATTTTTGGAGTCAAAAGACGTGCCACGGCCAATCATCGAAGCAAAGGTGGATGTTGAGAGAGCAACACGAAAAAAAGACAGATGTCAACTCTGCGGGTGGAAGAAAGATCGGAAAACGAGAAAAACCTGTGCTCGGTGTGGGAATCACTGTTGTGATGAACATTCGAACTCTGTGACTCGTACTTTCTGTACTAATTGTGCTTGATTGTGAAAATAAATCTTCTGGGTCCACGTGGACCCAGATTTTCACGAAATGGAATAGCGAATTTTAAACCTCCCGAGGGTTAATGGCTTCTTTGATGAACGAACGGATCCATCACGGTTGAAATGTTGAAAAATGCCGTCAGGTGCTATGAATCGACATACTCCTCGTGCCGCAGTAAGAGAATTCACATTGTCTCCTTTGGGTGCAAGAGAATACAAGCAATTTCTCAACTGTTGACGCGTGCTCTTAAGCTCCAGCAGTCTTTCCAATGGTTCTAGCTGAAACAGAAAATACCCAATGAATTATATATTTCAACGCAAACGCAAAACAGAACGTGCTCATGCAAAAAAGCAGGTTACTTTTGTTCTACATAGCTGTAGGTTGTGTACAACACGGCATAATCCCAATTGAAATTGAATGAGAAAATTTTCTTGCGCACAACTATTCATAAGTTTTGAAGTTCAAGCAGGCTTATACATGTATAGATGAAATTAAATCAATTCAATAGATTTTTTGTCTATTGATGTATTTTTTAGTTTTGAAGGTAAAAGAATGTCCTTGTTTCAGCGCTTTGTAATAATCTTTCAATCGCCTTCTTACGACACGTAGGCATACGTCGGTTCTATTCTAAGTCGAAGACAGCACGGGCGAAAAACTTCTGTTGACGCAGATTGACAAATTTCGTATTGAAATCAATGAAGACATGACTGTATTCATCACATAGAATTGATATTCTGATACATATTCAAGCAAGAACAAGATAGATAATTTCGACTACCATAAAAATGTCCCACATCCAAATTACAGATTATAGCCGAACATTTGAAAAATTCACTTGAGTCACCAACATAAGATGAAAATCGATATCATCTCCTTGAAAAACTAGAGTACTTGCAGGTTCGTTGATGCATTTTAGGACCTTGCAGACACCCTGACTCTAAATGTAGCCTACATATAGGCCTACCGGTTTTGGAGATAAAATAAGAGTTAGGATTATTGACTGGTAATGTGTTACGCCACATAAAATTCTATATCCGCAGTACACACTGACCGGATAATGATAATTGCTGTATGAGATGAGCAACAACTAGATGTAGGCCGACATGTACTTGAATTGAAAAGTAGTGATGAACCGAGAAAAACTCACTTCTGTGACATTTGAGACTGGACACTGAAATGCTTCCTTAAGAATTTCAGAAGCTGCCGTTGGCGATATTTTCTGGGCAGATTCACCGGAAATTGCTCCATGCAATGACTCCTGTAGATAAAGGATACATATATTAACTACAGTTCGGATTTCCGCCAAAACAGAAATAATATTTCAAAAATGAATTTGATATTTCATCAAAAATTGTGGGGTTTAAGTACTGCGTTTTACAATTTAAATCGCTTTCTCACTTTGAACACATATACCATGGAGACACTTAATCACGGCTAACTTCCCATGTATCCATGTATTGCATCTACGATTAAATGTTCTATGATTTAACTACAAATTTGTCAAGGAATGTCTGAAAGAAATGCAAAAGATATTGGTCATTTTGTTGCTGCAGCTGAAAACATGGTTGTCTATGTTTGTGGTGGTCAGAAAATCCCGGGCTCGAAGTTGGCCATCTTCGGTTATCAGGGCTCGACTTTGGGTAGGCAGAAAATCCCGGAAGGTCAATAGTAAGGAAATGGGATGCATATTGAAGACTAATAAGTTAACTCCCAGGATATGGGTAAATTTTGATGTCTTCGCCATTGTCATCTCCAACGGTATTTTATTACTATCAATGTACATATATGTAAATGACAAACGCCGATGAATAACACAACTGCTTCTGAAATCCTTCAATACACACAGTGGCAATATATGTAATTAGGTTTTAGTAAGTTTACGAATATCTACCAGTTCTTATGATATTTATCTACATAACTAGTGCACTGATCAGCGTTCGTGTTAAAATATCGTTTCTGTTACCAAACATCCATGTATTTAAAGCTACATGTATTGCAAACATTTTTGACATTTTAAGATTGATCAGTAACAAATTGTCATATCATTGAAAATAAGAAACTTAAGGATTATTTCTAAAAGATTATCGCTACACATCCTGAAAATGGTTACTTTAAGCTGCATAATAGTTATTGGTTTGCTCAGTTACACGCATACATTATCAACTTTTTTCCTGTACCTCTACGCACCATTAAATTGATGTAAGAATTTATGCTTCCGAGATTTCGTTTACCCGACAGTAAACATAATAGTATGAAATTACAGGCCAAAATGTATCTCCTATTTTGCTTTTAACTTGTATATTTCTTAGTAAAATTCTCAGCACATAAATTGTGTTTTTTAAATAATGAAATTGAACAACTCAACGTTTGGACGCTCTTCAACAAAATCAATGAGGTATATGTGTATTATATGTCAACAAAATATCTTTATGGCTCATTTTCTATCAATTTTCCCCCTATCATATGAAAAGAAATGATTTTGTTTCTACATCAGTCTGATAATGAGCTGAGCTGCAGGCCTTCCGGATTCTTACATCTTACTCATGAATTGCAGTCTAACTTACTATCATTCCAGACATTTGTTTCTGCAGACAATCAAGGCGTCGTAATATTTTATCTTCGAAGGATTCAACTTTTGGACTTTCAGCTTCTGCAAATAAAAGCACAGTCACCTAAGTCAGGATAGACGGATCATAGCATCATTTGGAATAAAAAAATGTAATGAGTTACATGTTTATATGTCTACCGGCTACTAACCGGAATGTCTACGATTTTAACGAAAAATCGTATAATCGTACAATTTTACGAAAACCCCCGAAAAATCGTACAACTACCGGGAAAATCGGAAGACTACACAGGTATGTCTTAATTAGGGATGGAATATTCGGCCGAATAATGACGATTTTTGAGATATTCGGCATTCGGCCGCATATTTGGCAGAATAGTTGACAAATACAAAACTCGATTTAATTGAATTTTTCTGAATTACTGGATTTCGATTAGTTTGATTTGGATATTTAGTCAATACATCATTTTCACGTAGAACACGCAGTGTAGCCTAGGCTTGTTTTCAAGATCTTTATCTACGTATCAATGAGATGGAAATACACGTATACTACTCAAAAAAGTTAAGGGTCACCTGTAAAGTAAGTTTTAAATTAATTCAGATAACGCTGCGGCCACTCATGAGAACAGAGTGTCTATACATTTGGGAATATTAAGCAATAGGTAATAATTCGTACACTTCAAGTAGTTGAAGCAGGGTTATCCACTTATATCAAAATATTCCCAAATTCAATGGTAGGCCTATGCGATACAGGTTCGGGATTCATCTAGCAAAAAATCAAAGCCAAAAAAAAAAAAATAAATGTTCCTTGTTTATACTCGGAAGCACATTCGGTGAAATACCGCTCTTCCATGTGGCCGAGTTCCATTTATCCCACCCTCATTCTTTTTGTGCTGAGTGCAAGAACGCAGAGTGCACCTATTTTAAAAGTCTTAGGTTTGACCCGACCAAAGTTCGAACCAAGGTCTCCCGGACCCAGAGCGAACACTCTACCACAAGGCCGCAGCGCCGGTAGAGTGAAACCCGCCGACAAATGTGATTACCATCGGATGTGTCACAAATGTGTGTCTACCATCAGAGATCTGAACACTTTTCATGAAGCTATTGATCATCAATGCCATTGTCATGTCATATGTCATTTGTAACATCTGATATTGATTTATTTATTCCTTGTTTATTCATTATGTGGCAATTTGTTTCGGAAAATACTTAGCTTCTGAAAGTGACTCTTAACTTTTTTGAGTAGGTATACATGCATAGTACATATGTGCATATATGTTAAAAGAATCATAGATAAAAATATATCTCTTTAAAACATGTTTACTGGTACAATGAACAAAAACAAATATCCCATGCAACAGTCATTTCCTATATCTTAAATTGTAGTGGAGAAGCAGTAGCTGCTCGCCACGCTTTGGTAGAAGCCGGACTTTGGAGTAAACGCTTGATGGTGGTGTTGCTACCTCAAGCGTTTCACTTCAGTTCAGAGTTGTTTAACCAGCTACCTCTTCAAGTAATCATTCCTTTCCAACTTACTTAGTCTACATATGTCCCGTTTTTAGATAGACACGAAATTCATTTACTTCTTAATTGCATTCTGACATGACAACGTCTTGTGCAACAAATTGCATTGATATTTGTAATGTAATTTTGAAAAACAAATTGTGTAGCTACTGTACAGCTGACATGAAAACACAGAGCCATAGATACCCCTGAATTGATTACATCAGATACGACATGATCTCGATGATGGTTCAACTCTTCGGCCGAATAGTCAGCGCCATATGGCCGAATATTCGGTATTCGACCGAATATGAAAACCACTATTCGGAACACCCCTAGTCTTAATGATGTGTTTACGTAAGGTATGAACTTACCGTTGTCTGAACGGTTATCGTTACCGGTATCACTTTCTTCCGATCCTATAGCTTCATCGCTCACATGTTCGCATTCGGGTTCACTTGAAGTTGCCTTTGATCCGATAAAAGAATCGTGAAATTTATCTGCACTTTTCTCGTCCGGAAATACCCCTTTTATCTTGCCCGGCATCCTCATCCACGAACTGAAGTTCGGCAAAGAGGCGAGTTTGATTAAGGCTCCAAGACGGCTAAAAGAAGGAAGAGATTCTATTGGTTTAATATCGTGTTTTATTATAAACATGATCAAACAAATGATCATAACTTAAGTTACTTAACACATTGCAATCCTCATTAATATTAATATATATTTTGTTTTTGAATAATCATAGTTTTGGTGAATTGAATGTAGGGATTTTTAGGTCTCTTGATAAACTGAAGTAATGTAGATAGTCTATTTTTAGATATTTTTCTAGGTAGATTATTCCGCTTACCTTTTGTTCGTACGCAGTTGTTGAAGGTAATGATGTGTCCCAAAAAGGCTGAGTTTGAATTCTTCTGCGCTTAGAATTTTCTTTATCCCGATTTTCCATCTGTAGGGAATATACTTTATAAATTTAACTGATGAATGAATATGTGATTGATTAATTAACAGTATCACAAAAATTTAGGGCCAACATAGGTATCGCTCGCCACCAGGAAAATAAAGTAACTTCATCAAGTTTACCTATCGGCAATTGAATAAGCATGATTTAGTTCCTTTTATTTGAATGTTACAATATACAAAACATTTAAAATTCAGGGAAATAGGCCGATGATATATCTAACCTCAGGCTTTGTTTTGGGTGCATGGCTGTGCCTGGGGTGAACTTGAAGTAAAAAAACTTACCGACTTGAAAATCGTAGGAACACCATAAAATCTTGGTTGCTTATCTAAGGTGTAGGGCCACTTTCGCTTTTCCTGATTTCCATCACTTTCAAGCTGGTGATTGAAAAATGTTAGGATGTAAGAAAAGAATCAATCACATGAACAACTATTATAAGCTTACCTGTCTAACACTAGAACACTCTTCTTCATGTTGAGCCTGAAGTTAAAAACTATCGTTATGAAGCATAGCCATGAACACAGAAAAACAATCCATTGCCATACTAGTCATATGTGAGAGATCAATTTTATACCACGCCTTATAGATTTGATGTAATCAACTGTAACTGCTTCATAAATGTAAATGGACGTATCGACTTTGTAGCATCCTATTTTGTATGAGGAAACTGGTTTGTTAAAGAAAGGAGTGTGTCCTAAATACTTCTTTACACGGACTACATCTGCTTCGACTGAAATCACCTCATAACAAACATGGGCTGCTACGTCCACATATACATTGTTAGGATATTTCACGTAGATATTTGTTCCGCACTTACTTAGTGTGACATCAGATCCTACTTCCTGTTGCCGTATGACACTATTTACCATGGAAACCAATGGATGGAAAGGCGATCGAACACTTCTTTTCAACTGACCTAACTTGCTTTCGAATGCATAAGCTGACACTGAATCCAAACTGCCATGAACTTCCGCTGTTTGTGCGAGATGCAGAAGCGAATGTATGTTATACACCATGAATGCGTTTCCATACAGCCGTTGAGATTTTGAAACAAATTGTTGTAGAAGATCATGTGCAAGACGATTTTCTAGCCTAGCTTTGTCAGGGTCAACCAAAAGGGCGCATCCGACATTTAAGGTGCAAAGATGCACGTAGTGGTCTTTCGAGGTCATGATATCTTTCAGCAATACTTTAGAAGTATACAACAAAAGCTGTCGTAGTTCCGTTGCTTTATACCGCTGCAACTCTTTGATGGATCTTGGACGTTGGGCGAAGCAATTTGGGATGCATTTTCTTAGTGCAACTAATCTATCATTGAGAATACGTATATTTGAGGCAGACATGCGATATCTAACACGTTCCCCCGCTTTTCTAGGACCAGAAGTGATCCACAGCATAAGCTTGAGCACTATGCCTGATCCTAAATGCATAAAATCATAAGGGAAATCATTTATCATGTCACATTTCAAACTTTCAAATGGAGAATGTGATCCTTCTTTATGGTGTTCCACTTGTCTTCTTTCCCGAAAGCTGGTATTTGGCCTTAACCTACCACCAGTAACACATGGCCATGTCATTCGTTTACCATCGTAAACCCCTTTCATCTCACAATAATCACATCCATTGTAAGAATTGAACGACTTTATGTTTTTCAGCATATGGCGAGCTGGAGTGTCACATACATGGGTAAATTCTACTCTAATGTTTCTGTCGCGAAAATAAATACCGTTTTCCATCATTTTCTTCATTTCATAAATTGATTCACTAAGGAAATCGTTATCTATTGGTTTGGAAATACCTGTAGTGAGAAGAGTAGGAAAACTATAGAAGGAGTGATGCTATTTATTTTTGCTAATAGAGGCCAAGCAGTGACACTTGAACTTTTGAACAACGGTAATTCGTCCACGTTGTCCTTGACAGACAAACAAGTCAAGCAATCTGTGACACATGCTGGTTATCGTGATAAAGTGCGCAATATCTGATTTTCATAACCAAAGTTTTATATTTCCATCCCGGATTTTGAAACAAAGTCACTACGATCCAATCCTGGTACTTTCAACAATGTCCTGCTGTCTAATGGTACGGATGCTACGTTATGGCGTTTGAGGACCATTAATATTCCATTAGTCTGGTTTTCAGTCATTCCAGTTTCAATGACAGTCTTTCACAAATCTTCCCAAAGAGACACTTTCTCATTGTCACTGTCAAATTCATCTGAAGCAATTAAGCTGTACGGATTGTCCATACTATCACTCAACCTATCTACCATGTCTTCATAGTCGCTTTCATCGTCATTTTGCAAATTACTATTTTCAACTGCAACTACGGGTGAATTTAAATATGGTAAGGAAACGGAATCTTCTCTTTGATTCATTGACCAGGATGAGTCTCTACGAAGAACATCACCCTTTGTGACTGAAATCAGAAAATCTTCATCAGATTCTAAAATATGATCTTCAGCAGGAGGTGCGACCAATCTTCTCCTATAGTCTCGTTTATACCTCTTGCGAATATTCTTTTTCTTTGTCTTCGAGCTAACAATGATTGCTTCTTCACTATCTGTGGAATTCATAACCTGAAATTAAGAATTTGGATTCTTAATTGTTCAAAAAATGTGTTGTATCTGCCAAAATAACGTATAAACGTCACGCGTAGAATTCCTCAATACTCAACCAATTGATTTGATACGAATCGTTGATTTCTGAGGAAAATAAGAATTTGAAGTGTAAGTGAAATTCGGATTGACAATAATTTTCATCTTTAAATAGACGCTATGAACATTTTTTCCAAAAGTAATGCTTGGAGCTAAAATAATCATAAAAAATCATCACAACTAAAATAACCTTGCAACTATTTGTATGAATAGAAGGTTTGTTATATGCAAGTATTATGATCGTATTTCATGCTTCTGACTATATTCTTTACCGTAGAGGTTCATTTTGCATGGATGTTTTAGGTATGAGGCTGATTTCAATCTCAATTTACAGCATGAAATAGAACAGATATTGTTCTCATCCTCGGGGAAATATCACTTTTAAACTCGGACATTCGGCCCACGGTTACTAAGAGGATATCTCCTTCCGATTAAAGGCGATATCTATTGCATTGCCAATCAATGAAATCTGATATAAACTTCGATCGCAACTGTCTGTAAAGAACTATCAGATTTCAGGATTGAATGAATTGGACTCATAACTCAATAGGAAGTAAAATAACGGAGGACGGAGACATCGAAAACTTGAACAATTAATAAGACTTCGATATTTTGTATTGTCACCTATCTTCTAATTCTTATTCGCTATCAAGTATAGCCATACAGGAAAAACGGTGCCTCAAAATAAGTAGGCCTAGTAAACGCCTTTTGATTGAATGAGAACCATCTGTACAAGTTAGGTGCTTAATGAGCAGATAGGACAGACGAAATAATCAACTTTTTCAAAATAAAGACAATCAACCGTAATGCGCCGATACCTTGAAGCGATCGTCTTTACGTGATACTTTTTGTCAAAAATTATTTAGTGTCCAATCATCACTTCATAGCATCACAAGTAATTTCATTAGCAGGAACATATATCTGATGTTCCCAAAATGGGATCGCTAGGCGTGAGAACTACACAAACAGCAGCAAGCATTACAGCTAAAAATTAATCAATATATAACAATAAAATAAAAATCAAATGATATTCAAGCCAGATGTTTACACGCCTAATGCTATAAAAATATTTTGCTGTAAACAAATTCGTGGCTTTTCAATAACATTGAATTTTCAATTAACATTGAACATTCAATTATTATTAGTTATTTGAGAGCTTCGGCTATAGGCCTGCGTAGGCATACGTATTTCGAGGTTCAAATAGCTGTCCCGAAGTTCTTGTTAAGGAAATTATCAATTAGTGAATACATATCATTTTATCAACTAGATAACTTGTTAACACAACTTGTTAACTTGTTAACAACTTGTTAAGGAAATTATCAATTTGTGAATACATATCATTTTATCAACTAGATTAATTTAGGACATACAATTAATGTCTTCCTTAGATAGGTTTACGGAAACAGTCTTGCTACATGGTGTGAATTCTACATGCTTAACTCATGATTTGGGCCTAGAGGACAGGGCTATTGAGCACGATCATGTTTGGGGTTCGAATGAAGTATCTCAGGCCCAATAAAAACATCAAAATTTTAGTTAGATCAGATGTAATATCGAATGCTAGATAATTCAGAGCTGGTATCATAGAGGACATTACATAAAACAAAAATGCCGAGTAACAGATGTCAGATTAGATATGATGACTTAGGATAGACAACTAGCACTTACTAATGACAATCACTTTCAGACAGTTCTTGAAGGCTTCCTTAGCAAATAATGAAATGATTTATTTCAGCGCAATGGCTTATTTTGATGAGTGGCATAAGTAATTGAAGAGACATTACCACACCACTATCAAAGCTAATATGCCTTGACAGATAAGATTACCAAGGTCCGCAGGTGGTCGGAATGTAGATAAGAGATAGTTTTATTAGCCAATTAGAATGCTAAGTTAACAAGATAAAATTCCTAGTGAGTATATAAGTGCTTTAGCAAGAATACGATTTCTTTAGCAACATGATATGCATTGGTCGTCAAAAGTGCATGCCTATTTAAAAAAAATTGAAAGCAGCTGTTCAAGGTCATACTCGAAATATATTCATTAAAACACCCTAGCATGAGTAAGATATCTTCAGCAGATAGAAAGAAAGAATAATAGATGTCCTCTCAAAAATGAATGTCTTATCCATAGATATCCTAACCGATGTCTATGGTCCTATCATTGTTCCTTCCGACTTCATCTTCAGATTCAGTGGCAATAACATTATTTGAAATCGATCGTCCGCATTTGATTCAATGCATTGTGAGAAATTAGATGCATTTATTTCATGATTTTAGAGCACCGTATTCCTTTGGATGGTAGACGTGTCTCTTATTTTCTAAGAGCCGTAATTCATACGGCTTATATTCAAGGGCGCATCTCACATTTTTTTGGTTTTCATTCTTTCGTTAGAAAATATGTCTAGATTTATTACACTTACTCGCTTAGGTAACTAGACAGTTTTTATCAGTGAAAAAACGAAGAGACAGTACATTTTTCAGTTTATAATCGGTACAGTTTACAGGCGCAATTCAGATGTTCTGGGAATGAAGGCATTGAATTAGTCTTTGAGTAACATATATGCTAGATTTGTATATTCATACACCGACACATATAGACTAGATCTGATGAGTGATGAGTAAAAAATGAAACGAAATGAAAGTGCCAGTAATCGTGCAGTATCTTGAGAAGGTGCTGGCTATCCGTACATTACTACCACGTCTTTTTGGAAGCACGGAGAGGGTTTTGAGAAACAGATTCTTCCAATTGTTCAGGAAGAATCGCTTCATAATAAAGAAGCTCCTCTGTATAACGTAGACGTGCTTGCTCAAGTTGTCGTAAGATACATGTATAGCATATGAAACAATCTTGGCAATCTCTTTACTATATCCTGGATAATTCATTATAATTTCATTTTCATACAGTACACCATTAAACCAAAGAAATAAATGAAATAAGATTGCTAACGTTATATGAATGAATATAAATGAAATTTTATATACATAGACATTTATGTTGAATTAGTGGCCTGGTTAGCCTGAATTTTTGATTTAGTATTAGCGGCGGAAATAGCGTGAACGCCCTGTATACTGTGCTATTACCATTCCTAAATCATTAATTTCCATAATGTCGATTAGAATTTTGTAGACATAGAAGTTTCATTTCTACACACGACATTCCTCGCAACCGGTATCTTGACCTATTTGCTGCTAAAAATAATGAAAACGTTATGACAACCGATGTTTTTGTCGCTGAGAAACAAACAGACTGTCCTGATCACAAAATGATATTCACAGAATTTATTATAGGTGCAGCACGCTTTGATTCTTCTAGCAACGTTCTAGCAACATTGACGTAGATCGGTCTCTCACTTGTTGAAATTAAATGCCTTCAACAAACAGCTATTGACGTAGTTGACCAAGCGGCGACAGAGGTTAGCCATGTTTTCAAAGTGTTCAAGGCAGAAAATGGTATCCTGACTGTGCATCGACCGTGCAGTTTACATTGACTTACAGAATGAGATGGATGCCGAAGGTCCTGTCTTTTTTTACTGTCTTTTATGATCGACCAATAAATGTTTATCGAGGGAGTCCCGATACTTTGTTCTGCCTTGAAAACTTTGAAAACAGCTGTTGTCTATTGTAATCCCACTAACTTGAGCAAAGCGAAAAATCGGATTTCTATGGATAAGTCTGTCGGTTGAACTAGATACTGAAAAATTGAACTCTTGTTGAATAGATACTGAACCGATTTATGCAGATCACATTTGGTTCTGATAACACGAGCTGAAATGGCGAGCTAGAAACTGAAACAATAACCATGAATGACCGAAATACATCACACACGTAGGTAATACGGAAGCCGTCTTGTCGGTACAATAGAAGTAAGAAGTCGAATAGAAGTTGAAATAAGAATTGTCCATCTCATAGCCATTATCTGCTGCTTTATTCACAAAGTCAAAAAAATGTGTTGCATCGATTATAAATTTTGTGAAAATCATTTTGTGATCAGGACATTCTGTTTATTTATCTGCAACAAAAACATCGATTGTTATGACGTTTTCACCATCTTTAACAGCCATTTGGGCAAGTTACTGGTTACGAGGAATGTCGTATTTTTGCCTGCTCTGGAAGATGTCTGCCATAAAAGTGCAATCATAATCATAAAAATGACAAATCTCATTTTGAGTTTTTAAATGAATGTCGGATCAGCGGGTGTTTTATTTGAAAGCTGGTCGTATGGAAAACGGTTGAATCTTCTTTCGATTCGCTGAATGATTGACTTTCAATAATCATCCAGCATGCGTACATAATCTACACCGTCGTCGTTTTGCTTTCAGTTTTTCCAAAAGTATGAAATAACTGTGGATTGTTTTTATTAGGCCTAATGTAGTTTTGAAGTTTACTTCAAATTTTACATGTATATTACTTTAAACCAGAAAATGTGTAAACAATTGACATCATAAGTTGCATCTGTGGTAGTACAATATGTTTACGAAGATTTTCTATCAGCATACATTTATTAAAGTAGATATTTTCGAAAAACCTCAGTGTCCAAAGTCACCCCGGGATGGGGTGACCTTGCACTAGAGATGGCAATTTTCCGTTTTTTTTACGAAATTAGTCTAATGTTAATATTTCAAATTTATGCATTCAAACCCCGGTTTTCCCGATTTTCAGTTTTTTTCTTGATTGAATTGCCATCCCTCCTTTGGACACTTGATGAGATAGAGCAAACGATCATGAAAATATCAATATTAATCACCTGCATTTTAACGTGTATTACGAAAGTGAGTCAGACATGTTCTGTCATGCATAACATTCTGTTTTCTTTTGATCTCGTCGTATTTATCGGTAAAAAATCCGAGAAGAACATTTTGCTAGTATGAATAGAATAGAATTATTCTTTATTCTTCTTTATATTTTAGTTTTATTTCCAGATAACAATCAATGAATATATGCATGTACATGTAGGTACAAAGATAGACATCGTGTTTGGTTTGGTTATGTACAAGATCATAAAAGGAGGAGAAAAGGACCAGAGGACCTACATTGTTTGGGTGTATGAGCTGGCCCTGTGTAGGTGATACTAACCAATTTCTGACACCATGTAAATCAACATCAACAATAAGAACATTAGCATCAAGCATGACATTTTAGCTAAATTAAATAAACATGTTAATTAACAATCTTTCAGTCATCTTATGTCTTCATACACCATTGCTCATTGAGTAAGTATATCAGGTAGAGTGATAACTCAGCATTTAATAAATCCACAATGTGTATGCACTTTCGACTCTATTAAATGAACTCGAGGAGGATGCAATTGGTATTGTTGCCAAATATGAGATATGCAAAATTCTTGCAGTTTTGAAGAAATTACCACGGAATTGACTGATCATGATGGTAATGCAGAGGGAATGACGGTATTTTGCAGATCCTCCGTGTCATGAGAGCTTTGAAGAGGTAATGTTTGTTAAATTAACAATTCGGTAAGTTCCTATTACTTTCGTGGTCAACCTCAAGAGTATATTTTCTTAAGCGTGATCATATCACAAGGAACCTGTCACTGGAAGAGCAAAATCACATAACCAAAGACAGTGATTTCAATTAACTTTGAAAGATGTAAATGGGTCCACATCACTATTAAGATTCAAGAAATGAAACATAAATTTTGTGAATCAATCAGAAAATCATGCCGGTGAAAAGTGAAATAAAACTTGAAAATTCAGCAAAATAAGATCTCAACTTTTTCATGAAGACTTCCATTATAATGCGGCTCATGAAATTCCCTTGCAAATTAGATTAATTTCCGCTTAGTTAGGATGCCTATTAGCAAATATTCATTCCTTTTGATATCCAACTTGTTTCATACTACTTACAAGAGGGCTTCCATGTCGGCAGTATACAAAGTTGCAAAATTCTGATTTTCTTAAAACTGCTCAAATAATTTTTGGACCACGGGAACATTATCATCACAAAATATGAATATCTCCATATAAGAATTTTCACTGCATGCAGATACTTTTTGAGTCGACACTCTACCTATATATCCGTACTCTATGCGATTACTTTTCGTAACCAGTTGTCACAGTAAAATTATTTACAACATTACATCGACTTGAGACAAAAATACTGTACAGGCACGAAATGCTTATGAACTTTCAATGCATGATTGCTTTCAGACAATGTATGCAATACAATAACAATTTATTCTGTAGTCTTATATCAACAGCTGCACATGAAAAAATTTACACTAAGCATTACACTAAGTATTTACCATATAAAATTCTACAATGCACCATCATCTTTTCATCTTTCAAAGAAGGCCTATTTATATTTGCAATGATTCATTGGTATAAGTGCAACAACTTTCGTTTCTTGTTGAATATTAGACTGATGTCATTTTCCCAATTAAATATAATTTTAGGCTTCGTTTGAATTCTCTTACTGATTTTGCAATTTTAATTCTGACTGGTAGTACCGTATGTTCCATGCGAAGGGAATGGCAAACGTACCTGCTTTTTGCTCAAGATGTCCTGCAGAAAGGTATTTGGAAATTTTCGATATGTCTCTTCGAGTGCTTTACATAGTATATAAAAGAGACAGGTAGAATATCACTTTCATATTTGATTTTATAGGCAAGTATTAGTAGCTCATACCGTTCCACCATTTTCATCCTGTGTTTATTAATAAAATTACCAAAATCCGAACATAAGTCGCTGCTCAGAATGTAGTTAGGATCTGTGTCAGCCATCCCACGGTAATTGTTGCTGACTTCAGTCAATGGAGAAAGAATTTAACACTAAATATCAAATTCATCGGGTTTTATGTTTAAATGACATGTTGTCCACTCTGGGAAAATGCTTTGTGGATTAATTCGTGCTGTTGTAAATTATTGAGATTATAAAAGATACTAAGATAGCAAGTTAAATTATCTCCGGGTTCATCTTGTAATAAAAGATCGACCAATACATGAGTAATTTTCCTACTTTTCAATTTTGTTGAATTCTATTTAATCCTCCTTGGGCGTCAAACATATTCCTGTATTTTTTGCATCAAAAACTTTATTGCGCATTTGCAGAAAGGAATCGTTGTCTCGCATAAAAAAATGTCAGAAATTTAAACGGATTCTACCAAACCTGTAAAATCGATGGTGGAGAAACTTGCGACTGCTCTGAAGGCCGACATTTACTTATGAGGTAAGTCGTTGAAGCAATTTCTTGTGCGATTCTTTGTCACTGCCTCCGAATGTTTTGGTTTCATCAGGATTGATTTTTTAGCTCTGTTAAGCCTTGGAGCATTTCTTAGCAGGATGACCTTGATCAACAGTGATTTATAATGTATTATGTGTAGGATTATTCTTTTCACTGCCTCCGAATGTCTTGGTTTTATCAGCATTGGGTTCTTTCTGCTGTTAATCCTTGGAGCATTTCGTAGCAGGATGACCTTGATCAACAGTAAATTCATCAATCAATAGTAAATTTCATTGAAATTTTACTACAAGGTAAAGAAGGTAAACTTTAATTTTATCAATAGAATGTGAACATCCTGCGAACCCACTTTAGGCGTCAAGATCAAACTTCAGGTTTCATAATTTGCAAATTACATGTTGATTAATCTTGACGCATAAAGTGGGTTCGTAAGATTTTTAAATTTCAATGATGAAATTATAGGTAACCCACTGTATGTTGTGGCAAAATATTGATGAAATTTCAATTTATAAACGCAAAACCGGTTACGGAAATTGCAATTTATTTCGATTAGATGGAAAGTATTGCAATTAAGGAGAGGGTGGTAAATTGTAATTAACTGCAATCCATTGCAATGGATTGAAAAAAACTGAGATTGATAAATTGCAATTTTTCTTTTTCAATTTGGCTAACCAGTGATGCATCGTACAAACTCAGGACCTCATTTTCGGCTTACTTTTATTAAATTTCACTTTTAACGATGAACAAGTATAATGTATATGGATGTGCAAAAGTAAGGTTGTCTATTATTTCAAGCTTTATATTGCCAACATACTCGTATAAAGCACGCGAAAATCGTCTCAAAAATAGCAATATACTCGAACTGTAGACGAATCGATGTATACGTAACTCCAGCAACATTGTGTCCAGGCACTACGTTCATAATCTACTTTAGTATAAGGTCTCATTTACAGCTGCTTCTGAAATTTTTCTGATTATTCTTGTTTGGCCAATTTGTACATCTGTGAAATTTATTTATAATTGTGCATATTTTTTACACATTGCTATACATTCCATGAGCACAATAGGTCCATGTAATTTTTTCATATAGTAACCGAAGTTGCAATATAAACCCTCCTAATTGTGAAAATTGCTGAAAATACCTCCATGAAGTCATGATACATTTGATTCTTAGGGATAGAGGCAATCCTGAGTAATTGCGAAATTCAGGGCTGATCTCTATCCCTAAGAATTAAAGTTAATTATGAAGATGAAACATTGATATAAAGATCAAAGAGTACATAATCCAAATATTAGATCTCACACGATGATTGTGCACATGTCACCAGATTACTGTGCGTGTTTCCATGATAAACCGACACATGCAAGCTAGAGCCTTTTTGGCTGTTCTTGCACTACGCAGCATGCTGCGCTGCAATCCGTCCCTCATCCTACCTACTGCTGCAATTTAGCTAGCTGTTACTTAAATTAAAGGCAATTATAGTACCACCCAGTCGGGCCAGACATAGCAAGGTATTGCTTGGCCCGATGGCACCATGGGCCAGCCGTATGGGGGGAAGGTGGTGGCACACATCAGGGAATGGCCGTTTTAGACTAGTTAGATCCACGTGCGCTTATGTAAGCCATTGCCTATACTTTGAAATGCCGGTAAAATGGACCAAACAGGCCGCAATATGCCCAGCGCCAGAACGCAAGTTTTAACGTAAATACAATGCTGTCAAAATGTCTTGGCCACCCCTGTGCATTTTAATACATTAGTATCGTAGTTCGATAAAGTATTTTGCAAAGATCTGTTCATATTTTCTACTTCATTTGTCAATATAGATCAAGTCAAAGCCATTAACAATATTTTGGCACCTTGTTCGCATGCTTTTACTTTACAGAACGCAACCTGCAATTATTTGCTTTAGATATCTCTTTTTATTTAAAGTTAAGAAAATTTTTAACCTGAAGCTTTCACCTGAACCCCTCCGAATCAAAATATAATTTTATGCGCATTACTGCAATAAAAGCAACCCTTACGGAAATGTATCATCAAAAATGTCATGATGCCATGACATAAATATGGGTTAATGATATTATTAATGATACAAATATCATTTGGTGAAAGTTAATGATATTTTAATGATGTTGTTCATGATATTTCTTGTTCATTATATTTCTAATGATATTTCTGCTGCTACAAATATCATGAGCATAGTAATGATATTTCTTTAATGATTTTATCGTTTTGGAAATGTCATTGAGTGAAATTGGCTATATTTTCATGAATTTGAAGTATTTATTGAATATTATTGAAGGTGCAAGTGAAATTACATGATATTTAAGTCATCGTCCTTCATTAACTGTGTCTCGACGCAATAGGCTAGTCGGAGGGCCACGCAGCTTAAATGAGTGCGCAAATTTTCAAAACCAGAATTCAGAGAAATTTTTTTCAGATTACGTCGTCTCATAATTTATTTGGTAATGTAAATTTCGATTTGGTGAAAGTGTTACAATTACATTTTTAACTCTCTGCATTGTTGCTCTTAAGTTGATCATTCAACGCTGAATGCATAGAGTAGGTATATTAGGTAGAGTGGTAACTCTGCATTTATTAAATCCCCAATGTGTATACACTTTCGATTATATTAAATGAACTCAAGGGAGATCAGGTGGTATTGACACCAAATGTGAGATATGCAAATATTTGCAATTTTGCAGAAATTACAACGGAATTGAGTGATCATGTGCAACAATGATTTCAATCAAATTTGAAAGATATAAATGTGTCCACATCACTATTCAGATTCAAGAAATGAAAAGAAATGAAACATGAATTTAGTGAACCATAAAGTCATGGCGGTGACAATTAAATTAAAAACTTGAAATTTCAGCCAAGAACGCACGAATAATATCGCGACTTTTTCATGAAGACTTTCATTATAATACAATTCATGAAATTCCCATGATCATCAGCTTAATTTCCGCTTAGCTAGGATGCTTATTATCAAATATTCATTCCTTTTGATGTCCAACTTGCTTCATACTACTTATGTAGGAGAGTCATCTCGGTAGTATATAAATTGGCAAATTTTGACTTTTTTTCAAAAGTGCTCAAATAATTTTTTTGGACCACGGGAGCGTAATCTCCGCAAAAAACTGAATCTGTTGATATAAAAATTTTCATTGTATACATATACTTTTTTGAGTCGACACTCTACCTATATATCCCTACTCTATGATCCCTACTGGCTGAATGAATTAAAATTCCATATTACAGTCCTTATTTCATATATCACAAGAGTTTTCAATTGAAACTGTATGATCTACTATATTTTGCTTAACTACAGCTACACGTACTTTTTGATAATGCAGTAGAGGAGCAATGGTATGGTGGCAGATTTCTTGTTCAGTTTTGATCATTCCGATAACTGTCGGAGGCATATTCATTGTTGTGAGAGATGAATGTCCAGCAATACAATGCATGTGTTGCAATTGACCACCTTCCTACAACGCCCGTCTACTTTCCTGCAACGCCCGTTCACCTACCTCCTACACCTACAGCTTCATCTGTTCTCCGTGACGTTAAGAATTGTCGTCCACGAACGCCGAGAACCCCGCAGCCGGTTGCTGTTGGCGAAGTGCCTGTCCTAACAGATATCCAAGCACTTGCCATCAAAGATTGTCGCCAGTGGAAGAAGCTGATTAGTGTCATGTTAGGGACAGCGTATACCAGGGAGCAGTTGGTGCGGCTGAGTGCTGTTCGGTCAAGAGGTGGTGGACCAGTAGTCAGCTCTAGTGTCCGGCACTGGATCTTCAGGAAGTAGAAATATATCTGTTCACATGTATTCTTAGCAGAAACACGCAGTTGTCAACCAAGCAAGTGCAAGTTGTTGTGGTTGTTCACAGCTAATTTCATCTATGATCATAGAGATGCTTTGTATTACAATTTTAATCAAACGCTAATTGCCAACGAGTTTTGTGTTGGTGACATGGTTGTTGTTCGTGTTAGCATCAGTTGTGGTACCGCTTAGAAATTCATTAGAATCATTATTATGATGACGATTATTACAATGATTATGACTTATGAGGTGCAACTCTTATCTAATATAATATAAAATATATTACAGTACAGAACTGAAACGTTCTGTGAAGATGGCAAAGGAAAGAGATAAGAAATACAAAATAAATTTCTGGATTCAGTCAGGTTAATTTTTCCTTTTATTGCTATTGGTATAATGTTGCTCAATCAATACCTGTCACATTCTTTTATATTTCTATTCCTATTGTATTAAAAACCATAGATCGATGCAAAAAATGGAAGATGGAAGCAACATGAATCAGTTTTCAAATAAAGTGATGTAAATTTGTGCGATTTCATGTTTTCTATATATTTCTGCATATTTGAGTCGTATTCTTGTTTTTGATTGAATATTTTTTCTTTGCTTAGATAAGATGTGCAAGCAAGCTTGTTTTATTTTCAAGTGAAGTGCATCGATTGGATCCCAGCGTCCAAGAAAAGGACATCATCCAACGAATGTCCCAGAAGTTTATTTCAAAAACTTTTATAGAAAAAAAATTTATATCAATCTGCTTCGCATATCGTCATCTATAACATTCTACCATTGGATTTGTAGTGTCGTCAATAATCCGTCGATATTTCCCATTTTCTCACATATCGTGACAATTTATTGGTGAGCTGTTGTCCACGACTTAAGTCTTCGGTTGGGCTGGTGCGAACTTCTGATCGGACGCACAAGGGCCAGTTAATCGATATTCTTATTAATTTCAGGAATATCGCCGTGAAACGATTTTGCTACTGGTGTTGTTTGCCTGGCCTTGTGGTAGACGGCTTGGATTGGAGTGCTGAAGTTTGAGGGTTCAAATCTACGTTTTGCTCCGATTGAATTTCGATGACCAACACACCACCAATTACGAGAAGAAGACAAGGCTCACAAGCTGACTTAACCAATGAATGGAAGAGATTACTTGAGGAAGCCAAAAAAGAGATAAAAAAGGAAATTATAGCATCTTTTCGCGAGGAAATCGGAAAACTTGATAGGTCCTTGAATCTGTTGGCAAGTAGAGTGCAAGCTGTTGAAGACGGATTCACTAACGTCAAGTCAGACATTCACAGAATTGATTCTGAAGTTCAGTTGATGAAGAAAAACCTATCCGAATCTCCATATCAAAAACAAATGGCGGAAAATATCCTCCATGAAGTAAAAGAATTAGAGATAAGAAAGAAAAATGTCATCATTTCTGGTCTCCTTGAGAAAGAAGATGGGTTATTACAAGAAAGAATAGAACATGATGAAGAAAAGTGTGAAGAGTTATTTGACGCATTAAACATTGGTGACTATGAAATTAAAACTACTCGCCGTATTGGTAAGCTAAGACCTGATGGTAAACGTTTGTTGAAAGTGGAACTGGGAAAAACCACAACAAAGCAACAGATAGTGAAGGCTGCGAAATCATTAAGAAATTCTCGGTTTAAAGGAATTTTCATAAACCCTGATTTAACACCACTGCAGCAATTGAATTTTAAAGAATTGCGAGATGAGCTGAAGAGGCGTCGAAACCTGGGAGAGGACGTTGTGATATACCGAGAAAGTGTTGTTGCCAAATCTACTTTAAAAGATTTTCACTGAATGTTTTAAATGTTTATCCCAACAAAGACACTTGCAGAAACTTTATTTGCCCTGCGATCTTGCTAACTAATGCTCGCTCTCTTTTCCACAAATTTGACGATTTGTGTGTTCATGTTGCTAAGTTGAGACCTAATATCATTGTTATCACTGAATCATGGCTAAACTCAGATTATGATGATTTTCTGTTTAACATCCCTAACTACTCCATTATGCGAGATGATCGTCAAGACCGACGTGGTGGCGGAGTTATTATTTGGGTGAATGACATGTATGTCGTAAGATGTTTACAAAGTGAGGATCCAAAACCTACTCTGTTAAATAGCATACAAGTTTTTGTCAATAACAATATTTTTCTCTGTGCGTGTTATGTTCCCCCAAGTTTGAATGTTGAGCAAACGCATAAAGTAATTGATTATTTGTCTGAGTCAATTGATCAAGCTAAATCCATCAATGCAAATTGTAATATCATACTTTGCGGTGATTTCAACCGAATTAATTTGAATGAAATTGTAACATTTTATAGTCTTTCTAATGTTGTGAACTCACCGACCAGACACGACAGTATTCTGGATTTAATTCTAGTTGATGAGACGTTATATGACAAATATTCTGAGTGTATAATTTTTCCACCGCTGTCAACATCCGACCACAATGTCATTTTTGTACCCGGCAACCAGTCACCTCATCATGTCATAAAGAATGTAACTCTTTTTGATTACAGAGAAGAAAATTTGATGACGTTTTGTAATCTGTTGAAATCTGTTAAATGGGAAGAATTGTATAATTCATGTGATAATGTTGATGCAAAAACTAATTTTTTCTATGAACATTTCAATGTTGCATTTGATGTTATTCCAAGAAAAATTATTCAATTGACGGAGAGAGATAAAGTGTGGATCACGCCCGTAATAAAAGATTTGATTCAAAAACGTTGGAATGCTTTTAGAGCCGGCAATTTCGAATTATACAATCACTTTAAACAAAAAGTTAAAATTGAAATTCAACGTGCCAAAACTTCATGGTGTGAGAGAATAAAGGACAAGCGTCAGAACATATGGACGGTTGTAAAGAAATTCCGAACTGGACAAAATTCGACAAATCACATGAACATCGAGGTGGAAAAGTTAAATGAATATTTTACAAGTATAATAATTTACAAGTATAACCGCTATACCTAATCATGAACCATGGTGCAGTCTTTTTGATATAGATGAAGTTGAGAATGCCTTATTGAAACTTCGTTCGAAAAGCACCGGAAGTGACAATATTCCTGTTCGTCTTTTGAAAATTGCTGCTTCCATCATTAGCAGACCATTAACTCATATATTTAATTCGTCTATTCTGTGTGAGTCATTCCCACATGTTTGGAAAATTGCGAAAGTCATACCAATCCAGAAATGCAAGAATCCCAAAATCTCCGATTTTAGGCTCATTTCACTCTTGCCGATTGTGGCCAAGGTATTTGAGCGACTTATCTTCCGCAGAATTTCAAATATTCTTTTAGAAAACTACGGTCTTAACCAATTTGGCTTTCGAAGAACTAGTAGCCCCACATGCTACACAATTTCCTTGTTGGACAACGTATTGCAAAAATTGGATCTTACTGATACTCAGGCGATTTCCTTGATCAGTTTAGATGCCACCAAGGCTTTTGAGAGTATTTCACATGAACTTCTGGTTGACAGTCTGAATTCTACGAATCTGCCCCAGGGATTCATTGGTTGGTACAGAGATTACTTGTATAACAGACAGCAATATGTATATTTTAATGATCAATCTAGCTGAATGCGAACCGTTACGTCCGGGATACCACAAGGTGCGGTGTTATCACCATCTCTATTCTGCATTTTTGTTTCGCCATTGAAAGCTCTATATCCTACGAATACTATCTATAAATACGCAGATGATATCTTACTCATGGTATGCGACTCGAACAATGAATCTTCGAACAATGCTCGTGCGGAGGAGGAATGGAAAAACATAAGCTCATGGTGTAACAATCGTGGTTTGGCTCTAAATATGAAGAAATCTTCCCATCTGCTCATTACAAAAAGTACTGACTGTTCTCCATGTAGCTTTTTTCATTCAGTATTACCGGAAAACGACTTTATTGATGTTCTTGGCTTCAGATTGAATAAGTCGCTATCATGGTCGTCGCACATCAGCCAACGACTACGAAAATCTGCAAAGTTGACTCACTTGTTACGAGTACTAAAGCCGATTATACCGAAGAAAGACCTGATTCACATTTATGAATTGGTTATTCTGTCGACGATGAATTATGGCAGTGTTCTATACATTGGCAGTATCTTTTCCAAGGACAAAGCTATCATCGAAAAATTTGAAAAGCGTTGCCACAAAATCATCTGCAATAAGAACTGTAAAAAAAAATGTTTACCTAATTTTTTCGACTCCCAAAATCGACATGCCATGAAACTGTTCCAATCGGCCTTGAACACTGATCATATATTGCATCCAAATATTCCAAGACGTCTTCCACGTGGTCGCCTATCACAGCCGTATTGCAAATCCGCTAGTCGTCAAAAATCGTTTGTGCCTTGTACAATTATTTTTTCGATCATGCTTTTGTGTATTTATGATTTCCATTCATTTGAAAATATACGCTTTTTATTATTATTATTAAGTTCCGGGACTGTAGGAAATTGGCGAAGTAATAGTTGCTCCTATTTTGAGTCTTCGTGAACCTAATTGGAGATACAATTTCTGTTCTGTTACCCTGATTTCTGATGAATTTTCAACTATGCGGCTAGTAACTATATGTATATCATTATTTTTGCTTGATGCTTTGACTAGACGCCTTAATCATAGGATTTAATTAAATGGCTCGTCAGAACGGCTCGGAATGGTTTAATCTATCGTGTGATGTTTTTATTGGCTTCACAAATTGAATGACTATACAATGGGTTGCACTCTGCGTATATTTTTTCTTGCTTTGCCGTGCGGCTGATAATCATTAGGGTGGAGCGAAAAAAACTTTTTTTCGAATTTGAAGATGCTTGTGGTCTCAATCTACGTGAACGGGTAATTTAGGATGCCACACCAAATTTTATCGATTTTGGTTGATGTTTAGAGGTCCCACACTGAGCTTGAAAATGATTAGGTAGGCCAAAAATCGATTTTTTTCGATTTTTTTGAAATTCAAAATTCAAAGTAGCTTGGGGTCTAGAATGATTCTGTTGGGTTATATGAACAACATATTCAAATTTGAGACGAGTTGAAGAAGGTCTTCAGGTCCCACACTGAGGTCAATAAGTCCCAAAATTGACAAAAAAATCAAAAATTTTGCAGTTTTTTAGATCTAGTGATGTATAAGATCTAAATGCGACGTAGCTTGGGATTTGAAAACACTCATTGGGTCTGAAGCAACAACATACTAAAATTTGAGACGATTTGAACAAGTTCTTCAGGTCCCACATTAAGATTAAAAAAGTCCCAAAAATTACAAAAAAACAAAAATTGCAACATTTTAGAAATGATTTTGCTTAAGGTCAAAATATGATGTAGCCTGGCATTTGAAAACATACCCAAGGTCTGAAGAAACAATATGGTAAAATTTGAGACGATTTGGACATTTTCTTCTGGTTCAACATCGATGTCAAAGTTAGACAAGAAATCGATATCTAAAAGGAATAAATTAATTATATTTTTATTAATTGAGCTGCCCTGTGTAAGATAAGAAATTGCATGTGGATCTATCTTGTCTCGGAAGATACCCATGATGCAGCACAAGGACTAGCCTATTACCGATTTTCTAACATACAAGTACCTGTATACTCATTTGCATTTTCAGTATTCATAAAATATCATTTCCAAGCCCATTGTAAAAAAAACAAGTATCATCTGTTTTGCAATAGTACCAATATATCAAAACTTTTGAATACATGTACAATTTCTCGCAACAATGCATATCTGACAATGCTCGTGAAATCAGTAGGCCTGACTTCAATTAGACTAGAGACAATTTTCTATTATGTACAGTTCAGAAAAATCCAAAACACTGCCTCAATTGGCTACTGTCTAAACTCTTTCTTCGTATTGAACCTGTCCATGTTCTTTCGAGACAAAATCTTTGTTTGTATCACCGCATTTCGACGATCACCTCCACATACCGAAGCAGCCGCCTCGGTCGTCATTTTGACTCCACGCTCAACAGACTGTGAGTGGCAAGGGTATTGCATGTGTTCTGCGAGATCCTCTGGAGAGCTCTCCTTCGCGAGTTCACGGATCGTGACGTCAGGCACCATGGATAACATGGGAGGAGAGTGACTCTGAGGATGACATGGGATCTCTGTGACTCCTTTCGTCTGTAATAACTGGAATGGTAGCACAATTCCATATCTTCTTCATATCCAAACAACAAATTGGTAGAATATCCTGGACCTTCGGTTCCTTTTTTCGAGCCTTCATCTTTTCTGAGGTCAAAGCGAACGCATTGATAATGTAAGAGAACATCACCCTTTGTCGGTAGCCGGAGATCATCCAAGCGTGTTTGCGCACCTAGTATAGGACAAACAATTCTTGCACTTCGAGTACTGAGCAGGTTCCCCGACGACGAACTTGCCATTACCTGCAAACGTGAAGCACACTGCACACAATTTGTATACATACATCAGTAATCATAGCATGATGACATTAAAATTCATTCTGATGTAATTTTTTAGAGAAGATAGACATTATTGATATTTGATGAAGTAGAAAGCCAAAAGAAGAAGATCCCAAAAACTACATCTACCTTAGCGATGAGTGGGTAGCCGAGTGCACTAAGTCACCGATCAGCGAGCGCCACTGGACCTGTGGTCGATTCCCACCCGCTGCTTGTTTTGCTGAATCATTCATGGACAGAAGAGTTGTAGCTAATCACTGTTGATCACTCAATTTATACTAAGCCATTCCAGTTGTTTAGCCATACGAGTACCAGCCATGCGACAGCACCTACAAGGCTGTATGCCTTTGTATTGAATATCTTCTAAACATGGCAGCGCCATATATTGCCACAGAGAGATTCACGTACTGTATAAGTAACTAGTTATAATACGGCATTACCTTCTTATTAGTCTCATTAATAAGTTTCTTGTTCTACTCGGTAAACATTAGATCAATTGGTAGTTATACTCTCATTAATTCAGCTCTATTCACTTATACTGTACGTATGAATTTTCGATACTCACCAGATAACAAATCAAAACACGAGAAATCGATATCCACCTGAAGGAAAGATGAAAGTCCCGCAAATTCAAAAAATGTGAACATGAACAAAATATTTAAATTTTCTTCTCTGATTTAGAAATCGCTGTTGAACCAGAATAAAATGTCCAAATCGTCTCAAATTTTATCATATTGTTTCTTCAGATCTTGGGTATGTTTTCAAATGCCAGGCTACATCATATTTTGACCGTAAGCAAAATCATTTCTAAAATGTTGCAATTTTTTTGTTTTTTTGTAATTTTTGGGACTTTTTTAATCTTAATGTGGGACCTGAAGAACTTGTTCAAATCGTCTCAAATTTTAGTATGTTGTTGCTTCAGACCCAATGAGTGTTTTCAAATCCCAAGCTACGTCGCATTTAGATCTTATACATCACTAGATCTAAAAAACTGCAAAATTTTTGATTTTTTTGTCAATTTTGGGACTTATTGACCTCAGTGTGGGACCTGAAGACCTTCTTCAACTCGTCTCAAATTTGAATATGTTGTTCATATAACCCAACAGAATCATTCTAGACCCCAAGCTACTTTGAATTTTGAATTTCAAAAAAATCGAAAAAAATCGATTTTTGGCCTACCTAATCATTTTCAAGCTCAGTGTGGGACCTCTAAACATCAACCAAAATCGATAAAATTTGGTGTGGCATCCTAAATTACCCGTTCACGTAGATTGAGACCACAAGCATCTTCAAATTCGAAAAAAAGTTTTTTTCGCTCCACCCTAATAATCATGCAGATTGCAGAGTGCCTGTTCGCCTGGGAATAGAATAGGAAGATTTCCTCAAACTTGAACAAATTAAGCACAAATGTTCTTTGGCAGCCGTAGACGCTGATTTTCGCCAATGCAGGGATGCGTCATTACTGCTGGGAATGACCCAAATTAGCTTAAAATATCTAGAGTGGCTAAACAAGCTGAAGAACTGCTCAGGGTGCACTGAGTCTATTTATACTGGCTATATTATTATCTGAAATATTTTATAGGTCTCCTAGATATTTCTTTTGATTTTAAAATCAATTTCAGTCAAGTTACCTGTAATTTCTAGTATTCATATATTAATTCTTGCCTACACTGTAACTGAACTTTCCGTTTCCATGTATATTCAGTCATTGATGTTTTACATCAATTAAAAGCATTTTGTTGTTTACGAGTAGATAAGTTTCTAAGGGGTGTTCGTTAACTTCGACGCGGATTTCGAGACATTATTTTTCAGCGTCTAAGGGTCGGTTGCTCAACTCGGTCGTAAGTTACGACAACGTAAATTTTAAGTCAGTCGCAACTACAGGGTGCCTGGTAAAAAACCGGTAATTTTCATTATACAGCAGATTTATCCATGCAATCTCGACTTAGTTGTTCATTGAATATCGTCAGCCAATGAGATCAGAATGAAAGCTAATTTGCTGTTAGAAATCACGCTGTAGCATAAACGATCGGTGTGGGCTGCTGCTGACTCATCTATTCATTTCAAGATGCCGCAGTTGTCGGATTTCTAACGAGCTGTGATTGTTTTGTTTAAGACTGAAAACTCAACATGGGGATTAAAGAGGTGTCAGGAGATCCTTCCCAATTTCTTTGGAGAAATTACCTGACACCAATTCTCTGCAGTTGCTGCCTCGTTAAAAATTCACGGAGCTGTTGCTGCTGAAAAAGCGTAAACCAGGTACGGGAACTGCCACACGTATTGATTCTTCCATTAAAGAAGCTGTACTGGATCTGTCCATGTCTCCTGTTGACAAAGGTCGGCGACACAGTAGTCAACGCGAAATTTCTCGAGAACTTGGGATTTCGAAATGGTCTGTGTATAATATTCAAAAACAGGTTGGTTTGAAATGCTACCGAAAAGTGAAATGTCAATTTCTGACAGACGCACATAAAGCTGCTCGAAAAAGGAAATGCGAGGCTATGATTGAACGTTTTCAAAACGAGAAATGGATGGACATTTGGTTTTCTGATGAACCGTCATTTTCTATCCATCCACCATTAAACAAACAAAACGAACGTGTTTTTCGCAGAGTAACATGCAAGACTGAAATTCCGAAGAATGACCTCGTGGTGCAGATTGACAAACAGACTCCATCAATCATGTGCTACGGAAGTGTTTCGTGGTTTGGGAAAACTAATCTCTATTTTGTGGAAGGCTACGCAGCAGGTCAGGAAAATGTCCCTCACTATCGCAAAAGAAAGAAGACCGTCAATCAGGATGTTTATCGAAATGAAATGTGCCCCAATATGTTTAATGACATACGTGCACAAATGGGACAGCACACTTGGACGTGGCAACAGGACGCAGCAAAAGCTCATATTGCCCGAGAAACTGTGAGTTGGTTGAGACAAAATGCGCCTGATTTGATCGAACCAGATCAATGGCCTTCAAAAAGTCCTGATTTAAACGTGCTTGACTATTGTATTGGAGCTTTGCAATTGTAAAGGAATGAGATACTTACCATCGAAGATCTGAAAACTACACTGACGAATGCATGGAATGACATACCAATGAATACCATACGGCACGCAATTCGAAAATGGCCGGATCGCTTGGATCAATGTACCCGTGCTGAAGGAGGACATTTTGAACATTTTTGAATCAATGTAAATAATGCTCATTTTCTTGTGCGTTAATACTTTTGATAATATAACGTGCTTAAGTAAATTTACCGGTTTTTTACCAGTACTACAGACGTAAGCTTGTCGTACAATCGAGTTTCTCAACGGTGTCGCAGTTAAGTCAAACGTAAGAGTCGGTAGCAAATAAGCTATCCAATCACGTCGCATGCGTGGTGCATCGATGTCACGTGATACGACGGGGTCATCTCAATTGATTGAAACTTCCCTCACGATCTTCTCTCATCTCCTGCGTTGTGATATCTGGCTCGCTGACTGCGCTGCGCTGTGATATCTCTGTGTGATGGAAGGTGTTAAAAAAGTCAATCGAAGTAAGAATTTTACTGATTCTGAGAAACTTCTCTTGATCGAAGTAATCAAGGACAAGAATCTGGTAGATACTGTACAACTCAAGAAAAATGATTCAGAATCAATCGCAAAAAAGGAAAATGCCTGGGATGAAATTCATGTATCCTTCTCTGCTCAAAATACGAATTCCAGAACAGTAAAACAGCTTCATGTTCTCTGGCGAGACTTGAAAACGCGTGCGAAAGATAAATTCACGAAACTGAAGCAAGAGCGGCTGAAGACAGGTGGAGGTAAGATCAAAGTAGAAATACGACAGCATTTCTCAAGCGATGATAGATTTATTACCACATCATCAATTAGAACCTTTGTCCAACATCAACGATTCTGATATTGCAATGCATGAGACGTCGATGCATGCGTCAACTTCACAACTCAGCTTTGATTCAAGCATGGTATTAGACTCCGACTGTGAAAACATAGAAACACCAGTTCCTCCATCTCCAAAAAGAAGAAAGATGAAATTGACAAATGAAGACGTCCTGGCAGCTAAATTAAAAGCGATAGAAGAACTGACGCAACAACAAAGACGACAACATGAATTGAAAATGGATGTATTGAACAGAATAAAGAACAGTCTACAACCTACCATCCAGGTGATAGATAGAGAAACTCAAACAGAGACACTAATGCTACTAGAGTTGTTGAATTCTTCGCTATTTTGAACTGTATGCAGTCGCTCTAACAGCTTGAAGTTTACACTATACTGTTTCACTGTACTTGTCTTTTTGAATAACATCTTATATTAAATTTTCATAACAATGACGTTTTTCTTTCTGAATAAAACCGCATTAGAACTTATTGGATACTTAATTAACGCGTAATTGATAGCAATATCATATAATTGATAAATTTAGTTTCTGTTAAAAATCCATTAACAAACAGTTTCAATATCAATATAAATTATCATTTTCTGTTTGGTCTCATACAATAAGTCCACATAGGCATATGTAATTTCATTGGCAGTTTTTCTGCAAAAGCGCTTGGTCATGAACATATTTAATTGAATGAAAATAATTGGTTTCTTAATGAATAAGTCGTAACGGGGTCAATGTATTAATCCCATAATTAATTTACAATGAGAATTTACTTATCAATCCAAAGCCTACAATCTAGAAAATCTGGTGACATTGCATAGGCCTAGCCTATCAACCGAATAAAATTTCTAAACCATCTCATTTCAGCAAAAACTATGGTGTTCTTTCATATATAAGCCCAAATTAAATTAATACCTTTTTGTACGACTTACAAATAGTTTATTATATCAGAAAGTCATATTTTCCATAATTTTATTATTCATATTCAGGTCAGATAAAAACATGTTAGACGTAGATACAGTATGAAAGAATAGAAATCGAAAGCTCTAAAGATTAATTGAAGTGTCTGTCGATGAAATTTTGTCGAATTCGATTGCCAATGCTCTCATCAATAATCTGATCCGAGTTCGTAACTTCGACCTCTGTGTTATCTGGTTCACTTTCAGTTTCAGAATCACCAGAATCTTCAGATCTGCGCCGATCCCTGTAGTTTATAATGAAGTTATGTATTATTGATGTAGCAACAATCACACGACAGCATCGCTCCGGTCTAAATCGCATACCGAAGTGTAAACAGAGGAATTTTCGCTTCAAAATACCAAACAACCGTTCAATGATAATACGAGTTCTTTGTGACACTTGTTGAACTGTTTCTGTTGTTGAGTGACAGGATTCAACAAGGGCGTCAAAATGTATCTCCTACAAGGATATCCGTTATCGCCTAATAGCACAACATGCGTTGGTTTATTTTCCATTTGAAATTTCAAGACTGAATTTTCAAAAATTCGCGAGTCATGGACACTACCAGCCCATCGAGCAACTACGTCAATAATTCTCATTTTATCGTCACAGGTAAACTGACAGTTGATCGAGAACCATGCTTTTCGGTTTAAAAAATCGTCAGCATTATCAACACTGGGTCTTGAGATTTTGAATTGTGAGCCATCGATACATCCAATTACTTCAGGAAAACCAGTCTTTCCATAAAATGCAGATTGTGTTGTACTTAAATCATCGAAACGTCTTATCATTTCACTGCGAAGATTACATATGGCATCGGTTGTCTTATGGATCAATTTGCAGACTGTACTCTTGTGTACACTATGAAAATCAGATAATACAGACTGTATGCTGCCAGTAGCGTAAAATCTCAAAGTTATGAAGAGTTTCTCGCGATTTGATAATGCCCATATCTTCTTACGCTCCATCAAATGCGAAGCCATAATTTCTTCAAATTTTAAGAACAACTGCTTCGTCATTCTATACCGATTTTCGAATTCCTCTTCATTATAATAAATCATGAGATCTATCCGAGGTCGTAATGATCTGTCTTGTTCACTTTCGGATGAAATTTCGTCAAGATCGTCCAATGCCTCTAAAAACTCCATAGCGAATGAAAGTATTGAGCGCACTGAATTCCTGATGAAACTTGATTTATGACTCAGATGTGTCTGCTGCTACCACAGATCTAGAAAGGGATAGATGGACTACTCCCCGATTTGCGTGAAGCCTGCTTTCCCTGCCACGCGCGCGCGCACAATCCCGGTATGTAGGCAAGAAACAAATGTCGGCATGCACGTGTCTGTGAGAATGTAATGATAACAAGCACATTAACTTTCAACGACGATAATAATTGATAACGAATCATAGGAATGTTGACAATTCCTGATGACCTGTCGAATTTTGACATAATTCGACGTGATCAGCCTGATAAGTTTTGTTAGATGATCAGAGTCTTGATGAAAGTCATGGTCATAGAAGTGGTCTGCAAAAAGGGTAGGAAATAAAGTTTTTACATCAACTTTCTGCAGGACAAAATGTTCAATTTTCAAATCAATGTTCGATACTGTGGGGAGGAGGGTCACATCGTGAACACCCGGAAAAAGAGAGCGGAAAGCTACTTCAGCAATTTTTACGATACTATATACAGCGAAACTAGGAGTGGATAGGCCTCCTCTCTGCTTTGCTGAAAACAAACGGGTGAAAGATACATCCTTCATACTGTCTTCATCGCACGAAAATTTCATAAGTGTATTTTGATTTATAGAAATTTGGCCAGGGGGACGGGTGAGGGCCGAGCCCAGAGTGTTAGTAAGCTGCAATTATAGAATAATTGTATCAGCATTCACGAAAATTTCATAAGTGTATTTTGATTTAAATATTATATTGTTATATATTATTTTTTAGCTTTGTATACATTGTGGTCCGCTAATCGACTGATTATCTTGCTTACCGACCAACTTGAGTAGCCTGATCCATGCGTTTTGGAATTGCGCGGATATCTGAGTCTTGATCCACATCCATGGGTTCCGATGATGGCCCTGGTGACTGAGACTCGGCAGAAGTTGCATCAAAAGACTGCTCAAAAAGATTGCGCTGCTTTGGGGATCGACGCTTTTTGGAAGGTGTTTGCAGATAAAGGGGGAACGCTTCAAAAACAGTAGGCACTGCGTCATCCTTCAGCTTCCTTCGAGTTCTGGGGCGAGTTCCATACTGTCCCTTGTCATGAATAACACTTATGCCCTTTTTATAGTCATCATCGGTGAAATGAACACTGCATACGCGTGATGAATTCTTAGAGGGAGTAAAGTTCTTACGTCGAATGTTATGAAGCCACTTCTTCAACAATTCGGGGTTTGAGCACGGAAAGGCGTGAAAAGAAATGTTAGAGTTTTTCGAAGCACGGTTCTGGCATCGCGGAACACAACATGAGGTAACCATTTCTCAAGAAATGAAATTTCTGTAAACAGTTTTGCAAACCTGTTCGAAAATTTTATCTTTCTTATGCCTTTTGAACACATGTTTCGGATTAAGAGTAGGAGAATTGATAGCAATTGCCTAGGGCGTGAGGATTTTATTTAATGATAAAATCGCCATTTAGCGTCGGTAGAATGCATGTCAAATTCAATTTTATCTTGTTGAAGTATTGCGACATCGCCACACTGTGTTATGAAACTCATCCCAGCTTCGTTAAGTACACAAATTTTGTCACCCTTATCAAATAAATCATCAATTGAAAACAACACCACAGGTGTCAATTGCGATCAGCTCAGCGGCCGTCATTTCTTGCCTACATACCGGGAGCAGGCGTGGCGGCGATGGGAAGTTTTCAGGCTTCACGGCTGAAATAGGGAAACGCGGAAAGCAGTCCATCTATCCCTTTCTAGATCTGTGGCCACAGAATTAGATTGTTTAATCGTATCACTTTGCTAGAAGTGCAATCTGGTTCGAACAAATGGCACATGCAGGAACTTAATAAGTGGGCAAAAAGAAATTTTTAATACCTTGCAGAGATAGGAAAAATAGTCGTCCGTCGGTTGCGGATTGCTCTGAATTCCTTCAAAATGCTCCGATCGCCACGATTCCTTCAGATTCGAAGAATTCAGATCATTGCGCAAAAGTTTTCTCGATAATGTCAGGTCATCCGATCATTTCAAAAAAAGTTAGCAGGCGCACGAAAAAACGTTCACAAACTTCTCTGTAGAACTTGTCATGGAATGTGTCTCTTTGCTGTGTGATCCGGTTGATAACAGTCACTGAAACTTTGCACAATTTGGCGTATCTAATGTTGAACTGGCTGCTCATTGTTCGATTGCTATGGTATTATGTCAGCAGATTGTGCCATTTCATTTACGTTACATGTTCCAATCGTTCCCTTCTAGTCAAACAGAAGAAGAGACGACCTGTCTAATTCTGTGTCTGTGGCTGCTACAAGCCTTGCTGGTCGTAATAAATTCTATTGTTATATTCTACGTCGGTAGTAAGTTTGTGACGTCAGCAAAGATATTTGTGAGTTGAACAACCAGTCGGTAGTAAAGTTAGTCGTAAAGTCGAACGCAAATCTGCTTGTAGTAAATGTCGGTCGTAAAGTCGGTAGCAAACCTACCACAAGGTTGAGAAACACGATTTGCTGTCAGTAGCAAATTTACGTCAGTTGTAGACTTACGACCGAGTTGAGCAACCGACCCTAAGTGTCTATTGCAAAGACTTGAATGGAAACTATGCCATTGATGTCAAGTCTCGTCGTCATCATCGAGTTAGCGATCAATATCGCTACCATAGATATCTATTTTTTAATTAAATGAATCATGTCTATCTGCTGTCATTCACGCGATGCCGTTTCCTACACCAACATCACCTCGATCACCGATCTCGGCTACTGAAAGGACTGTTGTTCATGTATTGGTACACCCACAGAATTAGATTGTTTAATCGCATTACTTTGCTAGAAGTGCAAACTGATTCAAACAGATGGCACATGTAGGAACTTAATAAGTGGGCAAAAAGAAATTTCTAATACCTTGCAGAGATAGGAAAAATAGTCGTGCGTCGCTTGCGGATTGCTCTGAATTCCTTCAAAATGCTCCGATCGCCACGACTTCTTCAGATTCGAAGAATTCAGATCAATGCGCAAAAGTTTTCTCGATAATGTTGGGCCCTCCGATCATTTTAAAAAAGTTAGCAGGCGCATGAAAAAACATTCACAAACTTCTCTGTAGAACTTGACATCGACTGTGTCTTTTCTGTGTGATTCGGTTGATAGCAGTCACTAAAACTATGCACAATTTAGCGTGTTTAATGTCGAAATGGCTGCTCATTGTTCGATTGCTATAGTATTATGTCAGCAGATTGTGCCATTTCAATAACGCTACATGTTCCAATATTTCCCTTCTAATCAAACGGAAGAAGAGACGACCTGTCTAATTCTGTGGGTACACTACTATCGATCGCAAGGGATGTCAGCTTCAATCATAAAGAAAAGAAAAACCTGCTTCAGATTGATGGTTGGAATGTTACGGAAGGTGGAATAAGAAACATGTAGAACAAGGAGTTGGAAAAGATTGTGGACAGAAGGGGAAAAGGTGGAGGAAGAATCACGATCACCAGAAACGAAGAACATCATCATCGAGAATCAACAATATTCGATCTCCACCATTCAAAGATTAGTCAAAGAGCAGCGCGATCAGACCATCAGCAGGTCAACAATCTCAAATGAGTTTAAGCGAAATGGTTTGAAATCTCTTCGCTACGGATATGTGGGCGCCTTAAAAACGTTTCACATTGAAAATCGTTTGGCATTTGCTGATCGCTTTAAGGACGAACCCGTAGAGTTCTGGGAAAGATGCCTCTTCACTGATGAGAAGATGTGGGAGCTGGACTCAGGAGGTGTGAGCCGACAAAACAAGCGTCTGCGAGCCCATAGGGCCTCTGAGGTTCCACCGATGGATAAAGAACAGTATGCAAGAAGATGGCATGTCTGGGGAGGTCTGTCGGTCAATGGGCTCTCTAATCTTGTTTTCCTCTCACACTCGGTGGATGGCAATGCATACAGAGCTCTTCTGATGGACAACATGGACAACTTCAAGCAGTTATTCCCTCAATGGGGCACCATGATATTCGAAGATGACTGGGCTCGTCCACACACAGTTGAAGAAAGCGTGAAGTTTAAAGAGCAGGATTTTCCGAATTTTTTCGGACACATCTTCGTGAGAAGGAGCGTGAATGGTATGCCCCTTCAAAGATGGATGACTTATGGCCAATTGAACGAATATGGCGCCATCTGGTTAACGTCGTCTTCAATGATTGGCCATTACCTGGGTCTGATGATGAGTGGAAAGAAAGGATTCAGTCTGCGTGGGACAATGTCTCCGTGGAGTTGTGCGTGCGACCTATCCATGAGATTCCGGCCAGACTTCATCAGATTGCCAACAATAATGTCACAAAAATTCATCCGTCTTGGCGATGCAAAACCTCGCAGCATCGGTGCAGGTGCAGCATTTGTGATCCGCAGGATTCTAGTGATTCCTTCATAGAAGATAGTGAACTTCTCCTGACGGAAATTGAATCTCAGAAATATGATAGTGAATAAAGCAAAGCCAACGTGTCTTGTTTTTGTTTAAAAGAAATTCTACCTGATCATTTTGCTTTTATTTCGCTAGAGGGGTCACATACGAAAGACACAGTCTGGGAAGTATATTTCATTCATAGGGGAAAACTTCAGGGCGTTAGAAACTTATGAAATAATTATCTAAAAACCGCGTCGAAGTTATTATTATGGTCGATAGTCAAAGCATCGAGAATAAATACTAATATACTGACCATGTTAAGTTGTGTAGAAGTGTACATCAGTCAAGTGCGATCAATTCAATATGCATTCCGTTCTCTAGTTTCGAAGTCATGGTCAAGTTATCATGTTGATTTCATTTTTACATGAAGTGGGGTCTCACTATTTTCGTAATGGAAATCTCACGTAGATTCTTGCGAAATTCAAGTGTCTGCCTGAAGTGGCTACTGATGTTCTTCTACAATTCAAATAGAATGAGGACAAAGCCCCCCTTCACTCTCCTCTCACCAAGAGTTTGTGACATTTTTTACACGTGGGCCGTTTGTAAGTAGCTTGCAGTACCCTTCTCAACAAACAAATATCTGCTATTTTTGACTGTTCAGTACATAGGTACTGAGAGAGCAAGTATTCTGTTCTAGATACGCAATCATCTCAAGTGGGTTGAGCAGTGTCAGGAATCTTCAGGGTAAATCTCTGTCGTGTTGTAGCCCCTCTCTTTCAATCCTGATTTTCTTAAATATTTCGATGGAAGCAGATCTGTTTCAAGTTTGTTCGTACATGATTCTCAAGTCTTCCAAAATTATTATTACAGAAAAAATTGGTCAATTGTGGAGTCTTGCTCTTAACAAGCGGAATAATGCTCAAATAAGTTTTCGATCTCCAACCAATTTGAATGATCAATGTGCAAGTGGAAAACCTTCATTGCATCATATAGCTCCCATCTCTTCTTTCAAATTATAAGTATCAATATCATCCACTATAGAGTCAGAACATGTCCACACCACAATAGTCTCAAACCTGGGAGCAGTGATGTTAAAGCTTCATTTTTCCTTGTTAAATCATTCACCGTTAAGGAAATTTGATTATATCTTTCTAGCAATTAACACCAACCGCTCATGCTGTTTTCTAGATAGCATAGGAAATGTGATCAACTAATTAATTATAAAAGTAACTGTAATAGGAGAAAATATTCTAGATGTCCACCTTGGAGTTCCTATTTACTTCGTCAATTTACTGTTCCTGTATTCTGTTCCAACACAATATCCGTTACAATATGGACACCTTCCGCTAAATTGACGATCCTGCTTGCTTATCGTTGCCGTTATGTATGTAACATTATGATCGTGTTGAATTGAAAAGTGACAAGTTGACTATCCTTGTATTATTAGATTCATTTACGGCCTTCTGTGTGACTACGAGCCTAACTTTTCTGCATTAACTATAGTATGTGAATATTTCTGTTTGTTATAAAATTTCCGAAAATATTGTAGTAGGTTCCTACATTTTTCTCATGTGACTCATCGTATATTTTATGTTATATGGACGCCATTTGTTGCTGCTGTTTAATGACAGCATATTGAAATGGAAGCTAATGACTTCTTTGATGCAATTTTGTACAATATGTATGTACATGTATGCTGTATTTAGAAGTTTCAAATGCTGTAATTTTGTGCTACTGTAGATACAAATGAATGTGTTACTCATTTCAAAGTCCCTTTGTGTTCGACTAGCGACTGTTATTCTTGTATTTTCTTTAAAGTCGTTTTCATTTCTGCTTGTGTCGAACTTTACTGTACTACATATCAACTTGGGTGGTTGGTAATATGACTTGCGCGTAAAAGAGAAAAATGTAAATATGATATTGTGACTCCTTTCATAAAATCATTGACTACTAAAATTGATGTAAAGGTGATACCTTGAATTCATATTGTTAATGGTTGCATTACTCAAGTTCTTTAAAATGACGAATTTCTAGAGTCTGTCTTTGATAAAGGTGCCCATCAAATTGTTTTTGTGCTTGCACATTGGCCATGGTGTAATGTGTAATAACGTGTAGAATGTATCCGGCAGGAATGTATCCAGTCATGCACCGATTTAGTCGAAAAATTAATTAGAAATTTTAGTAAGCGTGTATCTTTTAAGTAAATCAAAAGAAGTTCTGCCTATCTTTTTCTACATTGAATAGATTGAATACATTGATTTTCCACGTTGAATAAATAGAATTTTTTCCCAATTGCCAATAAAACGTATATTATATATTGTGCCTTTGAGTATGCAACTGTCTGAATGTGATTCACTGTTAAGAGGATATCCGTGTGTATAGACTTGTTTCTGTAAAATAATTGGATAGATAATTCTTCAGGTTTTGAATTGACACTGTCGTGTACTAGTCAATCACACAGTTCATGTTGGACTTAAAGTCAGTTCTTTTGTATAATAATAGTTACTTTTGAAATATTGTTGTTTTGTTTACCTGGTAAATCATCTCTTACTTGCACGTATGACATTCGTCAGTGGGTTGTTTGTGATTTCACCTATTCTAGACATCATTTAAAAATTTCATTATGATACTGTCATTAATTTCTATGATAATGAAAACGAAAATATCATGGGAGTTAATGATAGTATCATAATGATATTTTTGATGATATCTGGTCTCAAAATATCATGGGATAATGACATTAATATCATGGGGTAATGATACTTATAATATCATGGCGGTTAATGATATCTAGTTTCAAAATATCATGGGGTTAATGACATTAAAATATCATGAAACTTGATGATACATTTCCGTAAGGGAATGCAAATTTATGTGTGTTATTGTAATAAAAACATAATTTATGCTCTAAAGAGCTCAGGAATTCTTTCAATAGTTCATGGAACAGCAAAGTGATCAATAATTCGCTGCGTCCCATTGGCGCTGCCTTTGGCAGTGCATCGACTTAGCATTCACTCAAGGTTCTTTCCTCAAATCTGAGTGACGTTTATGGTGCCTAACATTGATGAGTCACTACAGTGAAATACTAATGCCTTTCAGCCGTAATTGCAGCATTTGAGTGTTATAGACTTAGGCACACATATCTTTCAAGGTTGGGTCAAGACATTTTGACGGCACTGTACACCAGCAGAACGTCGCATCAACACCGCCGATATGATGGCATGTCTAAGGGCCAATAGTGGCACTGCATTGAAATAGGACCTATCTGTTATTAACATTTGACTTCCAAAAGACGCTGTTGACCAATCTTACGGTCGAATAAACGGGTCCAAGTCGAAGTTCCGTTCTTGCTATCAATACCATCATTTATGGAGGTGTCCGCAAAATCTATTTTCTAGGCAATACTAAACCAGGCAGTGATGAAACAAGAACAGCAATACAATGCGATACATGTCATATTGAAATAAAACTTGAACGTATGACACGTTTAGAGAAAAATTAGAAATCGCTTCTATGAAATGTCCACTCATGAAAAATCACCAAAGCATGTTGAATGCAGACTGTGTCGGCAGGCATCGTCGAGACGAATTAAAAAAAACTCAATTTCTCAGTTTTCAAATAAAGTAATGACATCAATTCTCTCTGAAGAATGACGAATTTACTGTTTTTCTGCATGTTTGTGACATTTTTGGTTTATGTATTATTTTTCAACTAATTTCGTACTTGATGCAGACATGCAGTATAGTTCGTGTAGTTACAAGCTGGGATGCGGAGTCCTATCATTTTGAAAGGACTCCGACTCCGGGTGGCAAGATTTTATAGCCTAGTTTTTTTAAAAAAATTGGAAACCTACATCACGGATCATTATAGGCTTGCCTGAACCTGTCTTTAGTGATCATTTCTGTATCAATTATCAATTATTTTCGATGAAAGTTTATCAAATGTCGCTTTAAGTTGGATGCATAGGACTCGGCTCCTCCCATCTTGTTGATGTGTGCTTCACACGGTTTTCTACCAGGCAGGAAAATCCCCAATCCTTCTTCAAAAAATATGAGTGCACTTTCGATTTTAATATGCGCTTTGGAGGAGCCATCACACACGATTAACGTGAGGGCAAGAGGTAATGTTCTCAAACAAACTAGTATTCCATTTTTGTCACTGATGTGACCTTTGGTGCGTAGGTGTGATCGAGACCAGGAAGGCTTGACTTCTCTACAAAATCACCGAGTGAAAAGATAACCTTTTTTCACTATCACGGTTCATTCCCACAACTATTACAAGCTTTGGATGCAGCAGTGTCTCTGTACTTTTGTTTGACGGAGAAAGTTGACATCAAGACAGTGACAGCAGTGCACGAGGATAAATAATTTGTTTGTATCTTATTTCGGGTCTAGTTATAGGCCGGAATCCGGAGTCCTATAATTTGATAGGGCTCCGACTCCTACTCCGCATCCCTGGTTACAAGAGGGCATTTTGATCACAGAATACAAAGTGCATGAAAGTACCAGTACAATTTTCACATGCAGCCAGGTAATGCAAAAATTGCGAATGCACTGATCGTGTATAGCCTTTTAAATGCAGAAACAAATACGATCATTTTTTCAACAGAATACTGTAGCAGGGATTTGAAAAAGTTTTCCAGACCAGATTTTTGTTTCGGATTTCTTGATGAGCGATCAGCTGTGAATTCCACGATTTCAATGATTCGAATTTTCATCGGAAATCCGATGCCATCCGACTCTTCGAACTTAAAATCCGACTGCGATCCGAATCCGAATCCGAAGAAGATGAATCCGAACGAATGCGATTTGACAGTCAGATTTGGATTCGGATCGGATTTGCACGCCTGAAGTACTGACAAATTATGACGATACATAAATGAAGACCTGCGGGTAATTTTTCATTACGTGCAACCAAAGAATTTTATTCATCTGCGCGCGGCTTCAGTTTCTAGAACGGAAGTATTGTATCTGTCCTTAACATCGAAATAGAACATCACAGAATTAGACAGCTTGCTCCTTCAGTGCTCCTCGAATGGATAATTTGTTTATCGCCTACTATTGGAAATGGCACACACACTCTCTCAAGCAATAGGCATTTGGACACCAGCCAGTGAGTGAGTGGCGTGCGTGTTGTGATAGCATTTCGGACACACCAAAACAAACATCGCTGTCTTGCTACATTCAGTGTATGCACTGAGGAATGCTGAGAAGAGGATGGTGAAATCATCAGGTGAACTAATTTTCGTACGCCTGCCATCTTTAATAATGATCGGAAGAATCAACATTAGACTCTCCTATGGAGACAACTTGTGCCCTATGATATGAATTCTTGAATTCTTCGAATCTGAAGGAATCGTGGCAATCGAATCACTTTGATGAAATTCACAGCAATCCGTAAGCAATGCACGATTTTTTCCTATCTCGGTAAGGTATTAGGATTTCCTTTTGCCCACTTACTAAGTTCCAGCATGTGCCATTGTTTTGAATTAGTCTTCACTTCTAGTAAACTTAAAGAATTAGGCAATCTAATTCTGTGCGCACAACACTTAGCAATGTAGTGCTTCACGCAAAGCTCATTGTTGTAAACACATTTCGCAATTATGGACTCATTAGGAGATGTCAGTATTGATCAGAGAAAGTCAATGTCGGGATATCTAGCTGTTTTGCAGTCTGGATATCAGCATATCTGACTATTTGAAGTCCGCATGACTGTCAAAGTATTCGTATTGAGCATCGTACTCAATGACGAGGATGAACCATCAAAATTTTGTGAAGGTCGCCCGTGCTGATGACCATTCGTAGCCAGCTAGATGAAGAGTTGAATATTTTACAGAAATATGGAATAATTTCTTATTTATCTATAATTCCAATTGTGCTAGACCTGCTTCATGGGTTATGGAATTGATTCAAGGCAAAATGAAGATGCAGAGTGCATTGACAACTGAAGCGTTTTCATTTTACATCTATTGCCAGTATATAGCATACCGGCACTACTACCTACTTACTAGTATCTGTTCTCGCTTGGCCACTATTGAGTGACCGTGACGACCAGACGTCTGCAGTTCTACCGAAATGCCGCAGCATCGACAAGTTCGCATATGGGGCGGAGGGGTGCGACTTGAGATCTCGAGGTATCTTATGGGTGGCAAGTGAGACACATCATTGAGGATCTTCGTGGCAGGAATCTCATTGTCAAAGCGCTCTACGTGGCCACTATACCGCACTGTGCATGTCTAAACTTAGTGTTATCATAGATAGGTAGGTCTGTCAATTTTGCTGCAGTATTAGCTGTCTAAATACGCTGGAATTACAATTGTTTTACTAGATTTTAGATATCATCATATTTATGAATTAATATGCATGTACGTTAAGCCTATATTTATCGAAGGCAACTATTTTTTCATAGCTCTAAGATATTTGCATTATGCATGTGTGCATACAATTCTAAAATTACATAATTATAAAGTGTCTTAATAAAGTCAATTCTACAAGAAAATGAACATGATATTGACAAATTGATAGATAAATTTCATGCAGGCCCTACATGTAGAACCCTTTAAAAGCGACTATCCTACTAGAATGACCGCTTTTACATGGATTTAACAGGGTCGTTGTAAAGGGAACTACAGTATAACCTAGAATTTAAAACTAAGAAGAGGCGTCAGTTCCCCTCGCTGTAACCTGTCATGCATATTGTCCTCTCTTGAGTACATTTCAACTCACATATTTTGGGTCAACATTGCTGTGCAATGTTGATCCGAAAGCGACACAAATGTGTAACCAAAAGAAAGAGGAGAACAACGCGCCTCTAATGGTACCTATCCCAACTTCGTACAATCTCCAGAACGCCCGCAATTTGCATTTGAAGAATATTTTTATTTTCAAAAAAACTAATTTTGAAAATAATTGATGCAAGTTTGACAAGTGGGTATATACTGTATATGTATAATACTTTCGCAATTCCATGACACGCTTTCTCCGACATTATGATAGAAGTTATCTGACATCAAATATTTGACAATTTATTGATATATATTTGAATTAACCGGTTAAGCCCTACTCGAACTATCTATTATTTAACCATAGAAAATAAGAACTACATTTATGTATTTCATTGTTTTAAAGGAAATCATCATATAAAATCAACAACACAATTGACAGTTACCATATAAAAGTGAAAGCATTCGCAGTTCAATAACAGTCTAACTTCATAACTCATAAGCATGACTCTACATTTGTCATTGATAGAAATAATCATTGAAAAACCAACGACACCATTGACAGTTACTTTATAAAAATGGAAGTGTCCGCACTTCATCCACACTTCACACTAACAGTCTCTTTTCGTGACACCGTCAAGCAATGCATGACTCACGTTTTTTATTTTCCTTTACAATATAACATAACGAAACCTACTCGCACGAAATTCAATTTTCCTTTCACCTGAGTCCATTGGTACAGAGGCACTCCACATCAAGGCCGGTAATCAGTAAGTTAGCTATAAACAATTGGCCCAGATAGTTAAACTCATGGAAATTCGACGCTACTTGGCCCATTATTAAGAGACCAGGGGCTAGCGTCACGAAGAGCCGTTAGCGATAACGGAGCAATTAAAGGAAGCCTCGAGCGTCACGAAGCTTCCGTTTCATAACGGCTCGTTTACTTAAAATAATCCGTGCGTCAGGAAGAAGCGTTAAGCTGCCGTTTGTCGCGCCGTTTAGAAAATCGCTAACGGAGGTGAGGGGCGTCTTTAAGACCTCCGTTAGCGAGATCTTATATCTATTGGCTGCTGATTTACAACGATATCGACAACATTCGACACTATACAATATCGACAAGCAATTGTTCATTCTCAGAGACCATGCATCTGTGGCGGCTGGATTTCGATGATTATTATCTTGAGGAAAGGCGTGTTTATCGTGACAAAATAAATCCCTCGGCAGAATTAGGAGACGTGGAATTTTTTGAGAGATATAGATTTCCAAAGTCCATCGTATACGAACCGTGTGAGGAATATCGATCAATTTTAGAAAGAAAAACACAGCGTTCTCAAAGCCTCTCAGTGGAATTACAGATGTGCATTGCATTGAGATATTTCAGTCATGGCGGATTTTTACCTCAAGTTGCGGATATTCATGGAGTTTCAAATAGATCTGCAAGTCGATCTATACATGATGTTTCACAAGCAATAACAAGGAATCGCAAGAAGTACATTGTTTGGCCATCGGAAGAGGACATGTTAAGGAACGTGATCAATTTTTATAATTACAGTGGCCTTCCGAAGACAATAGGAGCAGTCGATGGTTGTCACATACCAATCAAAAAGCCCTCACTTCCTTTCAATGAATGCACTTTTGTCAACAGAAAGGGATTTGTATCAATCAATTGCCACGTCGTATGTGATTTTGACTTAAAGATCATCGATTTCAGTCCGCGATGGCCTGGAAGCACACACGATTCGTTTATGATGCAGCAATCAAATTGTAAGATCAGTGTGTTTCAAAGAAATTGGGATTCGATGTATCGGTATATACATGTATACAACATGTACCCTATTTCAGTATTTCCTCAATGCTTTCATAGAAACTTTAAAAGCAATTATATCTCATAAAATAATATGTACAACATTATTGTGTTTGCATGTGCTTGAACTCATTTATTTTCAATTGGTCAACGATCAACGATGAAATACTGGAGAAAGAACAAAATACTTTCACATGTGCACGTAAAAAATCAGCAGCAGAGCTTAATAACTAGCAGAAGTAATACAATTCGTCTATTTCAAAATTAGAAACATATCTTAATAGATTCAAACGTTTAAGTCCAACTTACATGTACAAGTACATGTACATGTATGTATTATTATCAAGCTTAATTATACACTGTACATGTACATGTAGATTGTAGGCCTAAATGCAAATCTTACCTTGAATACTCTCGGGTGGGATGACTCCGTAGATCATCATCTCAGTCTCATCTAGAAAATCCTCGATGTTGATGTCCTCCTTTTCACCACCGCCAGTTGTGCCTCGAGATACCCTCAACTTCTTGGGATAATCGGCGGCCTTCTTCTTGACAGCGGCCCTGAGGTTAGACCATTTGTCCTTGATATTTTCAAGACTCCGGTTCCTGCCTCCAATCGAGTTGACCTTGCGTACCATTTCGTTGTATACAACTCTCTTTCTACGGTTGGTCACCTCATTTGTGTGAGCCGCAGTAAGTAGGACATTGTGGTGTACAAATTCCTCCACCAGCACCTTGATTTCATTCTGTGAAAACGGTTGCTTCCTAGTTCGCTTTTGCTTGCCAGCGGCAGCCATGTCTTCGTCAAACGTCTTCGGTCTTGCTTTCGGTCTGCTGTGGAGCTTTCTCGCCTAGGCAGTCAGCACGTAAGCACATGCACCACATGACATGCGCAGTAAGATTTGGTTGGATAATCGTAGTGGCAAAGCTGTGATGATGCGACAGTGACGATGCATGACGATGAAAATCATGTGACTTATGACGTTTTTCATCTGACCTTCGACTGACCATGTCATCCGAATAACTGTCCGTTAGTTTAACGGAACGTCAAGTAAACGGAGCTTTTGTGACCCTCATTACGGCTGCTCCGTTTATGGCCTCCGTTAAGCCCTCCGTTAGAACGGATTTAACGGAGGCTTCGTGACGCTAGCCCCAGAACGGATATGCTCTTGTAACAATCTTCGTCGTGGTCATGCGTTATTAAGATTCGCATTAATTGCAGAATGACAACTTCCAGTGACTGAAAATGCTTCTGATTACAGCAGGCCTACTTTTATGATGTGCTAGGAACCGATGCCTCAGCAGTGTAGCCTACTTTGTATAGATTGGTGATTATTCAATCTTATTTCTTTTTAAATATAAACTCATTTTCATAAAATAACTTACAATGCACTGCACTAAGACAAGAATCTGCAACAAGAGCATGCTTAGTAAACATTAACCAACAGGGGACTCTATTTCAGTCTCACTAACTTGAGCAAGTTTGCGAGCAAAGTGAAAAAAATCAGATTTCTATGGTTCCGCGTGGCTTAAGTGCCACCTGCCGGATAAGGTCACGAGACTTCCTCTCAACCATAGAAATCAGATATTTCGTTTTGTTTAAGTTGACTGGACTAGAGTGGACAATAGCAGTTTGTTGATGGTCGTTTCAACTGTTGGACTAGGCGCCGGTTGCTACATCTAAATGGTGATTCATAATTGTGAAACATGCCATATTTGCAGACTCGTGGCACAAGCTGGTTTTAGACATGGTCAAAGCTTACGACTCCGTTTGGCATTCAGGTCTCATTCGCCAATGCATTGAGGTATTGCCAGCTCCCACAGCTAAGTGCATCTCTACGTTTCTTCGAGATAGACAAGCAGCTATTCTCGAGGACGGTTTTTGTCGGGGCCTTTTTCTGACCGTGCCGGGGTGCCTCAGGGTTCACCCCTTTATCCTCTGCTGTATATATTTTATACGAGAGAAATGCCTCTTCCCAGAGGCGTCATGATGGGAGCCACTGCTTATGCAGATGACGTGGCCTTCTGGGCCTCACAGCGGTTACCAGCCGCCTGTTGGGAACAGTTGGAGAGGTCACTCCAGACTCTCCTCCGTTGGTGTCATCAATGGAGGATGAAACTCTCCTGCGAGAAGACCCAGCTGGCCTTTTTCTCAAGGCGACCACACTGGTCTGCGGACGATTTCGGGGCCCCCTCCTTTATGGGCCAGTCTCTTTAGTGGAAGACAGGCGTGGATCTGCTAGGCGTTCGGCTCGATCGCCAACTGAGCCTGATCCTGCACTCCGAATGGATCGTCACCAAGACCTGCCCTCGAGTCCTGGAGCTGAGCAAGTTGGTGGAAGCAAGGCCCGACTGCATCTCGCGGTGGGTTGGCATCCTTCTCTTCCGACTGCTGATCCGGCCGGTGGTCACCTACGCTGCCCCACTCCTGCCAGTGGCTTCTCCATCTGCCTAGGCCAACCTCCGACGTCTCGAGCGCCGAGTCATTCGCGCTGCAACTCGACCTCGCCTGGACATTCCTTTGGCCACCCTCCACCTTCGAGTGTCAGATCTCTCGAGGTTGAGGTTTAGAGACAAGGAGCGGCCTCCCTGATGCGACAACTGGCTGCCTCCAACGTTCGTCTGTTGGGGTCCTTTCGGCCCGAAGTCGGCCAGAGACCGGACCTCGTCAGGTGGGATCTTCCTGTGCAACGTCTTTTCTCCTTTCTGAGCGAGGAGGTACAGAGGAGTATCTGAGCTTGGCTGGCCGAGCAAGGTGTCTCCGACTCCAACTCCCACCCCGGAAGGCCATCTCGTGGAGTCACCCGCACCCTGACCATCTGGGGACTGTCTCCATTTGGCTCCTAGCATCAGCAGCATCGGCTGAAGCAGCAGTTGTTCTGGTTTGGCAAGAGTGCGACTTCTGGCAATGTGAATAATGGATCAGAAAAGTCAAAATAGTCTTCTGCAGGTACTTCCATAAATGGAAGTACCTGCAGAAGACTATTTTGACTTTTCTGACGATTTCGCCCGGGTACGTGGAGGAACCTCTAACTACATGAATAATGGATGGCAAGACACAGCTAGTCTGTAACTGGTTGGCAAGATGTAGCTAGTGTGGCTGGTTGGCAAGTGCGGCTCAGCATGTGCAGCAGCAGAAGCAGCTGCTAGAAGCTTGTGTGACTTTTACTTCTGACTTACGCTTGTAGCTTACGCTCGTGACTTTCTTTCACTGCTATCTGTGTCTCATTAATTGGTAACATGTTGTCCGCGGCCCGCATGGACAACCTTTGCCCCACGAGGTCTTAATTATAAATTATTTTTGCACACTATTTTATCAAAATGCTTTACAACGCAAAGAGAGATAATAATCGTGAATTTGACTAAGATACACTGACAATGCATCGGTACCTAAACATTGTCAACCATTGGAAGCCATCATCGTTTAGGCACCGCTGTCACGACAACGCAAGTCCACGACAGGATATTGTTTTCTTTCTGCATGTTCGTTTTATCCTTTAAACCGTTTTGTTCAACGGAAAAGATCATCCATTTTCCATGCTTCCAACCATGCACAACTACATCCTACCGCTATTATTGATGAGCTGCTCTCAGAACTTTCATTGGAATATGATTAGGATTATCTTGGTTTGATCGAAATGGGTCTCCACGTTTGCGAGATAACATAAGCCGTAGCGCTCGTCTGATTCTTCTGTTCACTACAAGATAAAGAATTGGATTGATGATGCATGATCCTTTGGCCACACATACACTCAATGCAGCAGCAGACATCGGAATCAAGTTAAAGTCCATGAACTGGAAGCAAATTGCTATTACGGAGAATGGAAGCCAGCATAGAAAGCATGAAAGGACCATTAGAATGACCAGCTGAAAGGAAAGAAATATCGATTACATATTTCAGCAATTAATGTATATGTACATGATACATTGTTGTCCATTAATATAAATGCATGGAAATAAACGTAATGTAAATGACCAAAGAAAAGTGGTAATAGATTATTCCATTATGGAGCTCAATTAAAAATTTCCCCTCCCGCAACGGAGAGGGGAAATAAAACACCCCATGTGTCTTTGACAATCAATTTTCACTGTTTTGCTAGATATTTTGTCCCAAAATTTTACATGTTTGAATATTTCATTTTATGTGTAAAATGTACGATGTTTCTGAGATAATCACAATTTGATAGATTTATGAAATATTATTCAAGAGGAGCTGAGGGTATCTAATTACCCCTCATCGTCTGCGACGTCGTCTCTTCATCTAAATCCTTTTTGAAAAAAATCATCATTCTATTCCATTATGACTGTTTAGATCAATAAAAACTTATTTTTGACTTGCAGTTGTAATGTTTTATCATTTATTGATTAGCATGACTATGGAATAGCGCGAAAGAATATGGGAAAGTTGCGACGGAATTCTTCAAACGTGATTTTAGATGTGACGAGTAAAGAAATAAGCAAATCTAATGAGTTGCTTTCTTTGCATCAAACATAACACTTCACTGTAGGAAGGTAACAAAAAGCATTAGAGCTTGCACAGGAATGTCTGAAGAAAGGAACTGATCAGACTTGTCTTGATAAATTTTACAAAATGAGATTCGCTTTCGATCGTTTTCGATCGTTTTCGATCAAAGATTAGAACAGCTTACAGCTTTCGAACTGTACTCTCATCTCCGTGTTGACGAAGAACTCAATGCTTTCAAAGGCAAGTGTGGTTTCAGACAGTATCTTCGAAGCAAACCAGCTAAATATGGAATTAGTACTTCTGTATCAGTTATGTCAAAACTTACCCCTATCTTGGCTATACCTTATCTTGGAAAGGAAAGTACATGTACCTGTGCAAATCGAGCAAGGAGTATTGGAACACAAGTTGTACTGGATCTTGCAAAGCCATATTTCAAAACTGCTCGACGGAGTAACGACGGACATTTTTTAGCCTGTTTCAGTGAGCCAAAATCTGTGGAAGAATGGAATAATTCACATTGGGACCTTACGGAAAGATAAAGGTGAAATTCCGGCAACATTCTTACCAAAGAAGTAAAAACCAATATTTTCATCCATGTTTACATTTCATAATCAAATGATCATGGTCCGAAAATATCGAAAGCAGTTATTCTTATATCATCAGAACACTACAGTATTACTGTCGAAAACAATGAATCAAAAAAGCCTTTCATTATCACCGCGTCCATCGAAACAAAAGCTGTAGACACCTTCGACAAACTCGCCGCTGGATTTTTATGACGTCAGTACACAAACAGATGGTCAAAGAATTGCTCATTTTTCATATTGGACGTCGCAGCATATGACTCGTTTGTGCTATACATCGAAAAATCCAGTCGTTTTGACAAAATTGTTAAAATTCAACGGCGTCTTCATCTCGAAAAGTTGGGCATGAAATTGGCTGACAATGTAATCAAGCAAAGAGTCCAGCAATAAAAAACAGTAATTTTCATGCTGTGAAAAGAAACTAGCAAGCCATAGCAACAAAGTGTGGTTATCTTAAGGATTCAAGTGCGATTTCTACATGTGAAATTAATCAACAAAATGTGAATTCCAGGAGGTGCTTTAACTGAACTGACAGTTTTTTGAGCAAACTGCGCAAGTGGGACTGTGATGTTAAAGAGAACGCGTCCAAGTTCATTTTGCACTACAACCCTTTTTGACAATTTTATAGAACCATACTAGCCATAGTAATATGAAATCAGGAATCAGAAAAGAAATCAGGATTGGTGAGGAATGCAATGAATTGATAGCTAATTTTGATAACACAGAATTTGATGATAATTTTTAATGTGCCACTGTATGTTATTGCTCATGATTCCTTTTCTACTCGCATTTGATGATGCTGCATTTCAGCGAAAAATATCTATTTCGCAATAAATCACTCATTCTGTTTATAATGAGCATCTATGTATATTTACAGGGCGCTCAATCAAAGGTGGCTCAGAGAGAAAGAGGAATCAAAAATACAGAATCAAAGACATATTTCAAAATTCACAATGATTTATAGATGAGTCAATTAAAAAGCTTCAATTGTCGCTACTCGCTTGAAGATTGTACACGTAGGTATCGCGCCCAAGTCATAAGGTACGGGCAAATTATATTACCCTGTTTTTACACTAAAAGATTATCATGATTATGATAGCAGAGCTCATGACACTGAATTACAATAGGTGATGCAAGGATCAAGTATCGAATATCGAAGTGTAATAGCTTCATCTCGCACCTCAGATTTATATGTTTTTGTTATTCTCTATCTTTTAAGCGTTCTCTGAATATCAAATCAACCATTTGAGCACGACCTTTTAAACTTTTCGATTTCTTATCCTTACTGCCAACAGAGGTACTTGCATTCTGTTAGGCGGGCACACACAGTGGATTACCTGTAATCCTGTAGATCATAAGTCATCTCCAAAGCTATAGTGAGTGGTGAAGATCTAAACTAGCAAAGAAGAACTTTTGCATTTGTGGCATAAATTTTCTTACATTCAAATGTTCCACGACGTAAATGTTTCTATTCCTTTGATTTGTGAAAATACTAAAGATAAATCGTAATAAGAGAAACATTTACTGTCATCTGTGGCCACGCTTGTTCTCTAATCAGAATACCACCAAGAATGTGAAGTACAGCAACGGGACATGCGTTATAAAAGGTATTAGCATTAATCGTAAAGAGACAATGGAATCATAGATATGAAAGTATGCGTCTTGTCGGGACTCTAAAGTGAAAAATTCATGTACAATCAAGTTACTTATCAATGAAAGTAAATAGTAATACTGAATATCTTAAAATCAACAGTGAAAGAATAAATAATAGACAATGATGTGCATGTAGAAACTCAGCGAAGTTGGAGAAGGAATAAATGGTCCTTTTGGCAGCAAAGATCAGGTTTCATCTGACGCATCGTCACACTTTCGAAGATGGAAAGATGGGAAGGATCTTTAGCCTGCTTGTGAACTTGAAAGCATTTGTCATTCGAATTCAGGAAGAAACCATTCTACTTTGAGCTCCAATATTATGGTAAAGTAAGCGCATTGATAGCGAAGAATGTGCCCAACGATGTTGAAAGTGGATTCTACTAGTTGAAGACAATATTAAGAACGAAAACGCTATCTCCTAGCATTGTGAAAGATATTGTACCGCTGGACAACAAAACATCTTATAACTTACTCTTTTACTTGTCGTAACAAGGTACTGTGGGAAAAGCGCGCGATCTTTCTGTCATCAGAAGGGAACACATTCACAATTGGTTGCTTGATTGGAGGAGGGCACACATTCCCGCCTCAAGTCAAGAAAGCCGTTACAATCAGCCATAACTCGCCATTTAACCGAGTGTCAGCACAAACCGAATATCCTGAACTCGAATGACAAATGCTTTCAAGTTCACAAGCAGGCTAAAGATCCTTCCCATCTTTCCATCTTCGAAAGTGTGACGATGCGTCAGATGAAACCTGATCTTTGCTGCCAAAAGGACCGTTTATTCCTTCTCCAACTTCGCTGAGTTTCTACATGCACATAATTGTCTATTATTTATTCTTTTACTGTTGATTTTAAGATATTCAGTATTACTATTTACTTTCATTGATAAGTAACTTGATTGTACATGAATTTTTCACTTTAGAGTCCCGACAAGACGCATACTTTTCATCTCTATGGTTCTATTGCCTCTACGATTAATGCTAACACCGTTTATAACGCATGTCCCGTTGCTGTACTTCACATTCTTGGTGGTATTCTGATTAGAGAACAAGCGTGGCCACCACAGAATTAGATTGTTTAACCGCATCACTTTGCTAGAAGTGCAGACTGATTCAAAACAGTGGCACATGCAGGAACTTATTAAGTGGGCAAAAAGAAATTTTCAATACCTTACAGAGATAGGAAAAATAGTCGTGCGTCGCTTGCGGATTGCTCTGAATTCCTTCAAAATGCTCCGATCGCCAAGATTCCTTCATATTTAAAGAATTCAGATCATTGCGCACAGGTTTTCTCGATATTGTTGGGCCCTCCGATCATTTTTTAAAAAGTTAGCAGGCGCACGAAAAAACGTTCACAAACTTCTCTGTAGAACTTGACATCGACTGTGTCTCTTGACTGTGTGATCCGCTTGATAACAGTCACTGAAACTTTGCAGAAATTGGCGCGTTTAATGTTAAACTGGCTGCTCATTGTTCGATTGCTATGGTATTTAGTCAGCAGATTGTGCCATTTCATTAACGTTACATGGTCCAATTTTTCCTTTCTAGTCAAACAGGAGAAGAGAAGAACTGTCTAATTCTGTGGTGGCCACAGATAACCGAAGTAAATGTTTCTATTAAAATAGAGCAATACACTGCCGATATCTCACGATCACCTCGGATCGCATCTTCAGGACAGAGACTGACATCGATATCTCTAAATGAACTGACCATCAATCATTCGCGAGACAATTTGATAGTCGAAGTCGATAATGAACAATAAAAGAAGAATTAAGACAATACGATAATAACAAATGAAGTGAATAAAATCAGAAAGTTACAGGTAGTTATATACAGAAGGGACAGTTAATTCACAACGATTTAAAGTTTGTGGACTTTTTGAATGCCACGCTTCAAAGAAAAGTCTTTTATGGTAGTTGTTCTCAGTTGACAGAATTTTCGCTTCATCCCACATTATAACATGACCACTCTCTATAGCGTGTTCTGTAGCTGCAGACTTCTCCGGATTCAGTTCATTTAGAGATATCGATGTCAGTCTCTGTCCTGAAGACGCAATCCGAAGTGGTCGTAAAATATCGGCAGTGTATTGCTCTGTTCTATTAGATACATTTATGTTGTGAAGCATTTGAATTTTGGAAAATTCTGTGCGACTGTACTACCATGTTGAAAATGATATAAGTTTACGCACAGCTGCATATGCAACGTTCACGGTGAAATAATTGATTCAAAATGTATAAAATTGATTGCAAGACTAATGAAGATCACAACATTGTATTCTCCAGGATAATTTTCAATGTTTAGATCCTTCCGCGGTTTCAAAAAGTAGCTCATAAAGGCACATTGGAAACCAGCGCAGCAATTTCATTTCATGTCATCTTGTCGCAACCTGTTTTCATAATGCTTCCCTTCATTGTTAAATTTGAAAGTGTGCATCGTAACAACTTAAGCTACACATTGAAACTATTTGTATAACCTAAAGAAAAAAATGAATAAATCTATCAAAAAAACAAAGTCATTAGCTGTATATCCACAGAATTAGATTGTCTAAGAGTATCACTTTGCTAGAAGTGCAAAATGATTCAAAACAATAGCACATACAGGAACTTGCTAAGTGGGCAAAAAAAATTTTCATACCTTACAGAGATAGGAATAACAGTCGTGCGTCGCTTGCGGATTTCTGTGAATTCCTTCAAAATGCTTTGATCGCCACGATTCCCTTAGATTCGAAGAATTCATATCATTGTGTAAAATTTTTCTCGATAATGTTGTGCCTTCCGATCATTATTTAAAAGTCACACAAAAAAACGTTCACAAACTTCCCTGTAGAATTTGTGATCAACTGTGTTTCTTTGCTGTGTGATCCGGTTGATTAACAGTCACTGAAACTTCACACAGTTTGCGGTGTTTAATGTTGAACTGGCTGCTCATTGTTCTATTGCTATAGTATTATGTCAGCAGATTGTGCCATTTCATTAACGTTACATGCTCCAATGCTTCCTTTCTAGTCAAGCAGAAGAAGAGACGACCTGTCTAATTCTGTGTGCATATCTGTAAATCATGGTTTTATTAAAATGCGATGTTCAGAGATACGAAAGCAAAGTTGGTCTCAATCTGAAAGAGACTGCGCTGTACGGTCCGCAAACAATACTGAGTCTGTCAATTATATTAAGTGAATAGCTGCTAGTGATACATTTAAATTTCACGATACAAAATCAATAATACCAATACTTGATTTTCATGCTGAAAAGTAAAAGCTTTCGGAATTGGTTAATACAGTCAAACCTCAATATAGCAACCGCGCTCTGTTCCGTTAGAAACGGTCGCATTAGCGCGACGGTCGCTATACCAAGAGATTATAATTGACGTTATTTGATGAGTAGTATGACAATGGAATAAGTAGTTTTTAGTTGTTTCATGCTGCTACCACACCCAGATCACACTGTCATGTGAAAATGCATTATTCTTTATTGAAAAATATCCATCTTTATCTACAATATTTCATGAATTTCCCAAACATATAGGATTTTCTATTAAGTGTAATGGACATTTGACCGCTTACTTCAAACACCGCTTCAGTCATTTATAGACTCACTTGTTTTTGCTGAAGACATGGTCAATGGTTGATTGACGATGTCTAGCTGCGGATTCTTGTTCTTAAGAACTCAACAACAAAAATAATAATTTATTAAGCGTCTTGAAATATCAATACATAAGTCAGAAGAAAATCACATACGAATACAGCACAAGAGACGCAGAAGTCTGCATCTGTGGACAGTTGCAGACAATAACAGGGAACTTTCATTAATAAGATTTTACATCTGGTTACCAGCAACTTGTGTATGGACAGATGAATCTCCTCACTAATCGGACACCGCATCATAACAATTACAATAAACAAACTTATGAATGGAATCTTCACATTAACGATATGGTGAAGTGGTCATGATTGTACCTTTAATAAATAGCCGACAGCAGACGGCAATCTGTAAAGGAGTCAACATGTTTATGCAGGATAATTATATCACTCTCAACAAAGGAATCAAGTCTCAGTGTGGGGCAGGTTTTGCGGCCAGTGATTGAGTTTCTTATCCAAATAATTGAAGCTTTCAATCGAGTCGAAAGAAGCTCTGCTTTGCACTCCAATTGTCAACAATTTAAGGGTTGAGATGGCGCCGTTTTCCAAATAAAAGTCATTAAGTAAAAACTCCTGTGTATGTTCATGGCCACGCTTGTTCTCTTGTGAACTACAACAAGTGATGCATACATTCAATGTTCAATATCACAATCTTTCATTAAATTCCATTCACACGAATACAGACATCTCAGATCTGAAAGAGTTGATTCATAGATATCTCACGAGCCTGCAACGCATAATAAATCGTGTCCAATACAATAATGCAATGTAAAAAAAGTTTCATAGAACAACCTTCCAGCTAAGTGTAGTAGAAAGTGTGACTATTAGACGACGAAATCCATCTTTGTGTATTCAAAAGGATAGACTTTACAATTTGAGACTTTGCTAAATGTGTGTTATATTTATATTGACAGTATTCTATTTTCTGTATCAGTAATCCACTTCATCAGTATTAATGTACTGGATCTTCAGTATTAACTAATTCATTTGAGTTTTAATATATTATTATTTATTTGATTTTTAATTTATTTTTAATTTATTTATTTTAACTTCATCTATCCGTATAGTTTTTACTTTTAATGTTGTACTATTGATTTTTGGTGTATTTTACTTAACGTCATTTCTTTGTATGTTAATTGATTATCGGTTATACGTGTCTTGCATTGATTTATTTATTTTTTGATCCTTTAATTTTTTCCATTCCGCTGTTATAATTGTTTTTATTTTATTTTATTTCTGATGGATCTTCCTCTGTGTCATAAAGATTTTACATTGCATTATTGTATTGGACACGATTTATTATGCGTTGCAGGCTCGTGAGATATCTATGAATCAACTCTTTCAGATCTGAGATGTCTGTATTCGTGTGAATGGAATTTAATGAAAGATTGTGATATTGAACATTGAATATATGCATCACTTGTTGTAGTTCACGAGAGAACAAGCGTGGTCATGAACATACACAGGAGTTTTTACTTAATAACAATTTAAGGATTAAATTCCATCCCGAAGATGATGGCATTATAGCGCTAAGTCGTCTCAGTCCATCCTTATCAAAATAAAAGATGAAATAAGCAGAATTGGGAAATCCTTTGACAATTTTTCAATATTCTGGAGTGTCGCGAAGTTGCTTTATCGAGTGAAAATGAACACTTCGTTCCTTAAAAAACCGGTCGTAAACTGGGACGGTCGCTATATCGAGGGGTCGATATATCGAGACTTTATAGTATTTCCTATCTAATCATTCGGCTCCTTGAAAGTTCCTCGTTAAAGCGCCACGGTCGATATATCAAGACGGTCGCTAAGCGAGGTTTGACTGTGCATTAATTTCTTAATTTTCAATTACTTTATTATCAATTAGGCCTAAATATAACTGACAATGCTGAGGTAATAGAAATGAAAGTTCCACGATGCATCATTGCGGTCAGAGAATATAAGTTACTTACTATCATCACGCGCCTTTCGTGAATTCTTCGTCTCCTCGATCGAACGTCAATAGCAAAAAGAAAATTTTTATTTCTCAAGAAATGCAATATCTTTGAGTAAGATACTACCATGACACATGTGGCCAGTCCAATACTTGAAATTGTTCCTCCTACAGTATAGGATATATCAACGAATAATCTACTTGTGTATTCGGTTGTGCAAGAAGTCTGAAAATGAAGAAAGCAGTTTTATCAAATGAAATTCAATGGTCAAGAGAAGTGCTTCTAAAGCTGCTTGTGAGAATTCTTCCCCTAAATAACAAGCTCCCCCACGCCAAACAACGGTTGCGATTTCATTTTTGCCAACAAATGTTGAAAACAACAATTAACACCCTGTCACATAAACTTCTTGCATTCTATCACGCAGCACGAAGAAGTTGGGCAAGCAAACTGTAACTCCTGAGGAAATATACACATTTGATGGGTCCTCTGGGCATTTAACTATGTAATTACGATAGAAAATCATGCACATCCTAGAAAATAATCAACGCATGTCATGTAGGCCCTACTTTTAATTGTATATCCCAATGAACTAAATCCACAGGTACATATACAGGTGGGTAAAATCTCAGTCTAATCACGAATCAAAATTTTTTATTACAAATACTAGAGTTTGTATGAAGCAGCTAAACATTTGAGCGATTCTTCTTGCTCGCGCTTCATCACCATCTACCAGAGCGTTCGAGACATTATATTTGTAAAATTTGGATGAGGATAATGAGTATGTGTGAAGACACTCGTATATGATATTAAGGATGATAAGATGCCAAGATTATGGATTGCAATTGATTTTTTGGCAATTGATCAATGACATCAAAGTTATTGTTGAGTTAAGGGCTCCGACTGAATCATGAACCAATCCAGTGATGCAATAAAGTGCGGAGATGTCTTCTTAGGAAATTTATTGACTAAAAATTAACAATAAAAGCTATATACAGGCCTCCCTTATTTACGCCTCTTCATCGGCAAAAAGCTAAAAACGCCACAAAAAAAGTCAGTACAGCGTACAGGAGAGCGCGATGTCTTGGCGCTGTGTCCTCATGCGGTATGGTGCTAGGTGTGAGAATCAGCAAATAGGAAGCAGGTTGAAGTTTTTGGTCAAAATGAGATTTTCTATGTTTATTTAAAGGATACAAGGCAAGGGTACTTTTTAGTCTCGAACCACAATTTTTGAAATGGGGTGTCTTCAAGTTACGTCCTATCAAACATGTTATTATCATATTCTGATATTTTGAAATAGTGGTGATGGGTTGAATATATTATTCAGAGTGAGTGGGAACCCAAAAGTTTCGATCTTCGATCTTATTACTTCGATTTCTTTTCTTCCACTTGTTTTGCTATTTTATCGCGCTACTTGTGTTTTTTTTAGCAGTAGTAGTGGGTAGTTTTGGTTTTCAACTTTGGATCTATATCAAGCAAGTTCTAGTGTACTGAATGTCTGATGATTGATCACTATGTGTTTCCCATTTGCATTGCGTGTCATTTGTCATTACTAGGCCTTGTCATTACCGTGAAAATGTGATACGAATTATCACGAAAGTACTCGGTCTAAATAAAGGATGGATGAAATCGAAGCTTTTGGGCTCCTACTCACTCTTAATCATAGAAATTGACAACAATAAAACCTCTAGAATGGAAATTAAACTTCATGCAATGCACAATAACGGCACATAAATCGCACGCATTTCCACTTAGATGCACCTGCCAAAGTCTGTATCATTGGGTTAGAATCAGTCACATGAGTAAATCGAAGCTTTTAATTGGTTCTTCATGCCCCAACTTAGTTCCCTCGGATGTGCCGCGACCTTGAGTCAATTTCCATTCTAGCGAACTCCAGATAAACAGTTTATTTCTATGCTCTTAACATATTGTGATAGGCGATGCAATCGAGAATGCGGCTGAATGTGGAAAAAATTAAACAAAATATTGTGCTTACCGTAACAGGAAGTTAACTAAATTTGAATGTGTTTAACTTCATGGACAAAGTTGCGTGAACATGACGGAAATGACATGAAAACATTCCGTCCTACAATTTTGGCTCTTAACCAATTACTTTGCCTTTTTTCAGAGAAAACATAGAAAAACTTTTTTTACTGAAAGCCTCAGTCTAATTCCAATTGGGTTTACATGCGCTCTTCTCGATCCTGTATGACAATAATGACTGCTCTGGTGGACGAACTATTATGCTCCATGTAGTGAGAGAAGTGAGCTCTTTACTCGAGCATTAGCACACTGTCAAGGTAGAAAACGACTAGGCGTCAAACATGCTGGCACCTAAACGACGTGTTTCAACTCTAAATTTCTATCTAAGCATTTTCTATTTAAATTCATACCAAATCGCTCGCGGCACTCCAGGCATTTTGAACTGCACCTTTGTCGCTCAAAGAAGAGGAAATGATATTTCTTTCCTCAAAGAATAATGCTCATGAACAATGACATAAGTTGTATGCGGAAATATATATTTTTCTGTTTCCGTTTGGTCTACAAGTGTAAGTTATCTCACATGATGCATATCTACTGCCGATTTTTTAGACCATTTTCAGTATGTGCAAGAAGAGGACACAATTCCAATGAAAACAAAGTGTATTCTATATATTTTAAGTATGCAAATAGATGATGAATACACAAATGTCAAGAGTTTTCAATATATTGACCCTCCTGTTCCACACAAACAGTACAACGGAAAATGAAGTCATAAGCTCGCCTGATCACATCAGTGTCATCGCGCGAAGAATGACCCCCAGCTTCGTTTCTAAGTCTTTTAGCGTCCGAGGTCGGGCATTGAAAAGACGGTGTCGTACATCACCGCACAGCCAGAAATCATTCGCCGACAGACCAGGTGATCTTGATGGCCAGGCAATAGGTCCCTCTCGTACATAACAATCGTATAATGAGAAGGAGCGCCATCGAGTGCATCGATTAAGATTTCATGGATTCGACAATAGGGGTTTTACAATTGTTTGAAGAATCTCCAAATATACTTAGCGGTGACCGTAGGATCAATGAGCTTGAAAAGTATACCGTTATTGTGAAGATATAGCCCAGCATGTCACTGATGGGGATTTCATCGGTTGAGTCGCAACAGCGTGAGGGTCATCCTGTAATTAGATGAACGTATTGTGCTTTTTAACGGAGCCGCTCACATGAAATGCTGCCTCGTCACTGAAATTTATGTTCATCACGAAGTTGCGATTTCTGAGATGTCTGTCTCTCCAAGATAGTCTCACAAAAGGCTGGTGCACATTAGAAAGTCATCTGTTTGGAGCTCTTGCACAGTCTTGAACTTTCAAGGACGGGGGCACTCTGCTTTCAATATCTGATTGATTCACGTTGGCTGGTGACATCTGACATTGCTTTGCAATTTTACGTTGTGATGTAGTTGGTTCATCAGCAAACGCAGCGAGGACTTCGTCATTTTTAGACTGGTTAACGCCATGCGAGCGAGGATTAAGTGACAGAGTTTCCGTGAAACGGTCCTTCTATTGTCGCAGAGTTCGATAGGTGGTGGCTCTTTATCATTTTCCTCTTGAAAAATCCGTCGAGCTTTCTCGCAATTAAGTGATAGAATATGTTACGATTGTGGCAATTTCAACGTTCGTCAAATCTTTGTTTGTACTCGATTTCTGACTGAAACTGCATGAAACTCGCCAACACTAGCAGACTTTATCACCTTTATGAGGTTTGTTCACACGCAACGAATTCAGTCACACATTACTTCCTAGAACAATTCATGTGGTGACATAGCTCCTGTTTTTGGTAGAATAAATGGCTCATAACAGTGCGTACCAAAACGAATTGCACACGCCAAAGAAAATCGGCCAGATCAATTGAAACACCCTATACATGAATATTCATTGGAAGTAAAATAATTAAATATTGAATTGCATCTTCAATTGAAAAATGGGAACATATTTTAACAGCTGCCATTTTATCAAATGCAGCCGAAATCAGTTTTTATACTAACTTTTTCTTCCTGAAATTAGTATGAAAACCGCTGGTATGAATATTCCAATCTGTATCACTATCTATTGATTGTCAATTTTTGTAGGCCTACAAAAAAATGGCAATATATGTACAACTACACGCAATATACATATATTAGATGTGTTTATCGCAAATAAGGAGTTATACTATGATAGTTATTTAATTTCTGCTTCCCAAACATAGTATGTATCTGCAAAATATATTAATGTACTTCGTAAAAATATATTCTATTCGTGTATTTATTTACGAGAATTTGTATCTTTGGTTGCGTATAATAAGCATAGTCACCACTTAACTTTAGGCAAAGCTTTGGTGGTGCATGCACATCTAAGTGTGCATGCTTTTGAAGCCACTATTTGTATCGCAAATAAGTAACAGCGTTCGAAGATTGTTTTTATAAACAGTTTCAACTATTCAGCTACTTCAACATGGACTTTTATTTACTTGAAGAAGTCCGTGATACGAAGCTGCTTCTGGGGAAGGTTGAGGACGGCTTGTTCTACTTCAGCAACAGTATCTGGAACTTGAACTGCGCTGAATATGAACTTGTCACGGATGAGACTTAGGGAGGTCAGGCATTCATTGGTAGTAGGCATGTCTACCTGCACATTCTCTACTTCAGACTGGGATCCCGAATCGTCGAGGTCGATCAAGTCCTCATCTAACATATCTGTCAGAAGCTTTTCAAGTTTGTCACAGGCTCTTGTGAGGTAGTCACATTATCATCTAATTCTACCAAACGTTCAACTTCCTCTCGAAATATCTCTTCAATGATAGGGGGGTTTGACTCCAATTTCCAAGAATTTGCGCGCTACCCGAGACTGCATCGAAATAAATGTAAAATCTTTTCCTGGAAACTAATGGCACTAATCTACACGCAACTTGCACAAATGCACACCTGCATGACTCAATGACTGCAGCCTAAGTATAAAAAATCCGATTGTATAAATAACCGATTTCGACTGTATCGGAAATCATCGACAGGCCTTGTTTACAGCTGTCAAAATCAACGCAACTTCCTATTTTAAGTTGCAGCCAAACCCTGGCAAATTGATGCCGAACTAGCAATCGGCGAGTATTCATCAAATACTGCGTTCAATACGCTACTGACTACATGAGAGTTGTGAACTAGGGTTGCTGATGATTCCTGATTTTGGATGAAATGGCAGCCATTCAGGTCTGTTCCCATTTTTCAAATGAGAATGCAACTCAATGTTTAATTATTCTATTTACACTGGCTTTTTTGTTGAATTAAATCATTATATAGATACTGCAGGTATTTCTATTCTTTCCCCCCACATTTTTCAAGTTTTCCAAAATCATCAAATTTCGCCAAAGTTAGTCACATTGGGTTTAGAATAGACTTGATCTGTCACTGGGTGACACTGCAGCACGACTGAGAAGTTTTACTTCAACCCTGGGATGAAGGATTGGTCCCTTGGATACTCAGTTAGAACACAAGGTACAGCTGTGATCATGAACTTCGTGTGATTGTTGTCTACAGACAACTGACGAGTAGTTGTCTAATTCTGAGGCTGTAAATGTTCTACAAGTCAGACAAGAGGAGTTTTGCGCACTCAACGCTATGCGACGTCAGTGAGAATAGGTAGGAGCAAGAGAAGACCGCTGACGATGCAACACTTCCGGGTGTCAACAACAGAAATGTGGGGGGGGGAAGAATAGAAGTACCGATACTGCCATTATCACAGAATTAGATTGTTTTAGTGTTTAGGCTTAAACTACAGCAGTCTAACTCTGTGGTTATCAACAATAAGTTCTCTAAATACTTTGCAGTTCGGCATACGGCAGCAGCTGGAAGTAATTGTTCGATAAGTTGTTACTTTGATTTACCTTTCGTTCAAAGCTGCAATCCTGCTTCTTTTTGCAAAAATAAAACATGAAAGACAAACTACAGATTAACTTACTCCAAATGGTTCGTAGGTATATCGGCTCCAACCAAAGAATGGAAAGCTTCCCCATAATGCACCATAGAACCAACATACCGCGGTGATCATGAAGGCTTTTCGCGCACTGTTGATTCTGAGAACTGAAATACGGATGATTGGCGTAGCCATTACACAGTCAGCGGTAAGAATAGCAATCTGAACTTAAAAGATTCACGCTATAGCAGATCTATTAATCGTCTTTCGATAAGATTATTTGTACATGGAGTCCAGGCAATCTACAGCGAATCTCACTTCAACCCGCTACATATTGCAATAGTTTCAAGAGTGGTCTCATCTTGTAGAGAAAAAATCCCGGTACTTATGGGTTATCTCCCCCCATGTTTTCAAATTTTCCTACAATCCGTAGAAATGAATCAATGAACACAAAACTTCAGAGACACGTATTTGAGTATATTTTCTACCCACATACAAATATTTATGCAAATTGGACAATCATTTTTTGAATTAGTGACGATGACGTGAAGTGTTGGGAAGTCAGTAGCTTGATCTGACTTCGCCTGACCTCATCGTCTGAGCAGATAGCACTAGGTCAACAAAGTCATGTCGCGACAACTCTTGAAGTGATAATGACCCAGACCACATCCTCTCCATTAATGTGCTTAATTTAAGAAAGGTGTGGCAAGGTAGTGGTCGTGGGAAGATTTCAAATAGCAATGGATGAGACGGAGACGGAAAGAGAACAATGCTCACACGCGTAACAATAATGCGTCGAACAGACAAAGTCAGATCAAGCTGCTGACATCGCTACACTTCACGTTATCGTCTCTAATTCGAAAAGTACTTGTCAGATTTGCATAATTTTTTGTATGTGTGTAGGAAATATACTCAAATACGTGTATCTGAAGTTTTGCGACGGTTGATTCATTTTTACGGATTTTAGACAAATTAGAAAACCTTGGGGGAGATAACCCATAAGTACCAAAATCCCTTATCAACATATCAAAAATATAGTTAGTGGAACACCCTGAACTTCCCACTTGAAATCAAGAGTCTTTTCAAAATATAAAAGCACGTTTACTCCAATGAAATCACACATAAAGATCACAACAACAACAAATCAAAATGAAGCGATGCAGCTTTGTCTCAGTACATTTACCTTCCATATGGCTGTCACCAATACCAGCAATGTTTTGTCTGTTATGTACTTTCTAAGCGGCAAGATTTTTCAGTGACTAGTCCAAAAACACTTGTACCTTTTTGCAGATGAAAAATGATGCAGATTTCTACAAGTTAAGTTGCAAGTGTGCGAGTTTTACCACCATTAAACGATAATTTTTACAGCTACCGTCTTGTGGAAAACGAGTAGGTGCTCAAGCCGCTAGATCGAAAACGCGTTTAAGAACCCTCACCATGTAGACAATTTTCTTAAGTACCTGAATTGTATGACTGATAAAGATTTTTAGTACACAAATTAGTTTCCATCAATAAGCGAAGACTCCTTTCGAAGTGCTCTCTTGTGAATATGCATAGAAATTCCAGCATCTACATAAAGAACACACATACACACACTTACTTGCTGTCACGTTCTAAGGCAGGCTCCATGACTAATGTACTTCCGAGTATAAACAAAGTCATTAATTAATTTATTTATTTATTCTTCGCATTTTTGTAAGCTCTTTAACACTGATACAACAATGTCCACAGCATAGAAACAAACTGTCAATCTGAAGGTGACTAGAATGGAAATTGACTCAAAGTCGCGGCACATCCGAAAGAAACTAAGTTGGGGCATGAAGAACCAATGAAGAGCTCAGAATTGCACATGTGACGACTGATTCTAATGATTCAGCTGTTGAAAAGTGCATCAAAATGAGAATACGTGCGATTTTTGTGCCAATATTGAATAGTGCATGAAGCTTTACCTACTTCCATTCTAGAGGTTTTATTGCTATCAATTTCTATGGTTCACAGTATTAGCTGACAACTGAAAGTCATAGACAATGTGATATAGGCTATATCATCTTACCTTTTTTGGAAAAGTTCACTTTGTATTTACAAAGATGTATTTACAAGATGTTCATTTTGTCTTTTCAGCACATTCTTGAAATACCTGTTTTAATAAATTAATATCATTTCGAAATATTTGTTCTTTATTTTTATGCAAACTTTTGATATACTTCTTTTAATCTTTTCAAGCAAAATTCCGGTGTTCCAATCGATAAAATTGATTTTTCAAGCACAACTCCGTACACATGGGGATTATGGGCCTATATTACTATTTGGAAACTCAATGCAGGTAATAAGTCATGTATTTAATGCTCAACAAGTTTAATGCTCATGTATTTGAAATAGGTATTTAATTGTTTCATAAACGTAGAATATTATTTGCGCATCAGTATATCACACCGTTTACAAATCTATTCACATAAGTTACTTTATGAGGAAAGCCCAGTTTTTCCATGATGAAAGTTTGTTATTTACGGTAAAATGCGAGGCCAATCGGCCTGTCACCGCCTACCATCTTCAGGGAAATGATGCAAATCACAGAAGTCATGCAGCGAACATTGCTCAGACTGCGTAGCTAACAGACAGCAAAGCATAGAATGACACTGTCGTAGAAAATTTCTCTCCAAAATTATGAAAAAATGAATTGGACAATGATGAAATGATTTTACTATACAATGAAATACTGAATCAGTTGTATCATACAGGGAGATTAGAAATAGGAAAGTCAAAGTAAGAAATTAAGGTCCCACTCAGAGCTGAGGATGTGTCTTGTGCGGCTGGAAGATTTGAATTTATTTGTCCATGCGGCCTCCTTAACAATCCTTTTCCTCCAACTTGTTTCTCTGTCAGTTACTTTGGAGATTCACACGATGATCTAGTATGATATTATTATATTTATATTATGGTTTTATATAATAATTCCGCATTTATGTCATCATTCCTTGATGTTGTTTTTTTTAGATTTAATCGTAATAGAAGCAATAAACATTATTGCGTGATGCCGATAGTACATTCAACATATCTTGATGAAGATTCAAGAGTACACTTGAAGTTATGTCACTTGAAAGTGCATAGTAAGAGCTGTAAACACGCGATTTACACGAACATTGCATGGATTAATCTCAATTTTCTCAGTGATAATTGCAAAAATAAAAATTAGAATAACGATCAAGTTTCAACTCACATGTGTATCGTCCACAATTTTGTTGGCAAATTGTAAAATATCTATCAATACTTAGAAAGGAGAGGAAAGCCATGTTCGAAAGTCCGTAGAGAAAACCAACAAAGCCATAGAATTGACAACCAATCCATCCAAAAAGCCATTGCTGCAATATGAAGAAATTGTCGTCTGCTTGATGCGAAATTTTAGCATGTACTTGTATTTCAACGTAATTTCAACGCATTCCAACGTTGTTTTCAAAATGCATGCCTTTTTCTCTTCTTGCATACGATTGATCTTAAATGTAGGCATTTCAGCTACATCCATGTAGGAAAGAAATCAGTGTTTGCAATGAAAAATAAATTCAGGTTAGTCAAAATAAGTACGAAATGTTTTGGGAAACCGTCATAAATAGGGCAATTGAAATTTGAGAGTCGGATGCATGATGTTCCATTGGTAGCATAAATAAGTAATATCACTAACTGTAAACTAGCACAAAGCAACAGTTGACATTGAATTGTATTAAAGCAATATCAAGTTGCTTTTCAATTCTGAATGTGTTTCATTTGCTCTAAGGTCAATTTTATCCAATGAATTGTGGACCAAACAGATTCGAAGTGAGTGTCGCTGGTTGTAGGCCTGTTGCCCACCATTGCCTACTGCTCGCTGCTGTCATACTTTGCGACATTGACCGCCAATTAATTATTCATTTGATTTTTTAATCAAGAATAGTGGTGGGTAAATTCTCTGTGATGGTCTCACCGGCTGAGTCTAGAGAAGATCCAGTTAATCGTTCTAAAACCTCCGCTGACCGATTAGAATTTTGATTTCTTGCAAATAAATCCTTCGTGCATCAACAATCGCTCCATTAATCTTTGTTTTCAGCATCCTTTTTGAGCTTGTTTTAGCCCTATTTTACCAAGACTATTTTGAGCCCTGAGAACCCTAGCGATCCTGGAGACCCTCTGATGTTCATATGAATTAATCGTTCCTAAAATTACAGCACAGCACAGATGGCACGTGCTCGGTCCAATGTTGGTATTCCGTTTTGCCAACTCGGATATCTTTTTACTATAAATAGCAATTCAAACTGTGAAATCAATTTTTGAATCAATCTATGTTTTGAGCATCAGTTGGAAATGGAGAGCCGAGGGCTTAGAAAAACGATACGCTTTGATTAGCTGCCGCATTAAAACATCTGAAGCCATTGTTGGGAGAATGTCTGGTTGCCTTGGGATAGTTAGTTAAGCAGTGCTGAAAATAACTGAAATAGAAATTTTCGAAATGTTATGCACTCGTGAGTTATATGTCAAGCAGAAGTACAGAGCAACTGCACAAAAAAATAAATACGTTGCTCAAGCTTGATAACATAACACATAAGCTACAATACGCATCTCTAATGAACATGGTTTTCGTATATTCACAATGCTGCATAGTATATCTACTTTTGTCGTCCTCTGTGTCGTGATTAGAATTAACTTTGATATGTCCATGATAATGATCGCAGTCAATAACGCCACTGTATTTATCACATTCATTCAAACATTTCAGATGCTCAAAATATATTTGAATACTGGTATCAGGGTATTGGCGTAGCACACTTCTGAACGAAAATTTTATCGCCACTTGCAAGGTGACAATATGGGCCTACTGTCACTGGCTGTATGCTATGATGACATTTTCAATAGGACTACTTTGAATTATAGTTACCACTGCCATCGATTGTTTAATCGACTAACAGTTGAGCTACTCGTATATACTGAATCAAGTCATCTACTTGTTTTTGATCTAGGTCTGCATTTACTGGGAGATGACCGTTTGTGACCCAATGCGATCTGTAGGGCCTATACGTACACCCATGAAGACAAACATGAAGCAAAAATAGTCTACATGTATTTCAGACATTTCTTAATCGAATTCAGATCTTTCCAAATGAATTTCAGATATCAATCGACGATCTCAACTTTGAAGATATCAGAAATTCAATCGGAAGAATCTGAAATGAGTGAAATCCATTTGGAAATGTCTGAAATCCATTTGGGATTGTCTGAAATCGATTTGGAAATATCTGAAAAAGACATGGAAAAGGTATATTGACTCCATACCTACACGCTTGCACAATACATTAACACAATATATAGAGGGCTAATATATATCCGAAAATCATTTCCATCAAATGATTTCGAGGGGCGCGACTGATGATGAATGCCTCACATGCCTGCATTCATATTAATTGCGTGAGCTTAGGTGTGAATGAATTTCGCTGCTATCATGAGACACAAGGCCCATAATTGTACTGAGATATCAGTGCAACCAAACATGCATTGGCGAGATTATATATGTGTAATATATTTGGCATAACGGCATATATATATATATATATATATATATATACACACGTGTATATATATGTAAGCCGTTCTTGATAGGCAGCTGTCTTCAAATAGGACTCACTCAAAAGCTTGAAAAAATAGCCATTCAATCACAGGTTCTATTCGACGAAATGTGATATAGTGCATGGGACTATAAATTGCTTCATGAGGACAACCATTAGTATGGTAGAAATATATATCAACCTTTTGAAGGATGCGATGTCATCAATCAACTTGGTAATTCCAGGTTCAGGTTCAATGCCGCAGCCCGTTCACCGGGCCGTTGGGGTCCCTCGAAGATCGTCAATCTACGCCTTTCTCCGTCTTCCTCTCTTCGCTCGTCCTTCCACTTCGCCTTCGATCGTAGCCAACGCCAGACTGCCGGGTCTCTGCTTCCAATGCGCGTACTTTGCGCATTTCCTCCGCTTGATAGTCTCCAATAGTCCATTGTTTTCTGGCGCTTCCACTTTGTCTTGCACCCATTCGTTTGTTTTTCGCTGACACCAGGTGATCCTTACGAGTCTCCGCTAGGCCCACATCTAGGATGCATTGATTCTCCTTTCGTCCACTTTTCTCAATGTCCAACTCTCTGCTCCGTACGACGCGATACTCCATATAAAGCTCTTCATAAGTTGTTTCTTCAGGCGCAGGCTGATATCTTTGCTCTTCCACACATCCACAAGCTGGTAGGTGGCGTTTCTGGCTATGGCTAAGGGCACTCGTCGTTACAGTGGATCCCAAGTACCTAAACTGCTGCACGCAGTTTACCTGTGCTCCCAACTACAGGTGATTGTTGTGCTTTGCTGTTCCGAGATGACCACTGAAACAGTCTTTGATGTGTTAATTTGCAGCTCGAATCTCTCGCTATGCTTCCTCAGCAGCTGTGCCTCACGGTCCAACTGGATCCGACTGCTCGCCAGCAAAGCTATGTGATCCCCATATCGCAGGTTCCACAGCGCATGTCCTCCAACGATTATACCTGCGCGTTCAGTCTATTCGGCTTCCACTCTTCGCGAGATGTCTTCTCCGCACGTGAGAAAAAGGAGCGGAGACAGAGAGCAGTCTTGTCGTAATCCTCGTTTGAATCTGAATTTCTCCGTGTGGTCTTGACCCACCCGTATCAGACCTAGTGCGTTATCTTAGAGGGATTTCAGGAGCCAAAGTAAATGCGTTGGGACGCCTAATTTAAGCATCGACTTCCAAAGGGTCGACCAAATAAAATGTCTTTGCATAATCCACAAATATCACCCACATTTCTTTCTCTTACCTTTTTTGTGTTTTCTCAATGACGTTCATCAACGAAGTATGGCACCTGTAGTGCCTTTGCCAGAAATGAAGCCGAATTGTTCTTCTGCCATTAAGGGGTTCAGTTAATGGGCCAGACGGCTGCGCATAATTTCCATGATCTTTCCTGCGTGTGAAATCAAGCTGATGGTTTTGTGTTTGCACTATCTTGCGTACCACGCACCCTCGGTATTGTCAGTAGCTCGGACATTATCCAATCCTCCCACCATATCCCAGAATACCAAACGTCATCAATAATTCCTTAGTCACAGTGTCACCGCCTGCCTTCAACATTTCCGATGTCACTCCATCAAGACCTGCCGCTTGTGACATTTTAATTTCTTAGGCAATTCCTTTTATTCAAAAAGCAATTGACTCATGAACTTATTAGGTGTTGGTAAGTCACTTTATAATCGACATATACATTACATACATTAAATCATTAGAAATGCTGTAAAAATGGCCATTAGCACTCACCCGAGAGAAAGTAGAAATTGTGCACATGGGATACAGAATGACTGTACATAACAGATTGTCAATTGTCAGATTGATGTGAATATAATAGGAAGGACTTCGCAAGCACCTGTATCTAATGAAGACACATAGGATAATAGCATTTCCCAAAAGGGAAAGGATTCCTATAAAGAAAATGAATGCAAGAAGTTGAAATTGCTTTATACGTAATTATTTCTTGCACATTTACATGCGGTAGATTACATCAGATAATACGAAATTGATCAATAACTTTCACTGAATCATTTAAGCCAGAAATTATGAAAGAATGATAATTAGAAATAGCAATATCAATTTAAAGAAGGTCCAGTTATATAATTGTGTAGGTTGCGGAATTTATGCGTTAAAGCGTTAAAGCTAATGTATCTGTTGGATGAACGTTATTATACAAATTTTATATGTCTGTCTAGTTAATGCGAAAATCAGTAACTACTCATTATCAAAAATAATTTTGCCTGACAGATTTCAAGTATTTCCATAATATACGCTCGTACTTAATATATTGTTATGCATTATAATGTTTTTTCAATAACTGAAACAAGGAGCTCTCGTGTAAAATGATACAGGGGGCCGGGTAGCAGTAGGTGAGCATGCAGCGCAGTTACGTTTCATAAATGTAGACTTAGTGATTTGGTTGCTTTATACAGTTGGATATAAGTAAAAATCACATTGAAATAGAAAGTGGAAATGCGTCAGAAGTGCACCATAAATTTATAGAATTAAAAGAAACTGTATAGACTGGTGATCACAAATGCCTCAATTGATGCACATTGCGCATGTGAATGGTACAAATAAGTTAAATAATCGCTTTGAAATGACATCGCTTGGACAGGAACCATTCATCATACGGACAGGTTTGGCAATATCTGGTGAATTACATTAGAATTGTCATGAACAGTATCACAAACTAGGCGAAGAGCAGCTGCATGACGCCTCTACTTCAAAGAAGCTAGTCCAGTCCATGACAAGTGCAGTCAGAGACACTGAGTCTTTAGGTAAGGGAGCAAATTAATTTATGCGCACGGTTTTGCAATCTTTCAATTTTGCACTCAATATCTACAGACAAGGAGGCAAATGTTGGGAACACTGGACATATCTTCAGGTAGGCTTACAATGATGGTGATGATAGTAATCTGACTTACTCGCCAAACCTTGAATGCGCAGTAGTAGGGCCTAACCCCATTGCAGGCGCAAGGACAAAATGTGAAATGCTGACTCAGCCCCCACCCCCACCCTCTGGAAGGAAGGTGAGGGAGTTCGTCAAGGATGTGCTGGGAGGAATGGGTCCGTTAGGAGGAAACTGTTCCCCCCACCCCCTCCTGTCACACTTCCAACTTTGGTTGTAGAGATGGTAGAAAGTCGTGCCATAGCTCATTTGAAAGCTGAGAATGAGAAAAAGGCAGTGGAAAGCTCAGTTTGGACTCATTTTCTTGGGTTTAGGGAGGAAAATGGCAAGAAACTGTCAGAGTTGGAAAAAGTCAGGTTTTGGAGGTTTTGGGATGAGAAAAGTCCATTTTTCGACATGAAGGAGTGCTTGGATGGGAAAATGGAGTGCAAATTCAGACGTTTTGGCCAATTTTGGGTCTAGGCACATCTTCCCAACTCAATCGGAGAGAAAAAGTTCTGACCCCCACCCCTCGGCACCGATCTTCCAACTTTGGTTGTAGAGATGGTAGAAAGTCGTGCAATAGCTCATTTGAAAGCTGAGAATGAGAAAAAGGCAGTGGGAAGCTCAGTTTGGACTCATTTTCTTGGGTTTAGGGAGGAAAATGGCAAGAAACTGTCAGAGTTGGAAAAAGTCAGGTTTTGGAGGTTTTGGGATGAGAAAAGTCCATTTTTCGACATGAAGGAGTGCTTGGATGGGAAAATGGAGTGCAAATTCAGACGTTTTGGCCAATTTTGGGTCTAGGAACATCTTCCCAACTCAATCGGAGAGAAAAAGTTCTGACCCCCACCCCTCGGCACCGATCTTCCAACTTTGGTTGTAGAGATGGTAGAAAGTCGTGCAATAGCTCGTTTGAAAGCTGGGAGTGAGACAAATTCAGTGGAAAACATGGCTTGTTCGTATCTGCCTTCGTTTAGAGGTGAGACGTTATTGAAAATTTGGGACCTTGGCGAAAAAACGACTAAGTTAGAATTTTTGCGATGGCTGTGGGCTGTAGAGCCAAAACGAAGCATCGGACGGGAAAATGGAGGGCAGATTCGGATTCAGCGTCAAATTCTTCATGGGAATGGTGCATTTCCAGCTCAATCGGAGCACTAGAACCGGAGATAGACGGGTTTTTAGTGTTTGGATGATGGTATTACGTTATCAGCTGATCGCCACACACTATATAAGTGGAAACTCGGCTTGTGGAAATCAGTTCTCCTCCCGACTGGGTTGGGGTAGGTGAACTCTGGAGCTCCGATGATAGCATTGGAAATCTGAAAAACTGGGTTTCTGTAAGAAACCGACTTAGAAAATTTCATTGCTGATATCAGGCGTCAGACTTAGAGGTTCGCCAGGAAGTGGCCTTCGTCTCCAGGCCATAAAAGACTCCAAAACTTTAAAGGCTTGTAACTTTGCTTCTACAAGTCCGTTTGACTTGATTCAAAAAAGGTTCGGTTGCTATTGACCTGCCCTAAGTGATAGACTACTTATAAAATGTCATAATTAGTGCTAAAAAGTTGAAAAATTTAAATTCACTAGTTTTGGAGGTTTTCTGGGATATCCGACCCTGCTGAAGTCAACTAGAGGATTTTTAATTATGTCTGAGCCACATATGGACTAAGCAGCTTTTCACTGAAAGCGAGTAAGACACGGAGAGTTTTGCTGTAATATTCCACTGACAGGGTGTTCCTTCGGACGGCGGACGATGCCGTAATGATAAGTATGGCAAGGGAGTGTGTCATAGTTTAGACCGAAACCGCTGGGGCAACTCATGTCTCATGTTGGGCATTTGACACAGTTCTCAACGTAGCACTTTGAACGCCAATCGGTTGAGTCTTAGCTATCTTCTCATGGGTGGCCTCTAAACATCTCCATTGCAAAACGCTGGTGAATCAAGCTCTCTACGGCTTGCTATCAAGCTGATCAAAGTCTGTCCACCTCTTACCAACTCCACCGGTTTTCATGTCTGACGATCAAGTCATGGACGGTGCACGATTTTCGGTGTGATACTTCCTGTGGGTGATTTCGAGACAGCGGTGAAGTCCGTAGCTGCACGGGACGTGGGCAATGGTAATCCTTGTGAAACCTCTCTGCGTCATGTTTGCAATTTTTCGTCTCCGTGATAGAGACAAGCAGAACTGATGAATGGAATGAAGGGAGGACATTCATGCGCCACACGCAACACATCACAGACTTCTCTCTTTGCTAGTGAACAAGCTCTTGTCAGTGTCGTCAGAAACTTTATCATGTCGTACAAAAGTTTTATTGCAACACAGGTTGATGTATAAATAGAAAGTTTGATCATCAACGTTTTATTCATAAGCCTAGTCAGAAACTGTATCATGGTTTGCAAAAGTTTTATTGCAACACAGGTTGATGTATAGTTAGAAAGTTTGATCATGACGTTTATTCGTAAGTCTAGTCAGAAAGTGTATCATGGTTTGTAAAAGCAAAGTCTAGTATAGTCAAATATTTTTACTGTAACACAGGTTGATGATGTATAGTTAGTCAAGTTTGATCATCAACGTTGTATTCGTAAGTCTAGTCAGAAACTTTATCATGTTGTACAAAGGTTTTATTGCAACACATGTTTGTGAAAATAAAATTTGATCATTGAAGTTTTGCGAAACACAAGTGTCATGAAATGCAAGCGTTAGTGTAGTCAACTAGCATTACTGCGACACATGTTTGTGAAAATAAAGTTTGATCATTGACGTTTTTTATTCGTAAGTCTAGTCAGAAACTGTAACATGGTTTGTAAAAGCAAAGTTAGTGTAGTCAAGTAGTTTTACTGTGACACACGTTTGTAAAAGTAAAGTTTGATCATTGAAGTTGTATTCGTGTCATGTTTTGTAAAAAGTTTTACTGCTACACAGGTTGATGTATAGTTAGAAAGTTTGATCATGACGTTTATTCGTAAGTCTAGTCAGAAACTTCATCATGTTGTACAAAGGTTTTACTGCAGCACAGGTTGATGTATAGTTAGAAAATTTGATCATTGAAGTTGTATTTGTAAGTCTAATCAGAAAGTGTATCATGGTTTGCAAAGTTAGTGTAGTCAAGTAGTTTTACTGTGACACACGTTTGTAAAAGTAAAGTTTGATCACTGACGTTGTATTCGTAAGTCTAGTCAGAAACTTTATCATGGTTTGTAAAAGTTTTTATTGCAACACAGGTTGATGTATAGTTAGAAAAGTTTGATCATGATGTGTTATGAAACACATGTCATGAAATGCAAGTGTTAGTGTAGTCAAATAATTTTACTACGACACACGTTTGTGAAAATAATGTTTGATCATTGATGTTGTATGACTGACCGAACTCATCACAGCACTAGAAAGTTTTAGAAGGTTTTACTGCACAGAGTAGATTGTCTTGTAACTTACTTTCACAGTGTTAGAAAGTTTTATGGGAGACAGTTGCGAAATGTTTCCCTATTAGAAAATTCAAACTCCATGACTGTTAGATTCGCTTCATCAGGTTTACTAAAAGCAGATTTCTATTGCAATGAGAGTTTAGAATGTTATATGAAAACAGTGTTCGCCACAGCACTAGAAAGTTTTTATCCTTAGTTGAGATCCGGACTGCAGTGTGTAAAATGTTTTATGTGACAGTCTTTTCACAAACGGTGAAGTGTAAATTCAGAGTGACTACATCTGTTAGGTAGTCATTAACTTTGGATGTGAAGAAAAGCGAATCTGTGTACAGAATGAATTGAATATTAGACAACGCATGCAAGTTTTTGACGACTTGAGTGGTTGAAACCAAGTCTAAGTTTAACATGTTGGATATAAAAGTGAGATGGATAGGAATAAGTGTTGAATGTTTTATAAAACCAGATGTTGTCACACACGTTGAGTGTGATTCCATGACATTGAATCGCGTGGGTCGTAAAGTCCATCATCCAAGGCTAGGCTCCTCTACGGTTGGATTTATGGTTTTATATCACATGTGTTAACCGTTCGTGTAGAATACGTGAAGCGCATGTTCGCTTAAATGCAAATGTTGAAATAAGTTTGTAAGAAGTCTTTGACAGGTTTTTGTGAAACTTAGCGAACGTTGAAAAAAGTTTTATGAAATGTTTCTTCAGTCACACTCGTTAGCGTACCAGCTTTACTAAATGTGTTGTTTGCCTTTATCAAATTGAATGTGTGTGTTTTGTAAATAAAGACAGCGTGTTTGCACTCTGCATCGACAGCATACAAGAATAGACATAACAACTTGTTGTTAGTCGAATGCATATGAGATAGGAAACATTATGTGTGAGATAAAAATCAATCTGCTAGATGAAGTGAAACACAAAAGTGTCACAACTAGTTTACGGGAAATAAAGGAGAACTGTGACAACGTTTACACTCATCATAGACAGATGAACATACAAATCTGACATTCAAATGAAAGTCGTAAACATGAACTGCGGTGTAAGAAACTTTATGTCAACAACTTTATGTTGGTAAAACTATCATAGATTGCAGGCGTGTTGAAAGCTGATATAAAGACCTGTAGAAACGCATAAGTCTTAGTTCAACGACTCGACCCTTGAACTCACACAATGAATACGTCTGTGTAGAAAACTCATTTGTAGGAAACAGCATTTTCTGTGTGAATGCAGACGATGTAAACATGACATTTAACATGGCTTGCAATAGTCAACATGCTGCCATTCAAAATGTTTATCATGAAACCTATCAGTGAAAAACCCCTCCTGTGCCCACAAAGAATCATAAGTGCTCTCTGACGCCTGTTTGTCTCGCTAGCCCCTCAGCAGATAGAGTAGAACACAAAGATGAATGACAGCGCAGCCGGTGGGCAATCGTCTGTCGCGCTAACCCCTCAGCAGATAGAGTAGAACACAAAGATGTACGCGCTCTCTCTCTGGCGCCCGTCTGTCACATGAAACAGAGAGCTATCGCATCTGTCCCACGAGCAAGGATGCAGGAACGTATCGTAGCACCTAGCTGATTCCCACACAGCTCATTGCTATCGCACCGGAAGGGAGATTCACGCGATAAATGCATCTAAGTTTGTTGAGTGGTTGAGGATGGCAGTCAATGAAAATATGACTTCCCTTATCGTCCACCAACCATAAGCTTAGAGCGATTTGATTGCGCGAACCAGACATTTGAAAGGCTGTATCATTCTCATATAAAGCAGAGTATCGTGCATTTTACTATCATAATCATGTCCGAGAAGCCAACTGCTCAAGTTACCCCATATAGGATTACTTATATGGGTGAAACGTTTCTCTCCGATGAGAGTGAGGATATAGTATTTCATTTTATGAAATACTATTCCTTGTTCGATGAATTGAACGTCATACCTCTACCCGAATCCTCGATGATGGATCTGCAGGAATCTCCGAGTGAGAGCGAGACGGTGGGGAGCGAGGCCGAGATGGCAACCAGCGAGAGCGAGACGGTCGAAAGTGATAACATGGAAAGAGAGGAGATGATGTGGAGTGAGGACTCGGAAAGTGATAACATAGAAAGTGAGGAAGTGGAAGCGAGTGAAGATGTCATTGTGATATCGGATGATGAAGTAAAAGTTTTACACATGCATACGAATGACTATCATCTCAACTCATTCATGTTTTCTTTCAGTGATGGAGTGAGTGATGGGCGTTCTTTAGTTCATAAAATCATCATGCACACATACAGCACACTGTTTCACCACATTTTTTCGTGAATGCATCATGAGTTCTTATAAGAACTTCCTTCCTTCTAATGCAGCCAAAGCGGTCCCAAGCCCGCCACATATCTTCGGATATGGAATGCAGAGGGGAAGGATATATGATGAATGGAATGAAATGGGAGGACACTCTTGCACCACATGCAGCCACAAACACATTTCTATCTTCATTAGGATGATATTAAGTCACTTGAATTCTAATGTAACCATCACATCCTTAGACCTCAGTACAGTCAACTCTCTAACGTACTTATTAAACCTATTATCTCTAACTTTACAAACACTGAAAGGATTCCAACATGATTTCAAACTTTACAAACATCAACTTTATTTCTAACGTTGCAAACAGTGAAATGCTTGTGACACTATTTTATACTTTACCTAACTTACAAACACTGAAATGCTTGTCACTTTATTTATACTTGACCTATAAATTGCTAAAGTCCATCATCTAAGGGGTAGGGTTACCTACCGTTGGGTTTAGGGACTTAGGGCTTTGGATAACACAAATGAACGATCTCTTTTAGTGTAGAATACGTGATGCATATGTTCGCTTTATAAAATGACTTTGAAGGCAAGACTTAATTTCAGGTTGAAAAGACAGATTTCATATCGTTGATGAGAGATAGTTACATGCTCATTATGTTATACACTTTACATTTGATGTGGTGAGCTGAAAGGTGATTGATACATGTTCAATAGAAGAGTTGTATGTATCTTAGTGATTGGAATCATAAGTGTGTAAAGAGTTAAAATATATAATAGTCAACGCAGGAAAGTTTCTTGCTATCCAAGCTAGGAAAATATGAGCTTAAGATTTAGATTTTAGATTTAAGATTTAGGGTTTTAGAGTTTTAGAAGTACAAGTTACTTTGATAAATCACTAAGTCCATAGTATAGTCAACCCTATGACAAGACTTAGCGTCTTATATGATCCATGTTAGCAATATCTGCTCGTGTAGGATGTGACTCAATGAGTTTAGTCAGATAATGTATCATCAACTTTATTCACTTAGTTATATGATGGATAAAGTGTGAGATAGAAGTGAAAGCGATCTCATAAAGTTTAGAACACATAGTAGTAGCATTGTAGGAATAAGTAAAGTGAAAAGTTATGTCGCATGAAATCAGTGATGCAAGATTAGCTCGTATTGAAATGAATTGGTAGTGTAACAAACAAGCTATGTGAGATTCAGCATATGTTTGAAGACAAGCGCTGTTAAAAGGTTTTGAGATAATGTGAATTTTATCACGTCATGTTCATGGATGTAACAGAATGAATGTTTCTACTGGTTGAGTGTATAAGATAGAACACATATCATAGTTGTTGCATGTAAACTGGAGGTTCATATTCAACGAAAGCAAAGATTGAGATTGCAAAGTTTAATGAATAGGTAGTGTAGCAAACTGGTTAGACATAGTTAGAAGAAACCGCAGGAACATATCGTGATAGTATCATATTGCATTAGGACTGTTAATTTATGAAAGTAATTCACGTAAAGTTAAACTGAAGTAGTTTGTATACTTGATGAAGACAAGATACTATGAGTGTGAACGTAGGAATAGCATGCAATGGAGTATGCGTTGAAATGATTGTATGCCAACTGTATATGAAAAGTTATTTCCAACAGCAAATGAGTAACACGAACGTATTAAGGTGCTACACGTCTTTCATATTGATGAGGTTGACTGGAAGAAATGACTGTTGTCGTAAATGGGGAATTCAGCCTATGTTGAAAGTCAGGTACTGTGAAAGTTTTTATGATGATATTTGTCAAGATTGAATGCAAAGTATCACATCATGTTTATAGATGAAAAGCGGAAGAGAATAAATGTCTTTACAGGTTTTGAGTGTATAGGATAGAACACATGAAACAGTTACACTATGTAAATAAAGTTAAAGGGTCACAGTTGATGAAAGGTAGCTTTGATAGATTTCACATGGGTTGTTATGTAGAATGAATTGATATTCATAAATGGAAGTATGATGTAGTGATAAAGTGTTTCTAAGCCTTTCTTATGAGTGTCTATGTAAGGCTGACTTTCATAAGTTGAGAAATGACTGTCTTCATAAGTGCAGAATAAAAGTATTTAGCTAGCGTGCATTATCTTTCAGGGATGATTGAACTCAAGTATTGTTATGCAGTATGTCTTGTGATGATATTTCGTATTGAACACTGTATCAAGTCATAAGTATGGGTATGAAGTATAATAGAATAAATGTTTCATTCACAGGTTGAGAATATAGGAGGCACAAAGTATTGGTTGTATGTCATAGAGGGAAAAGCAAGTAATTTATAGAGTGACAGAGTCGATGTGTATGTGAAAGTATGTTAACGTATACATCCAATCCAAGAAATAGTATTAGGTCTCTGTGTAGATGTCTCAATAACGTTTCATGGTTGTATTAGAATAAATCTGGTCAGTTGGGTAGTTCTCTAGCATGATGCTATAACTCTTGCAATATACAAAGATACTACCTTTAATATATTCCTATTATCATATTCTATACGAAATGAATATTCTATACTCTAAAGGAAACCAACTTAAAAAGTCACAATACTCACCCAACCAGATACAAAGAAGAAAATACACACAGGCAGACATAGAGAGAGAGAATATAAAGAAAAAATTAAAGGGAGAACTACCCAACTGACCAGATTTATTCTAATACAACCATGAAACGTTATTGAGACATCTACACAGAGACCTAATACTATTTCTCGGATAGGATGTATACGTTAACATACTTTCACATACACATCGACTCTGCCACTCTATAAATTACTTGCTTTTCCCTCTATGACATACAACCAATACTTTGTGCCTCCTATATTCTCAACCTGTGAATGAAACATTTATTCTATTATACTTCATACCCATACTTATGACTTGATACAGTGTTCAATACGAAATATCATCACAAGACATACTGCATAACAATACTTGAGTTCAATCATCCCTGAAAGATAATGCACGCTAGCTAAATACTTTTATTCTGCACTTATGAAGACAGTCATTTCTCAACTTATGAAAGTCAGCCTTACATAGACACTCATAAGAAAGGCTTAGAAACACTTTATCACTACATCATACTTCCATTTATGAATATCAATTCATTCTACATAACAACCCATGTGAAATCTATCAAAGCTACCTTTCATCAACTGTGACCCTTTAACTTTATTTACATAGCGTAACTGTTTCATGTGTTCTATCCTATACACTCAAAACCTGTAAAGACATTTATTCTCTTCCGCTTTTCATCTATAAACATGATGTGATACTTTGCATTCAATCTTGACAAATATCATCATAAAAACTTTCACAGTACCTGACTTTCAACATAGGCTGAATTCCCCATTTACGACAACAGTCATTTCTTCCAGTCAACCTCATCAATATGAAAGACTTGTAGCACCTTAATACGTTCGTGTTACTCATTTGCTGTTGGAAATAACTTTTCATATACAGTTGGCATACAATCATTTCAACGCATACTCCATTGCATGCTATTCCTACGTTCACACTCATAGTATCTTGTCTTCATCAAGTATACAAACTACTTCAGTTTAACTTTACGTGAATTACTTTCATAAATTAACAGTCCTAATGCAATATGATACTATCACGATATGTTCCTGCGGTTTCTTCTAACTATGTCTAACCAGTTTGCTACACTACCTATTCATTAAACTTTGCAATCTCAATCTTTGCTTTCGTTGAATATGAACCTCCAGTTTACATGCAACAACTATGATATGTGTTCTATCTTATACACTCAACCAGTAGAAACATTCATTCTGTTACATCCATGAACATGACGTGATAAAATTCACATCATCTCAAAACCTTTTAACAGCGCTTGTCTTCAAACATATGCTGAATCTCACATAGCTTGTTTGTTGCACTACCAATTCATTTCAATACGAGCTAATCTTGCATCACTGATTTCATGCGACATAACTTTTCACTTTACTTATTCCTACAATGCTACTACTATGTGTTCTAAACTTTATGAGATCGCTTTCACTTCTATCTCACACTTTATCCATCATATAACTAAGTGAATAAAGTTGATGATACATTATCTGACTAAACTCATTGAGTCACATCCTACACGAGCAGATATTGCTAACATGGATCATATAAGACGCTAAGTCTTGTCATAGGGTTGACTATACTATGGACTTAGTGATTTATCAAAGTAACTTGTACTTCTAAAACTCTAAAACCCTAAATCTTAACACAGGGATACCTATCCTATGGTTTTAGTGATTTAGGATTTTTGCTGTATAATTTAGTAAACTTATTTCTCTGTCAGCATACGACTTTTAAAATACAACACTGACTGATGAATGATGCTCATATTTTCCTAGCTTTGATAACAAGAAACTTTCCTGCGTTGACTATTATATATTTTAACTCTTTACACACTTATGATTCCAATCACTAAGATACATACAACTCTTCTATTGAACATGTATCAATCACCTTTCAGCTCACCACATCAAATGTAAAGTGTATAACATAATGAGCATGTAACTATCTCTCATCAACGATATGAAATCTGTCTTTTCAACCTGAAATTAAGTCTTGCCTTCAAAGTCATTTTATAAAGCGAACATATGCATCACGTATTCTACACAAAAAGAGATCGTTCATTTGTGTTATCCAAAGCCCTAAGTCCCTAAACCCAACGGTAGGTAACCCTACCCCTTAGATGATGGACTTTAGCAATTTATAGGTCAAGTATAAATAAAGTGACAAGCATTTCAGTGTTTGTAAGTTAGGTAAAGTATAAAATAGTGTCACAAGCATTTCACTGTTTGCAACGTTAGAAATAAAGTTGATGTTTGTAAAGTTTGAAATCATGTTGGAATCCTTTCAGTGTTTGTAAAGTTAGAGATAATAGGTTTAATAAGTACGTTAGAGAGTTGACTGTACTGAGGTCTAAGGATGTGATGGTCACATTAGAATTCAAGTGACTGAATATCATCCTAATGAAGATAGAAATGTGTTTGTGGCTGCATGTGGTGCAAGAGTGTCCTCCCATTTCATTCCATTCATCATATATCCTTCCCCTCTGCATTCCATATCCGAAGATATGTGGCGGGCTTGGGACCGCTTTAGCTGCATTAGAAGGAAGGAAGTTCTTATAAGAACTCATGATGCATTCACGAAAAAATGTGGTGAAACAGTGTGCTGTATGTGTGCATGATGATTTTATGAACTAAAGAACGCCCATCACTCACTCCATCACTGAAAGAAAACATGAATGAGTTGAGATGATAGTCATTCGTATGCATGTGTAAAACTTTTACTTCATCATCCGATATCACAATGACATCTTCACTCGCTTCCACTTCCTCACTTTCTATGTTATCACTTTCCGAGTCCTCACTCCACATCATCTCCTCTCTTTCCATGTTATCACTTTCGACCGTCTCGCTCTCGCTGGTTGCCATCTCGGCCTCGCTCCCCACCGTCTCGCTCTCATTCGGAGATTCCTGCAGATCCATCATCGAGGATTCGGGTAGAGGTATGACGTTCAATTCATCGAACAAGGAATAGTATTTCATAAAATGAAATACTATATCCTCACTCTCATCGGAGAGAAACGTTTCACCCATATAAGTAATCCTATATGGTGTAACTTGAGCAGTTGGCTTCTCGGACATGATTATGATAGTAAAATGCACGATACTCTGCTTTATATGAGAATGATACAGCCTTTCAAATGTCTGGTTCGCGCAATCAAATCGCTCTAAGCTTATGGTTGGTGGACGATAAGGGAAGTCATATTTTCATTGACTGCCATCCTCAACCACTCAACAAACTTAGATGCATTTATCGCGTGAATCTCCCTTCCGGTGCGATAGCAATGAGCTGTGTGGGAATCAGCTAGGTGCTACGATACGTTCCTGCATCCTTGCTCGTGGGACAGATGCGATAGCTCTCTGTTTCATGTGACAGACGGGCGCCAGAGAGAGAGCGCGTACATCTTTGTGTTCTACTCTATCTGCTGAGGGGTTAGCGCGACAGACGATTGCCCACCGGCTGCGCTGTCATTCATCTTTGTGTTCTACTCTATCTGCTGAGGGGCTAGCGAGACAAACAGGCGTCAGAGAGCACTTATGATTCTTTGTGGGCACAGGAGGGGTTTTTCACTGATAGGTTTCATGATAAACATTTTGAATGGCAGCATGTTGACTATTGCAAGCCATGTTAAATGTCATGTTTACATCGTCTGCATTCACACAGAAAATGCTGTTTCCTACAAATGAGTTTTCTACACAGACGTATTCATTGTGTGAGTTTAAGGGTCGAGTCGTTGAACTAAGACTTATGCGTTTCTACAGGTCTTTATATCAGCTTTCAACACGCCTGCAATCTATGATAGTTTTACCAACATAAAGTTGTTGACATAAAGTTTCTTACACCGCAGTTCATGTTTACGACTTTCATTTGAATGTCAGATTTGTATGTTCATCTGTCTATGATGAGTGTAAACGTTGTCACAGTTCTCCTTTATTTCCCGTAAACTAGTTGTGACACTTTTGTGTTTCACTTCATCTAGCAGATTGATTTTTATCTCACACATAATGTTTCCTATCTCATATGCATTCGACTAACAACAAGTTGTTATGTCTATACTTGTATGCTGTCGATGCAGAGTGCAAACACGCTGTCTTTATTTACAAAACACACACATTCAATTTGATAAAGGCAAACAACACATTTAGTAAAGCTGGTACGTTAACGAGTGTGACTGCAGAAACATTTCATAAAACTTTTTTCAACGTTCGCTAAGTTTCACAACAACCTGTCAAAGACTTCTTACAAAACTTATTTCAACATTTGCATTTAAGCGAACATGCGCTTCACATATTCTACACGAATGGTTAACGCATGTAATATAAAACCCTAAATCCAACCGTAGAGGAGCCTAGCCTTGGATGATGGACTTTACGACCCACGCGATTCAATGTCATGGAATCACACTCAACGTGTGTGACAACATCTGGTTTTATAAAACATTCAACACTTATTCCTATCCATCTCACTTTTATATCCAACATGTTAAACTTAGACTTGGTTTCAACCACTCAAGTCGTCAAAAACTTGCATGCGTTGTCTAATATTCAATTCATTCTGTACACAGATTCGCTTTTCTTCACATCCAAAGTTAATGACTACCTAACAGATGTAGTCACTCTGAATTTACACTTCACCGTTTGTGAAAAGACTGTCACATAAAACATTTTACACACTGCAGTCCGGATCTCAACTAAGGATAAAAACTTTCTAGTGCTGTGGCGAACACTGTTTTCATATAACATTCTAAACTCTCATTGCAATAGAAATCTGCTTTTAGTAAACCTGATGAAGCGAATCTAACAGTCATGGAGTTTGAATTTTCTAATAGGGAAACATTTCGCAACTGTCTCCCATAAAACTTTCTAACACTGTGAAAGTAAGTTACAAGACAATCTACTCTGTGCAGTAAAACCTTCTAAAACTTTCTAGTGCTGTGATGAGTTCGGTCAGTCATACAACGTCAATGATCAAACTTTATTTTCACAATCGTGCGTTGTTGTAAAACTAGTTGACTACACTAACGCTTACATTTCATGACATGTGTTTCATAAGACGCCATGATCAAACTTTTCTAACTATACATCAACCTGTGTTGCAATAAAACTTTTTTACGACATGATAAAGTTTCTGACTAGACTTACAAATAAAACGTTGATGATCAAACTTTCTATCTATACATCAACCTGTGCTGCAGTAAAACTTTTGTACGACACTGACAAGAGCTTGTTCACTAGCAAAGAGAGAAGTCTGTGATGTGTTGCGTGTGGCGCATGAATGTCCTCCCTTCATTCCATTCATCATTTCGCCTCCGTGATAGAGACAAGAAGAACGCATGGTTCATTCTCGCATGGTTGGCCAACTGTCGGGAGACAAGTGCAATGGAGATTTTATGAGGCAACCTGTAATAGATAGCTAAATGTCGCCCTGGCGGTCAGAGTACAACGTTGATACGAAACATTGCAAACATGACGCAGAGAGGTTTCACAAGGATTACCATTACCCACGTCCCGTGCAGCTACGGACTTCACCGCTGTCTCGAAATCACCCACAGGAAGTATCACACCGAAAATCGTGCACCGTCCATGACTTGATCACCAGACATGAAAACCAGTGGAGTTGGTAAGAGGTTGGCAGACTTTGATCAGCTTGATAGCAAGCCGTAGAGAGCTTGATTCACCAGCGTTTTGCAATGGAGATGTTTAGAGGCCACCCATGAGAAGATAGCTAAGACTCAACCGATTGGCGTTCAAAGTGCTACGTTGAGAACTGTGTCAAATGCCCAACATGAGACATGAGTTGCCCCAGCGGTTTCGGTCTAAACTATGACACACTCCTTTGCCACACTTATCATTACGGCATCGTCCGCCGTCCGAAGGAACACCCTGTCAGTGGAATATTACAGCAAAACTCTCCGTGTCTTACTCGCTTTCAGTGAAAAGCTGCTTAGTCCATATGTGGCTCAGACATAATTAAAAATCCTCTAGTTGACTTCAGCAGGGTCGGATATCCCAGAAAACCTCCAAAACTAGCGAATTTAAATTTTTCAACTTTTTAGCACTAATTATGACATTTTATAAGTAGTCTATCACTTAGGGCAGGTCAATAGCAACCGAACCTTTTTTGAATCAAGTCAAACGGACTTGTAGAAGCAAAGTTACAAGCCTTTAAAGTTTTGGAGTCTTTTATGGCCTGGAGACGAAGGCCATCTCCTGGCGAACCTCTAAGTCTGACGCCTGATATCAGCAATGAAATTTTCTAAGTCGGTTTCTTACAGAAACCCAGTTTTTCAGATTTCCAATGCTATCATCGGAGCTCCAGAGTTCACCTACCCCAACCCAGTCGGGAGGAGAACTGATTTCCACAAGCCGAGTTTCCACTTATATAGTGTGTGGCGATCAGCTGATAACGTAATACCCATCATCCAAACACTAAAAACCCGTCTATCTCCGGTTCTAGTGCTCCGATTGAGCTGGAAATGCACCATTCCCATGAAGAATTTGACGCTGAATCCGAATCTGCCCTCCATTTTCCCGTCCGATGCTTCGTTTTGGCTCTACAGCCCACAGCCATCGCAAAAATTCTAACTTAGTCGTTTTTTCGCCAAGGTCCCAAATTTTCAATAACGTCTCACCTCTAAACGAAGGCAGATACGAACAAGCCATGTTTTCCACTGAATTTGTCTCACTCCCAGCTTTCAAACGAGCTATTGCACGACTTTCTACCATCTCTACAACCAAAGTTGGAAGATCGGTGCCGAGGGGGTGGGGTTGGAAGTGTTACAAGAGGGGGTGGGGGTGGGAGTCAGAACTTTTTCTCTCCGATTGAGTTGGGAAGAAGTTCCAAGACCCAAAATTGTCCAAAACGTCTGAATTTGCACTCCATTTTCCCATCCAAGCACTCCTTCATGTCGAAAAACGACTTTTCTCATCCCAAAACCTCCAAAACCTGACATTTTCCAACTCTGACAGTTTCTTGCCATTTTCCTCCCTAAACCCAAGAAAATGAGTCCAAACTGAGCTTTCCACTGCCTTTTTCTCATTCTCAGCTTTCAAATGAGCTATGGCACGACTTTCTACCATCTCTACAACCAAAGTTGGAAGTGTGACAGGAGGGGGTGGGGGTGAGGGTCAGAACTTTTTCTCTCCGATTGAGTTGGGAAGACGTTTCTAGACCCAAAATTGGCCAAAGCGTCCGAATTTGCACTCCATTGTCCCATCCAAGCACTCCTTCATGTCGAAAAACGACTTTTCTCATCCCAAAACCTCCAAAACCTGACTTTTTCCAACTCTGACAGTTTCTTGCCATTTTCCTCCCTAAACCCAAGAAAATGAGTCCAAACTGAGCTTTCCACTGCCTTTTTCTCATTCTCAGCTTTCAAATGAGCTATGGCACGACTTTCTACCATCTCTACAACCAAAGTTGGAAGTGTGACAGGAGGGGGTGGGGGTGAGGGTCAGAACTTTTTCTCTCCGATTGAGTTGGGAAGACGTTTCTAGACCCAAAATTGGCCAAAGCGTCCGAATTTGCACTCCATTGTCCCATCCAAGCACTCCTTCATGTCGAAAAACGACTTTTCTCATCCCAAAACCTCCAAAACCTGACTTTTTCCAACTCTGACAGTTTCTTGCCATTTTCCTCCCTAAACCCAAGAAAATGAGTCCAAACTGAGCTTTCCACTGCCTTTTTCTCATTCTCAGCTTTCAAATGAGCTATGGCACGACTTTCTACCATCTCTACAACCAAAGTTGGAAGTGTGACAGGAGGGGGTGGGGGTGAGGGTCAGAACTTTTTCTCTCCGATTGAGTTGGGAAGACGTTTCTAGACCCAAAATTGGCCAAAGCGTCCGAATTTGCACTCCATTGTCCCATCCAAGCACTCCTTCATGTCGAAAAACGACTTTTCTCATCCCAAAACCTCCAAAACCTGACTTTTTCCAACTCTGACAGTTTCTTGCCATTTTCCTCCCTAAATCCAAGAAAATGAGTCCAAACTGAGCTTTCCACTGCCTTTTTCTCATTCTCAGCTTTCAAATGAGCTATGGCACGACTTTCTACCATCTCTACAACCAAAGTTGGAAGTGTGACAGGAGGGGATGGGGGTGGGGAACAGTTTCTTCCTCTCGGACCCATTCCTCCCAACACATCCTTGACGAACTCCCTCACCTTCCTTCCAGAGGGGGGGTGGGGGTGGGTGTGGGGGCTGAGTCAGCATTTCACATTTTGTCCCTGCGCCTGCAATGGGGCTACTACTATGCGCGTATAGGCCTTCGGCATGAATTGCGTAGGTCACATACACGTATCTTTCTAATATTGGTCATAGTACTGTGAAGTGAAAATGCTCTAGATAATTTGTCCGATTATGCAGCTATGCATCCGAAACCATAATAAGCCATAAATCATCCTTATTTATTGATCTTTTTATTTGTATTACTACTTAGCACTTTTTTCTGGTGAAGTAGAGCTTACTATCCGGAGTCGCAGTTCCATCAAAATGATGGCCAGCATTTATGTAAAGGATATTTTTCTGTGGTTACAGAATTTAAAACTTATTTCGTTTTCTCAACTTGTTTAACCGAATCGTGATATTTTGGAATGAGTCAGGGGATGAAGATGAAAACGCTATCACAGTTAAGCAATTCAAAAATTTTGCAAAAATAATTTTTGTTCCTGTAAATCATTCTTGAATGCTTTTGGCACACGAAGCAATTACAGTGCAGCTTCGATTATCTGGATGGTAAAACCCCAACAGTTTAGAGAAATATCCAGCTTGTGGGCTGAAATCAAAGACATTTAATTATATACCACTAACCCCCTAGAATATAATCTACATTTATGTATACAATCTATGCATATAGCTGTCCTGTAGATCTACATAGAATATAATATTTGGTATCAGAATATCAGAAGTCTACTTGCAAAAAGTTTGCATAAACATGAAATGAGCAACATTGTAGGAACATTCACAAACTAGTGCCAAGCAAGCATTGCATTTTATAAACTACAGAGCTGAAATATGAAAGAGAGGTAGATTATTCATGCATATAATAAAAATCAAATGGATAAGTCACGCAACAATTAATGAATTAGCTAGAAATTCGTGTCCTAATTTATTAAGCTCGTCTATCTTGATGTCTTATAAAGTCGAGGATTAGCCAGAAAAAACATGAATTAATAATACGTACATGCAGATTAATACAAAATTTAAGTAAATCTCAATTAAGCTTTATCTCACATGTAATGGAGCGAAAACACTGAAAGTTCAGATGTTTGGTATAAAGTTTGGCTGATCCTCGACGAAGCCTGTCTCTCTTGATTTTCGTATTAGGACTGAATTAACTGTTCAAGTCTGTCGCTAAAATATCAGTTGCTGATTACTTTTCACGTTATGGTGGTTCTATACATTTACTTGTCAATTCAGCTAATTCACAATGACATAACTCTATTGATACGAAATCAGATCATATGAAATAGTATCTTTGTTTCTGATACTTCGACTGGTAAATAAAAATGTGATCATAAATTATGCATGCACATGTTTTGCTATATAGGTATTCACCGTCGTTACTATTAATGCGCATAAGTAAATGAATACAAACAATGCTGACATAATGGGTTGAAAAATAGAATTTTCACGTTTCAATTAGTTGCTTGCCTACTGCTCAGAGAATGTGGAGTACTATAAACTGAGCCAATGAGATGCAGGTAAAGCAAGAGTAGTCTACTTCATATATGTGTATTACCTAAAGAGGACAGCAATGTTAAAATGAACATTCGATTCCATTTACACAGAAAATCGAACGGATTCTAAAATTCCGTCCGGATAATCGAAATTCGGATAATCGATATCCGGATAATCGAAGATGACTGCAATATGCATTCATGTGAATTTTGCATATTTTTTGCAAACTTATTACAAATTGTTGATTTTCATATAGCTCTATAGTTAGACTCGGCGCTTAATTATGCACAAATAAACATAATTTCTTTCTTCCCGACAGTGGATCCTTGCTTTTCTGACCAGCATGGATATTACTATACCACTACTTTGACTAGGACTCAGGTAGATTAAGTAAGCCACTGTGGATGCTGTCAAGGAGAGCCGCCTTAACTAGCTCCATGATGGCAACAGCCAGATGCCCAGATATTTTTTTGTTAATCTGCATGGGCCCCGAGTGCTACAACAGCCTGAGGTCAATTCATAACTTGTCCATAACTTCTGTTCAATTGCCACAAATGCCTCGGGAAAAGTTCGTTGAAAAAATTGTGTTGTTTTACAGCAATGAATTGAAATTATTAGATTATGTTTGAATATGGACAAGACATTTATGATTTTATAAAAATGAATGCTTAATGGAATTCCAGGAAATTATCTGATCAATCAATTAATATTTCGCAAGCAGTTATTATATTGCAAATAAATTTTCAGACAATTATTTTTTTGTTATGTAATTAATTCATCAGGAATCAACTATGTTGGAGATCATTATTTTCTGATTAGCCCACTTTTTGATGCTTGACACATATTTCTCCTCCCTCACAAGCTCTAGAAGCATTGTTTGATTAAGATTTTATTTATTTATTTATTTTACAAGGAGGGATGCTCCTATGGCAGTGAGATCTGGTGAGGAACACCGAGATCCACCGCAAAAAAATAGGAGTGAACTACATGTACATTCAAAAGGATTACATCTTCACAGTCTTCAAAGTTTTACGCGTCACACCTCTCTCGAACAGCTCGTGGGGGAGAGCGTTCCAGAGTCTGACAGTCCGGGGAATGAAGCTGGACGAGTGATGAGCCATGCGAGACGACGGCACACTCAGAGCCAGTTCGTGCGCGGCATCAGCTGCACGAGTCGATCGTCGCCACTCAGCCGGTCGTGGGAGCAGGTCGCGGATCGGACGGGGTGCCTCACCATTCACGGCTCGAAGAAGGAAGATCAAAGATGAGACAGACCAGCGTTCATGCAGTGGCTGAAGCCACATCTGTCTCAAGTCCTTAGCGTCCAGGTCATGAAGGTCCATTAGTCGAAGAAATCGGCTCTGTATTCGATACAGGAGCCTCAAGTCAGTCAGGGGACCACCACACCAGACAGGTGAGAGGTATTCCATGCGGGAGCGAAGGGTTCCCTTGTAGGCGGCAAGCATCGCAGATCGTGGAAGGCAGTTCGCAGCACGACGGAGGGCTCCTCCCGAGACTACCCGGCTTACTTGAACTTATAAATGTTTATAAGCGCTTAGAAGTTTATGATTAACTTGCAAACAGTTTAATATACTTATAAAATTTACTAAACATCATAAATCATAAAACTGCTTATAAATTTTACAAATAATTTGTAAATAGGCAACTTTCACAGTTTACTACATAATTAACTTTCTGTTTCATAAGTGTTAGATTGTTAAAACATGTCATTTCAGTTTCTTTCCAATGCTTTTACAATAATATGATAAATTATCAAAATTATATTTAAAAAAACTGTCAAATCTGTGTAGTTGTTACCAAGACCGCGAGGTGTTGCTCTAATAAGTCTCACGTGAATATCATTGTCAATTTCCTCAGTATATTTTCGATATATATAATCAGCATATTTTCGATATGTTGGACACTTCTTACACATACTTCTAAATGGAGATATAGCCGCATCATATTTTGACATCACTTGAAAATCGACATTGCACTAAAAAATCTCTGATATGAGTGTTCATGTGTATGAATGTCGGATTTATTTTCTTCGGTCTAATGAATCATTCCACTCCCTACTATGCATGATAGTTTGTGAGCAAATAAAATTAATTTGTTTTATCCATGGAAAATTAAATTACTTTCAATTGCAGTATCGTTTCACAAAGCATGTGTATCTTCGCTACTTCCCAAGCAATTGTATTCTGAAAAGTCAGGGTGAAGCAGTATTAAACCATGCAAATTCAGTAAAAATCATTTCATTACAATATTTTCCGTCTAAATCAGTGTTAAACTGAACAAGATTCAGTAAGATTTAACTTGATTTATTTTACTTTGTCATTCTGCAAGATAACTATTTAGATTTCGGTTTGATTTTGCCTGAAATTTATGTGTGCTACGAATCAGGAAGAATAAGATCATGTTTTGAAAAAAAGATTAAGCCGTATTTTAAAAGTAAGTTGTAATACGATTTTCCCTGAAATATCAGGAATTAGAATGATTTTTACAATTAACTCTTTGAACCCTACATGTAATACCGAGTTAACTCAGTATTGCTCAACAACCTCTCAGCCCTAATACCGAGTTAACTCGGTATTGGATATTTTTTCCTCGCTGCGACTATTAATCAAGCTGTTGGCAATCAAATCACGTCAGCAACAACATTGGCTTATTGTTAACAGTCTGTCTGCTGTCTGCTGACTTGATGAGTCATTGGGAACGGTGCCAAGCATTGATTCTTTTTGTCAGGCAGAATAACTGCGTGCGCTCATTTTCATCGTGGTGTGTGAAATGACAACACGACGTGCGACGATATCTCCCGCCGAGGTGCTCGAAAGGCTTCTATCCATCGGTTCAGACATTGAACCGGAATCTGAAGAGGAAGATGATGCCTCATTGATTGATGATGTTGAAGAAGAAGACTTCGAAACGTCCGACGACGGCTGGACACGCAACCTACGAGGATTTCTAAGTCGTTGTCAATTTACGGGAGACAGTGGCGTTGTCAATATACCAGATGACTGTGTGACTCCATATAAATTCTTCTGTCTCTTTTGGACTCCTGAGATGATGAAGATACTGAAGCGTCACACGAACATGTATGCTACTCAGATGAGTCTTCAGAATCCGGAATCTTCTCCGAATTATATATTCAGGAAATGGAAGCCTGTCTCTGAATGACATTCGAGGTTTTCTTTCGTTGCTAATACACATGAGTGTAGTCGTAAAAAGCCGCATAATCGATTACTGGTCCACGAAGGCTATGTCATGTCTGCTCGCTCATCAGAAGGAACAGGTCTGTCGTTGCTGAAGGACGATAACAACGTGAAACAAGGTATAAATGCGCTCCATGTCAGAAAGCACTTTGTGTTTCTCCTTGCTTTGGTCTCTGGCACACAGCTGAAAGCTTTGATTAGATTTACCGATCATGTGTATCGACATATTTGAGCGATTTGCTTTTTTGAAAACTTTTTTTTAGTCTATAAGCACATAGTTTTGTTAATCATTTTTTGCACTTTTTATACAAGAAATACCACTATATCTACAATCACTTAAAAGGGGATACCCTAAACTTATTATATCTCAATTTACAATACAATCAGATAAATACTTAATAATTAGGAGCATCTCAAAATAGGCCAAAATCTCTAGGTTCTGGGTAACTGCTCTCTACATGAGCGTAGGGTTCAAAGAATTAAGAATCAGTCTTATTTTCGACGTATTCTTTCCAAATAACTACTAGGTATCTTAAAGATTTAGAAAAATCATATCATCAGTTTTGAATTACTGCCGACACGTTTAAATCATTTCATCAAAAGAGTCATCGGGGTCTAGAATAATTGAAAAATCAGTTGTACGTGAGACTCAGTTAATTGTCAATTGATAATAATAAACAAATTTAATTTTTAGCTCCACAACTTCTAATTTGTTTGTGGTAGAAAGTCATCCAAGATTCATTACCTTGTCACAACATATTTAATATTGATTACCATTGGTTAGCTTACAACTCGATAGTCTCTACTCCCTGGTACAATGACGGCATCAATATGTAGATTTTTAAATATCCTTTTAACTTTATGTCTGAAATTATATTTTCTAAGTTATTTAAAGTAAATTTTGTAATAAAATGCTTTTCATATTATCAGCGTCGAATAAAATATTCTAAACTAAATGATTTGCAAAAGATTTTATTGCACGCTATTTTTTGGCCAATCAGTGAATGAAACGTATGATCGTACTGGAGAGGAATTTGGTGCGAGTTATAATTTTGCCTTACCTTTGATCATGCCGTACCTCTAAAATTTGTCATTCCATGTTCTCAATTGTTGAATTCATTTTTGTCTGTATTAGATATTTGTAGTCACACAAAGTTTAAAAAAATACTAAATTGTAACAGAAAGATTTTGCAAAAATGTATTCTTTAAAAACGTGATATTATTTGAAAATGTCATCTCTTTCATCAAAATAGCTAAGTATGTAAAGTGAATTTAATTGACAAATGCGTTGATAAAAAAATCATTGTCAAACCATTCGTCAATACTTAACCAATCATTCTTTAGAAAAAGAAATATGCTACTATTAAAAAATTATATTAAACATGTCAAATATTAATTAAAAAAGCTTTTATGTACTCAAATCTTGGTATTATTATTATTGAATTATAAAATGTTATATTTATTTATAAAATGATGTAGCTAATAAATAAAATGCGTACTAAGAAGTTTTTGAAGAACCAATCAGAATCCGAATCAAAATTTACTTGCTTATTAGTCTCACAAAAGAGTTAATCTTACCAGCTTACCGCGATTCAGTCTGCAGTCTCTGACAAGTAAAAGTTTTACTAACAGTAATGTACAGACAAAGAATAAAATCTGTTAGAAAAAATAATTTTTACGAATGCCGTACAATTCACAGCCTCTCAGAAGATCAGGAAACAGACGATTCAATGAGTGATGATGAAACTTATACAGCAAAATATGAAGTCAGTGATAGAAAAGATGATTTATTTGTAGTTAAATTCGAGAATGACAATGAACCAAAAGTTCTACACCAACGAAAGACATGTTTAATTTGGATATTATAGATTTATCTATCAGCTCAATTGAAGAGCTGTTTATGAAATTACTATCAATAAGTTAGATTAATGCTTATTATAAAGATTTTTTACATGTAGATGTATGTAAATTGTTATGAGACACGTACTACTTAGAATTTTGGGGAGATGTATGATTACTTCCACACCCCTTTCGGTACCCGCATTTCGGTGTGATAAGAAAATCAATCAGCATGATGTACAAAATAAGCATGTACGTATAGACTCAAAGATATTATAATACGTGTGGCATATTTTAATATCTTTGTATAGACTATAACATAAGTGTAGCACCTAATGATACTTAGCCTAATATGTCTATTTTTCAGAGATTAGTCGACGCAATTGTAAACTTCACAAATGTATGTGAGAAGTTACGACATTCCGTGGATCAGAATACCAAAGAAATGAAAAAGAGACGAAAAGAATACGTATCGACTCCAGCCCCTACGGAACCGCTACGCCCTGTATTTTCAATATCTTGCTGACGTGGGTGTCCATATGCAGTTTTTGTTTGAAATTGATCTCAAGGAGTGTGATTTCTGTTGTTCTTCTATGTTAGGAAGTTGTAACGGCCCCGTGTTGGTTCTGGGTCTTTGAAAGATTTGTGATTTTGTTTAGTTGATGTTGAGGTTCTTATTTAATGCCCACTCCTATACGTGCTGTAATTCGACTATTTCGAAATTCTCCTGCGATGCAATCAGATGTGTCAGCTGCACATTTAATAATGACGCTGCCTTTTAATCTGCTTATCCTTCTTGGATGTTCATCACTAGCTTACCCCACGATTCATCTATACTTAATCATGGTGTCCTTCACCTGTATCATCGCATCGTTATTAATAGATAATTTCTTTTTTCTCAGAATTTTCATTCAATCTGTGTAATTGTCATATATTATTTGTGTATTACCCAGCGTTTGTTGGGAATGTGAGGATTCTCACTCGTTTACGTTCTTTTTTTACGAATGGGTATTCAGATAAAACCACAAAATCGGAATCCTCGAATTTGCCATTGTTTTGACCGATAACGATTCACTGTTTTTCATTAGCCTAATCATATCACAATTGTCATATGCTAAAGTTTCGTGTCTTTTACAGAATTTCAGACAGTCTAGTTGACCATCATTTGTTAGATAGAACGTGAGCTTAATATCCATGTGTTCACGCTCTTTTCTACGAATGGGTTGGAAATCTAGATGAAACTACAAAAGCCGATAAAGCAGCAATACGTAATACATCATCAGAGCATGCTTGGCAAATGGCATCATCGGAAATGCTCCGTAGTGTTAGATGAATTTTATCAACGATTTTAGGAATATTTAAATTAGTAGTTACTTAAATAATAATTTACAAAAAGATTATAAGTAATTTATCTATAATACACGATTTTATAAGATATTTACTAGGTCTTGATAAGTTTATAAAAATTTTATTAAATATTTAATAAAAAGTTTGTAAATTATTGGCAAGTATTTACCAAATATTTAATAAAACTAATATAAGTTGAGACGACACGGGCTAGCTGTTGGCCACTCATGATGCCGATCTTTCTCACGTGGGCGCCCCAGGACAGACGGTTGGTGAGTCCTACGATGGAGAGTTGTACTACCTCCACCAGTTGCTCCTCGGCGAGGAATAGCGGTGGATGAGCACTGGCAGCGTCACGAGCACGACTGATGGTGAGCGCACGAGTTTTTGAGGCGTTGAACTTGGCGCAACACGTATCTGCCCAACGATGGATGGTGTTTAAGTCTGTATTGATGGCTTCGGCTGCTGTCACACGATCCCCCCGACTCTCGATGACTCTATGCAGGGTGTTGTCGTCAGCATAGAGGTCCAAGCTACACGCCAGACCGTCCTCGATGTCCCTCAAGAACACCAGGAACAGCGTTGGACCCAAGACTGAGCCTTGGGGGACGCCGGCGCGCACGGGTAGAGCAGTAGACTCCTGACCGCAGATGGCCACGGATTGAGAACGACCACGGAGGAAGTCTTCCAGCCAGCAGTGTAGCCGGCCGCTAATTCCGCATGCTGCAAGTGTTGCGAGGAGTCCTTCATGCCAGACACGGTCAAACGCCCTTGACAGGTCAAGGGACACCACTCTGACCTCCCGACCACTATCTAGGGCATTCGACCAGCGCTGGGTGACGTTCACGGCCATATCTAAAGTAGATCTGCCAGTCCTGAAGCCGAACTGGTGGTCCTGAATCACATTGTGGTCGGTTAGGAAGTGTAGCAGTCGTCGGTTGATGATCGTTTCCAACATTTTAGACACAATAGGTAGCATGGAGATGGGTCTGTAGTTCTCGGGGTTGTTCTTTGCACCTCCCTTGAGACATGCAGTGATGCGGCCGTGTTTCCAGCCTTGTGGCACACGCCCCGCGGTGAGTGACAGGCGGAACAGCCGCGAGAGGGGGGACACGAGTTCGCTTGCACACTCGCGGAGAACCCGGGCGCTGATGTCGTCGGGGCCTGTTGATTTGGTGACTTGGAGACGTTGAAGAAGGAGAAACACTTAATGGTTTCCAAACTTGAGAGTTTCAAGCACATCGTCGGTCAACGGCTCGAGAGACGGTGGTGAGCGACCTTTTGAGGCAAAGCAAGAGTTTAGTAGTTCAGCCTTTTCTCGCGATGTGGACAGCTCTTTGTCGTCGTGAAGCAGCGTGGGGATGGAGGGGCCATGTAGACGACCCATGGCAGCATTGATTGCTTTCCAAAAGCTCTTGGGTGACCCCGGTTTGTTCTCAACGCCAAGAGCGACTGAGTGAAGATACGAGCGGCGTGCAGCTGCGTAGGTCCGTCGCGCATCTGTGCAGGCTTTGCGGTAGCAGCTGTGAGAGGCGTCACAGGGGTTGCGACGCCAAAGCCTCCACGCAGCCATCTTCTTGTCGCGTGCACGGATGCACTTGAGGCCAAACCATGGCGCAGATTTGGGTTTCAGCTTCGTGGTCTTGGATGGTATGAAGCGGTTGACACCGGAGATAACATTTGCCCGCCACTTCTCCCACACCTCGTCTACCGATCCGCTGAAGACCAGCGACCAGTCGACTGCGCTGAAATGAGCTCGCAGACCATCCCAGTCAGCGCGATTGTATTGGAGGAAGGTGCGGTAGTAGGGCCGGTCACGGTTGGGGGTGGAGGCAAGGGTGATGGACACCCCACAGTGATCCGATGATCCGATGACAGGGACGATGTTGGTGTGAATAGCATGGTCAGGTAAGTCAGTATAGCAGTGGTCAATCACTGAGCGAATGCCGGATCCGAGAATGAGGGTAGGAACTCTGACTGTTTGAGCCATACCAGTGCTGATACAGAAAGAAAGAGCAGACCGACCAGCACTGTCAGTTCGAATGTCGCCCCATTCCTGTAGATGAGAGTTAGTGTCGCCACAGATGATGATCTCCGAGTTGGGATGGGCAGAGCGAATGGAGGCGATGGCTTCCTCCAAGGACTCGAAGAAGGCGGAAGGGCACGAGCTGGGTGAGCGGTAGACGGAACCGATGATGCAGCAACCTCGACCTGAGCGCCGTCTCACTCGGAGCCAGATAGCTTCCAGGTTGATGGCCGATTCTACAACCAGCGGCAGGGCGTCGATCTCCTCCCGTACAAGCACCGCGACCCCACCTCCGTGCAAGCTGCGATCCCTACGGTGAATGCTGAAGCCCAGGACAATCGGCGAAGCCTCCGATGTCAGGAATGTTTCGCACAGACACACTACGTCATATGATGGGAGGACAGTCTGTAGAGCGTGGAGATTGGAGTGGAATCCTCGGATATTCGCAGATAACAGCTGAAGGCGCTCACGTCGACATGCAGTTCTCTTCCTGGCAAGTACCTTACGGTGCGCTGCCTGATGGTCGGAAGAAGAGAAGGCTGCTGCAGTCGGATCGGCTGATCCACTTGTTCCAGGGCGAGTCGAGTTGCCAGACGCCGGCGGAGAGCCAGGCAGGTGGGCGCGTGGGTGTGCGAGCCGCTCAGCTGATCGCTCCTTGGGGAGAGAGATGGGAGGCATATGGAGGCGATCGTAGTTGTCGGGAATTCCCTCTGCATCTCGCTGACTCACGATAGGGAAGGAGGTCACTGGTCGGTGAGGTTGGGCAGCAGAGGATTGATGGGGAAGCTGGCGTAGCTGATCGTCGCTGCGAATCAAGGGAGGTCGCCTGGCTAGTACCCGATGGAACCACAGACTTCGCCACGTGGTGCGAGGTAGGGGAAAGTTATCCCTCAGGCAGAGTAGGTCGGCGCGGCTGTACACGAGGCGTGATGAAGAGACCATGCGATAAGTGAGTCAGAGGTGAAAAAGGCTGTATTGACAAAGAAAGGCTGAGATGACAAAGAAAATGTATTGGCAGTTAACGGGAGGCGCATTTTGAAATGGAAGGTTTCAATAATGAAAATGGAAGTTTGCTCCCTCTGTTTTTATGCCTCAAAATAAAAAGTAAAAATATTTTTTAAGAAGAAATATATATATATTTCAAAATGAAAATCGCAAAGTTTACAACATAGGATAAAATAAGATCGTCACACATCAAAATCATATAAAGTCAAATCAGTATAGCCATTGAAAATCGACGCTGATAATACACCAAATGAATTGTGTCTTCTGACAGTTTTACACAGAGGGATGGTTGCACGATTGTTAATTTTGTGAGATATAATCAGGTTCAAAGGATGGTTTGTTGATTGGCTTTTATCGAACAGGCACAGAAAAGCTTTTTGACGCATGGCATGAAAAACATTCACATCTTTTTACACGAGCAGTTCTGGGAACAAATCATATTCCGAGCACGCCTATACATCTCATTGATCATGCTAGTTACCTCAAAATTCAATTTACCAAACAAAGGTGTACAATATAGCAGAACTTTTCCCACTGTGCTATCAAAAACTTGCCACAAATCATCATGATTTAAAACACTTCTGAGAACTTTTATAGTATACATCCGCCTCTAACAATTTTTTTTCAATATTGGCAAAATGCATATTCCATTTGAGATCATCGGTCCAGGTTACACCCAAGATTTTTATTTCATTGACAATAGCAAAAGGAAACGGGAACATGATGGAAAAATTACTTTTACAAATGCTCATTGCTTTCGTTTTGGACTGATTTAATTTGAGACAATTTCTTTCAGCCCACGACTTGACATGGTAAAATTCGGATGTAGCAATCTCAATACACTCCTTTACAGTTTCTCGCTTTGTAGGTGTAATTTCACAAATGTCATCAGCATAACTTGCGATAAAGGTACAGTTAGACTTTGCTTTTAGATCATGGCAATATGTTACAAACAAGAACGGCCCCAAAAGGGAGCCTTGAGGAGCACCACTACTCACTAACATGGGCTTACTTAGAACACTACCTATGCGTACAGACTGATATCTGGCATCAAGATATGAACCGAGCCATCTGACAAAACCATTCGAAAAACCTAGATTCATCAGTTTATCAATCAGAATACGATGCAAAATTGAATCAAATGCTTTGGAAAAATCGTAGTTGGTGAGTATGCAGCCACCAATGTCTGGAGAGTCGAGGTATTTGGTTACAATATCATGGACACTGATGAGACAACAACAAGTATTTGACATATCTCTATATGCAAATTGAAAACTCGGAATATGTCGCATAAACACAGAACGCATCGCTTTCAAAATTTGATGCTCAAGTAATTTCGCTGGTATGCTCAATAAAGTAATAGGTCGAAATTGATCAGCAGATGGAGAACGACATTTAGGCACTGGGGCAACTATACAGCTTTTGAATGATGAAGGTACAATCCGATTCAAGATAGAACTGTTAATGAGAAGACATAATGGCTCAGCCAAAGAAGGTGAAGAAATCTTGTAAAATAAGTTGGGAATCCCATCTGATCCGGTTGCCTTTTTAGTAGATAAACTGTCCAGAAAACTGAAGACATCTATGGGATCGGCCAAAGGATTCCAGTCATCATCTGAAGTCGGTAGATCAACTGATTCCTTACAAGTGAAAGAATCGACAAAACATTGATTTATGGCATTAGCAGCACTGTCAATGTCAGGGAAATTCATCACAAACTGGGATAATGAGTTGTTATTGCTCTTCCCAGTTACATCATTGACGACATTCCACATGCTTTTTGATGAAGTCTTTGATTTCTCGATCCAGCGGCTTTTGCATCTCTTCATTTCATTGTAGCACTTTTCTTTGTAATGTTTGTACAATGAGAAATTCCTCTTGCGATACGCCATCCAACGCTTATTGATTGGATCTTTTAAACGAGGAGTCATCCACGGCTTGTCTCGAGATGTAAGAGACACCAAACTGGTTGGAAAAACGGATATACATTTATAAAGTTTATTGTAAAACATATCAGTCTTCTCATTCAAGTTTGGTTCCTTGTACATATCATCAAAACATATACTTCCAAGTTTCTGCATGAAATCGGACATATAACGTTTACTGGTGTCAAAAACAATTCTACTTGATACATCATGTACATTGTCCTGACTACAAACAGGACGTAACAATACTTGGCCATGTGATCCACGACGTCCTAAAGATAAAGGTGGACCAACAACTGCATGAGAATATATCTCATCAATGTTTGGGCTGACCACAATTTTGTCAAGAATATTAGAGCCACGTGTTGCAGATACAACTTTGTCGACAAACTCAAAAGTGGACTGGATCTCACAGGGATCAAAATTATTGAAATCTCCTGTCAAAATGATATTTATATCAAGGAAATCATTTGTAACAGAGTCAATGATACAACACAGTGAGTCGGATATCACACTACGTTGTTCAGCAGTTGGATTTGGAGGGATGTACAAAGAAATCATAGCAAAATGCTTGCTGTTGTACTTGAAAGAAAGACAAAGATTCACAAAATTCAGTAGAGTGATTTAAACATTTAACCGTAATGTTTTGTTTTGTCCACACAGCAATTCCGCCTGCACGGCGATCTTTCCTATCACAACGAAAGATACAATACCCTGGGATATCAAAATTGGAATCGTCATGAATTTCTCTGCCTGAGCCAAGTCTCAGTAACAATTACTATATCAGGAATATGACATGAACATGACAGTCTTAATTCGTCAATCTTTCCAACTTTTGCAATGGAACGAGCATTCGTCATGAGAATTGAAAGGGCTGCCAGTCATTGCGTTGACCGCAGTACAATTTTACCATTTTTTATGAAAACATTTTCACCATTTTTCCGACGCCTTCGAAATTCGAAGCGTAGAAGGCGTTCCTGCTCTCGTTGTTTGTTGGTTAAGTCATGCTTGATGAAGACTCTTCGATAAACGTGGTCTTCAGGTAATCTTCTCAACTGAGGAGAGCATTTCATTACTTCATCTTTGCTGACATTAGAATCCAGCATCACCTTTAAAGGTCTGGATCGACCATCTGTGGTGGGCCTTCCCAGGCGAAAACACCGAACAACATTTGCAGTGGTTATACCAAGAGCACAAAACAATCCGGATACTTTTTCGCGATCAATACGTTGAAAGTCATCACGATCAGTGCTGTTCGACTCTTTAATTCCAAATATGATCACGTTGTTTTTCTTCGAATCCCGAAGACTAACTTCATCCATTACTTCAGACATGAAATTAGTTTCAACTTTCTGAAGATGTTGATTCATTTCAGAAATATGACTCTCGAATTTAGATTCAAAATTTTCAATCAAGCGCTTACATTCTAGCATAAGCTCGGATTTTATTTGACTAACAGATTCGCCAACAGCTGTTCTTATCATTTGAGCATCAACAACAGGGTCAGGTTGTAGTGTGGTATTGGTACTCATCGCCTCTCTCAGAGCAGCTTTAAGTTGAGTCTTTGTCAATTTGTTGAATGCACTATCCGACATGCGTCGAATATTATTGAGAGACAGGTCGTCAGAATTGCTTGAACCGCCTGCATTTTGTGACATGTTCATTGACGTATTATCCATCGTGGCGACACGCAAGTCACGCAAAAAATCAATAATTCAGAATTCCAGTGACAGCGGAGGTGTAGCAATGGTAGTTGATAACAGCTGATTTTGATATCAGTTGACAATACCAACTGCCACAATCATACGGCGGACAGAGGTAGCACACTGCACTATTGATCCGAAGACACTTGTTGCATGCACACTTGTCTAAATATAGCTTCCACTTTGCAGTCGTGGACACTGAGGAATTCTGATGAATGCGTGAAGAGATGACACAAATGAAGCGATTGATAGTGATGAGCACAAATCAGGACCGTAGGTAATAATTTGCTAATAACTCAAGTATTGTCAAATTGCTGATGTTCAAACGAAAATATTGATATTCAGGAGGATGTATCTGACCGAATGATACCAAAATTACCGATGACTACTCACCAAATAATAGAGAAAACCGCAAATCAGAAGAGATCAGAGAAAGATAAACCACACGACCAGTATGGTATGCCATCATTCTTACGTTGATAAAGGGTCTGGACCCGAAACGTCCGCTGAAGAAATCAGATATCTTTACTTTTTATTTTGAGGCATAAAAACAGAGGAAGCAAACTTCTATTTTCATTATTGAAAATTTTCCATGACAAAGAAAATGCCCAAGGGAGATTGCAGATGGGGGAGAAGCTATCTCAGATGAAGGAGAAACCAAAAATCTACCCTTGCGCCAATCATTAACAGGGAAATTGAAAGAAATCAATTTACAATTTGATGAATTCTTTCATTTTGGAATTGGTATACAAAGAAGGGATTTTAGACACGTTGTTGTACGCATTCCTTTCTCGGACTTTAATTTCACACTCCTGCTGCCAAGATTTAATCAACATACGTGTACGAATTCCTAAGATTATGTCATTTTATCCAAGGGCATAAATGTATAAATAATTTATTCTTGTAATAGATAGAAAAGCTGCGAAATGTTGACTAGCTAAATCGATGAATTTTGAATCTTAATGATATTTGACCGAAGGGAGAGCGATCACAGGTGCTCTGTCGATCAATCGAAGCATGCTTGGAAAAATGCATTTTTTGGAAAGCGAAATCCAAGTGTTTTTTTCAAAAGGAAATTTTTACAAATTCTGCAGCAAGAGTTTGCATGCTAGAAGGAAGTGCTGAAATACAATTACAAACATTTGGAATCCTCTCATCCATAATTGTTTAAATCAATTTTATCTTAGTCCTCGTCACATCTGAATACTGATGTGTATGTGCATTTATTTTGCTTTTAGAATTCCTTTGAATTTATGACTTTCATTCTATGATATCAATGCCGTTGAGAGCGCTTGCTTGATTGTTGAAAATGATATGTCACTGTAAACCGTCAGCTACCAAATGAAATAAATTTTGCTGCGAAACCAGCTCATCAAAAAACTTACATTTCTTCTCAAATGAAAATGATTTGGTTTTTCTGACTACCAGATAGTGATGTGCGGTTGGATGAATTTTTTAACCGTAACCGACCGTTCAGGAAACTTCCGTAACCGCAACCAACCGCAACCGTTAGATTTTTGACCGTAACCAACCGTTAACCGCAGAAGCACATGTATTGTATATGCGCCCACTGATTGTTTGAACGCATAGGCTCGTTGAATCAATACACTATATCAGTTACCTACTGGTCATCATAATAGACTACACCTTGTATAATAGTCTTATGCAAGTGCTTCGCTTATCGACAGAATGATGACAGCAGCCTAATAGTCCTGTGCCAGTTTAGCTTTTCTTACGTAACTATCATTATACAGAGATTTATTCTTAAAAAGTCTTGGTTAAGGCAGTTTATCAAATACATGTACACATGTAGTCAAAGACAGCGGCTTTGCATGCGCTACAAATGCGAATCATACAGGCGTATAGGCGCATGTTCAATTGGCCTATGATACATTACCGTATATGATTAAGCTAAATCAAGGTAAATGGAAAGCCAAGATACGGGTAGCGAGCGGACTTAAGGACAAGACTATCTGATGTCACGTAGATATATGCGCATCATAGACAGTCTTCGTAGAAGAGTAAGAAGTAATCAATCTATCTAAATGTATGGCGCGTCATGCAAAAACCAGGCAACTCGTCAAAAACCAAAGCCGAGAAAGACGCTTTTGAACATCAAAGAAGGATTCTAATTACGTTACTTACTTTTGATATATCATCTGTATATATTGTGCTTTTGATGACTTATCTTTAAACTTTCAAGGTTTCAGCAATATAACTAATCCCTTTGTTTTTTCTCAAATATTGATTTTCTAAGTTGCCTGTTTTTTGTATGATCTTTCAAAAATGTTAAAACTATTCTCAATCAATTTCCATGATATCAGAAGCTATCATGAAAGAGAAACTACTTAAGACTTGAAAATATAGAAAACTACATGAGATTCCATTGAGATTTTCACACATCCTGTCTAAAAAAGAACAAATTATTACAAGAATGGATTACTACTTACGTAAATTAATCATAACAATAACAAATTCTTCAAAAATCATTGATTTAAAAACATCACTGATAGTATTAGTCCGGCAGCCAGAGAGAGTTTGTGCAGGGAATGAGCCCGAAACGGAGACTTTCACAGAATGCTGTACACCGTATGCCTACTACGAATCTGCACGTCTGCCGAATTCTAGTTAGTTCCTTTTCTTGTCAGACAGGATCAAAGAAAAACACATGTTAATCCAATGGGACGCAGATGATGCCATTTTCGCCATGATGTTATTTAGTTTGGCTTTGTGGTAAAATATCATTAACTACTCACGAAAAGGAATGAAAATGATCTTTTTCTCATTTAAACATCATAAGAACACAATCAAGATAGTTCCGAACGTTTTCGGAGCAATTTTGTCTAACAATCATAGTAGATAGAAAAGAATAGAAAGGGGTAGAAAGGGCTTGACAGCGTCCACAAACAGGAAATTTTTCTATTCAATGCTCAGGCGAACTGGCACTCTGCAATCTTTATGATGATGAGAATCACAGTAGACTATCGTCGAATATTTTCAACACGCAGGTTGCAATAACGTCGATGGTGTGATGCTGTATGAAATTTCACATTTTGTTTGACAGTGATAATTGTCTGCATACCGTGTGATCTGCCAGACAAACAAACGCAAGCTATTGAATAACAAAAACGTATCTGATTTATAAAACATTTTTGAGACGTAATTTTGGAAGGAAATAAAAATATTATATGAAAATTAAATATAAATATATTATAAAAATTATGTTTTAATATTATAAAAATATTACCCCAATGTATCTGATTTAGCATTATTTTTAGATAGATCCCCTTTTTTGCATGACGACTATAAAAGGCAAGTCGAGTTGCTTCTTTGTTGCATGACAAAGTATCAAACTTATATTTTGAGAAGTGTCTAGTTTTCATGTTTCTCAATGACATCTTGATTTCTGATTTAGACATAATGTTCAAGACGCTTGCCAATATACAATACTGCTAATAGTTCAAACAATTATTCAAAATTTCGACTTGCCTGGTTTTTGTATGACGCCCTCGATATGTGTGCTATATATAAATTGACACAGACGTGGTGCATGTTTCACAAGCACATCCTTCTTTCAAAATGATAAAAATAAATAGAAAAATGGCTGCAATCAGAAATGCTCTCTACATTAAGCTCAAAATTTGTCGAAATCTCAAAATTCAAGCGCATTTGTCAGACAGTTCAAAATGGAAACAAAAATACTGTTCTGTAGAGGGTTCAAAAATCTTAAAATAAATTATTAATTTCGAATACAAAGTTTCCAGTCTGCCATCTGCATGTACAATGTTGATGTATAGTAAACGCTAACGCGGGTGAGGAAAATTAGTGGTATCCTCGTTTTCTGAATGTGCATTCCGTTTATCACCATCCATTTTCAGCTATGCAATTTAGAATACGAGCGTAGATCCATGACAAATGTTAAAAAGATAAAATACATTCCAATTCATCTTCAGTGCTGACAAATGACTTAAGACTTTAAGGAGACACAAGAATAATTGCGATTAATTGGAGGAACTTCAAAGCAAGAAAAATAAGTCACATCCCAATTTTCCCTCTGTTCTCTACCTGTCCAATGTCCCCCTTAAGAAAAAATGCTCGCTCCACTAAATCACTCGCGCGTACTCTAAAAGAGGTAAAGAAACATAATTATGCAGAGTGTCTGAGATAACTTCATATTGTCTTTTACTGCACCAATTAATCGTGTTGATTAACCCATCAAAATCCGGAGACAAACTACGGGATATTTTTTAAATTAGATGCTTGAAATTTAGCAAATGACATGTTTTAAACATATAAGCACCGAATTGTTAGTATTCGTGTTCAACACATAGAAATTTATTGTCGTCAAATGACGAGCGTGGTCTCATTAGACATCAAACCTGAATAAATAGAAACATTGCACTGAATGTAACTATCGCCGTTCTATATATACATTTCCATGTCGAATGTAATTTGAGTATAGTAATCTCTACTGAACGTCCGATGCTGTCAAAAACAAATAGCAATCCGAATCTTTGACACTCTATTCAATTAGCAGAAACATATTCACGCATTTACAACATGGAAAATCTGCTTTTTATGCCACAGTAGTGAAAAGCAATCAACATGAAGGCCTCGATCACACTGCAAGCATTCCTTCCTAAATGTTTTATTGCACACAGCACATCCTCTTTCCTTGCCATTTTTGGTTCTTTGAATGATGTGAAGCACATTTGTTTCCAATTTGGTTATTTTCGGGAACCTATTTCCTTTCATTCCCGTGAATTTGGTCTGTTGAACAGATCCGCTTTCATGTCAGAGAGATAAAGTTACTAATAATCCGAAAGCCAACAAGTTCATTTTGCTATCGCTTGGATCGATGAGTTTATAAAGTTCACGTGAATTCACGCTAGCAACATCCAACATGTGAGAGAAAAGACAAAATACCATTTCTTAGGCCTCAGTCACACTGAAAGCAAAGCAAACACGAGCGTTCCGAGCATCCCCAGACGTATGTCCGTAAGTTATTGATCGCTCTGGTTTGCTTTGCTCGCAGTATGGCAGTCTACAACTGCTGTAATGATGACTTTACGTTTGCTACAAAACGCTCTGTTCGGAAACACTTATAAAAGCTCGCAGTGTTCCTGAGACCTTACCCTTGATAGATATTCGGTAGCGTTGGGTCATCGAATCATATAGATCGACACCTGCTTCCGTATTAATAAAGGTAGCAAAAGGGTAGCACTAGGCTAGCACTACCCTAGTGCTAGCCTAGCAGCAACTTCCGTATTAATAAAGGTAGCAAGAGGGTAGCACTAGGCTAGCACTATGTCTGAGACCTAGCTCTGGGGCCGTATTAATATAGGTAGCACTAGCCTAGCACTAGCCTAGCTCTACCCTAGTGCTAGCCTAACAGCAACTTCCGTAAAAGTAGCAAGAGGGTAGCGCTAGGCTAGCACTATGTCTGAGACCTAGCGCTAGGTTGTCGTATTAATAAAGATAGTAACTATCCTAGTGCTAGCCTAGCACTACCCCAGCGCTATGTCCAAAATCTTGCAAATTCCCTAGCAAGGTCGAGACCTTGCTGGGGATGATGCTAGATTGAATATTTAAGGGCATTATTGAAGGATATCTAATGTGATGTTTACAGCATGGTAATGTTGAGAGCATTGGCTTTAAGATGGTGTGTGATTTTTCTAATTTGAATAAACATATCGAATCATAAACTGCAATTATCAAAGTTATTCCATAACTGAATAAATCTTGCGCTAAAATGGAATTTAAGCGACAGTCTATTTGTGCATTACACTTTTGCACTAGACGTCCTGATAAATGGATAGTTATTTTCAACATTTAGATAACCAATATTCCTGTTTATGAATTTCACTTAAGGACGACAAAATAGATTATCATTGGTACCAATTGCTTGCGCATGAAGTAATACAAAGGTGCGAAAATTCCGTGATTTTCAAAGCTACTGAATTTACTGAATCGTTGGTTTGCTATTTTAGAATCTCAAGCGCATTTTTGAATATCCCTACAAGCGCATTTCAAATTGCTTGACATTCACAATCGTTGATACATTTGTATGATAATGAAATTGTGATGAAATAGTGTGCTTAAAATTGATAAGTAATCGAATTGTAATTTTTTATCTCAGTAGCCTGATAAGAACCAAGATGTATTGGCGATAAATTGACAAACATTTTTCTCTCCAAAAGGCTCTAGAAAGTAATTCGGAATTGATTCAGATAACAGAAGAAATTCAGAGAGTAAAAAGAAAACTCCTAATCAATACATCTGGCACTGCTATTGATTTGATCAAAAGCGTTCAAGATAGGAATTACCATAATGCATCATTTTTTATTTACATGTAGTGACTTGTTCACACTTGTCAGACAATTCGAGGGATTTATTTTCTGATATTTCATTCTCAGATTTCAACGTATGCTTTAGATTCATAATTTGAGCAATCGTAGCATGAGAGGATCCAATACCTACCAAAATAATGAGACTGAGACTACACACTGAGTTGGATTGCCATTGATCCATCTTGTGCGGTAGGAGGGACGCGCATAATTGTGTCACTTACTGAGAGGAGAGAACCTTGGCAACATAGTATTAGAATTATATTCTAAATTGTTTCTACACTTCTAAATTTAGCTAATTATTATGTCACATTAATGATCGGAAGATCATACCGATTGCAATGAGCCCCATTTCATGCATCGAATTATTCATAACCAAGGATTTATATATACAGTAGAACCCACTTATAACGTATTTCAAGGGACCTAAAAAATTGGTACGTTATATCCGAGGTGTGCAAGAACAAGCTGTATAAGAAGTATTGAAGCCTACTTCTGCACCAAATTAAGTTGTCAATTGCAATAGTAAGGTCCTATCCATCATGACCAGCTAATTCTCTCTATGCATCACCATAAATACATGTACATGCCCTGGCCCTACATGTATGATCATGCCTACTCGAGAAAATAGCATAGTGTCTTAACAATTCTCTATTGTGTAAGAAAAATATGCAATATTCTGAACATGAATCTAAAGATCTGAATGACTAAAAAACGATGTAAACAGCGCAGTGACGCGTTAAGAAGACACCATCACAGGCAATGTCTTAATTACAGTTCACTTCTATCGATTGCTCATTGGGCGGATTCGACACTCAAAAGTTGTCCTCCTCCGAGCCAATGACAAGAGCTGTTGCTTCCATCATCAAACGCAGCAAGTTATTGTACAGTGGACTTCGTTTAATACGATATCGCTTAATACGATAAATTGCGTATTACAAAAATTTTCCGCGGTCCCTTTTTGAATCGTATTAGAATACACTACTTCAACATCGCTTAATACGATATCGCTTATTACGATATATCGCTTATTGCGACATCACAAAAATCCCCGTCCGGTAATTTTCCATTATATTTGCGCTGCATATTACGATACATATGTGACTAAGTGATACTCGAAATAGCTTTAGTAGTAGTCACAAAAATGGGAATAATATAATTGAGAAATCTTATTGATTAGAATAGTATTGATTAACTCAGCATGACTCACGCACAAGCTTGTATCTGTACTCCACCAATGTATCAAGTGCCACACGCAAATTCACTCCCACGTTATCACTCATATTTTGCTAACCACTTGTTCTAACTTACTACCGTTATGAGTGCAAATACAGGACGAAAGAGGAAGGACTTGTCGTTGGAGACGAAGATTGCTGTTTTGAATGATTTGAAAGTGTTGCAGCAGCTTGACATTGTCAAGAAATATGATATCCCGCAGTCCACGGTAGCGACCATTAAGAAAAATGAAGCTAAGATACGTGAAATGAATTCCAGAAACGACAACATGTCTAAGAAGCGACAACGGCGTTCTGTAGCAGCTGATTTGGATGAAGCTCTATTCACTTGGTTCACCGCCAAGCGCACTCAAAATTGCATGCTATCCGGACCGATTTTGTTGGAGAAGGCGGTTCAGTTCAGTGTTCAAATGTCTTTATCATACATACCAGATGCCTCTTGGATAGAGCGATGGAAGAAGCGGCACAATATTCATCATAGAGTGATCTCAGGTGAGGTGGCCAGCGTTGATTCTCTAGCTGCCGAACAATATATTTCAACAACACTCCCGGGAATTCTTAATGGTTTCTCGCCAAAAGACGTTTATAATGCCGATGAGACAGCGTTATTCTATAAGGCTTTACCCTCTGGCACACTCTGTGTTCGACACCTTGACAGAGTAAAAGGTTTTAAGGAAATGAAAGCGCGAATAACATTGCTAGTCCTCACCAACGCTGACTGCTATACCTCGTAAAACGCGCATGGTTCTTAGTAAAGCCGGAGTCTATTTCTAATATTTTTAGAAAATGTCGCTTTATACGTCAGCATGACGATACAGAATTTGACGACGAGGATGATGAACCCATTGAAGTGAGTGACATCATCGACCGATCGACATTCGACGAATTCTGTATTTGTGATAGTGATGAACAATGTTCAGCAACACTTACAGACATTGAAATATGTGAAAGTATCAGTAATCAACACCAAGATGGATCTGACGTAGAGGACGAACCACCTACGTTGGTGGCGAACGATGTCGAAATCAGCGCCAAGGATGCATTAAAGGCACTCGGTCAAGTGCGTAAGTACATGGAAAAGAAAAATTTGCCGCTGGAATCAACGTATGAAATTGAAGATATGATTATCAAAGCATGAGTACCTGCTGTTCAAAAACCCATCACGGACTACTTTCTCTGACACTAAATTTGAAATCACTGTATATTCTGAACATGTCCTATGGAATTTTTTCAACTTAAATACATACCGTGTTCTACGAGATGTTTTTTTTTCAGCTCTCTAACTCAAATACATGCTTACCGTGTTCTAGAAGATATTTTTCAACTCTCTAAACTCAAATACATACTAGTTAACATGTCATACGTACGTAGACTATATTAACAGCTCCTTATAACAAATATCGGTTAATACGATATATCGCTTATTACGATATTTTTTAGTGGTTCATTCAATATCGTATTAAGCGAAGTCCACTGTAGAATCGTGTCAGCTTCGTTTCGATGATTCAGAGTACTTAAGTACTTTCATCCCTAAGTACGTTGTAAAAAATCAAAATTTGCTCTGTGGACCGTTGAAAAGAGTTCGCTATATCCGAGTAGTACGTTATATCCGAGTACGCTATAACCGAAGCATATTATATAGACATAACAGGAATTTTTGTCTGTGCCTGCAAAAGGAGTACGTTATATCCGAGAGTTTGTCTTAACCGAGTCCGTTATAAGTGGGTTCTACTGTATCTGATGTTTTATCTTCTCTGAATGATAAGTGTCAACAGCCGGGCGGGAGAGACGATAATCGCTTTGATCTCCGACAACCAGTCTTGTATTTGTTCATTCTGATGTCATATTGAAGATCGGGAGATTATGTCGATTAAAATGAGCCCCATTTCATATATCAAACTATTTGACAATCGTTCATTAGCAGGACAGTCAAAGTTTTCGTCAGTACTCCAGTAAATGTGTTTCTTGGATAGGAGCGATGACCAGATAAAATCAATATTCCAACAAAGAGTTTTATGTCTTCCACTGTAAAATGAAATGTCATATCATTCCGTTGTCTTGCATACGTCATTGTTTCATCACGTATTTCCTCAAACCCTTTCTGTGTCATCAGCGAGAATATTTCGAATGGATTCTTGTCGGATGATAATTCGCGCAAATTTGTCAGTTCCTGAGTGCTATCATAAGGAGGAATGTTTTGCGGTTCCTGGGATCTCTGATTGAGATTCCATCGAGCCACAGATTTTGATTCTTTTCATTGATGTTACTGCACCGAAATCAAGTGACATATTTCCATGGAAATGAACTTCCAATTTACCAGCCATATCACGGAGATTTTTTTCCAGAGAAAGATCGTTATCATCAATTGCCTCACAATCGCTGACGTTGTCCACGTACTCAGGAGGAAGCTCGACTATGTCAATGGTATCGGCTTCTTCCAATTCGCCGTTGTCCATTTATGTAACAAGCCAGGGATTCGGAGTCGGAGTCCCGGAGTCCTATCAAATGATAGACTAATATAAAAGCCGAAATATAATACAGACAAATTATTTATTCTCGTGCATAGCTGTCACTGTCTTGATGTCAACTTTCGACTTCGTCAAACAAAAGTACAGAGACAGGATAGCAGTACATGCAAAGCTTGCAATAGTTGAGGTAATGAACCGTGATAGTGAAAAAAGAATTGTCTTTTTCACTCGGTGATTTAGGCCTAGTAAAGAAGACAAGCCTTCCTAGCCTCGATCACACCTACGCGCCAAAGGTCACATCAGGGACAAAAATGAGATACTAGTTTCACGAACAACATTGAGCCAGTGAGCGGTCATTCAACTTAATACCGTATTCTGTTCTGATATTTAAAAGCGTGTAAAATAGTTTGCATTTTCGCATATGGTGTAATCCTTGACAAAGGTCAAGACGACCGAAACGTTGGGTGCCTGCTCATTTTCTCTTTTACTTGAATATAGTATTTACATTTCGGCCTAACAAATGGAGTGTTCGAATATTTTTGAAAAATCAATGGCTATAGAAATACTAGTTTGTTTGAGAACATTACTTCTTACCTTCACGTTAATCGTGTGTGATGGCTCCTCTTAAGTGCAAAATCAAAAGTGAACTCATAATTTTTGGAGAAGGATGGGGGATTTTCCTGCCTGGTAGAGACAGTAGAAAAGCCATGTGAAGCACAGGTGATGTGCAAAGTTGGGTAACTTTCATAGAAAACGATTGATTTGATGCAGCAATGATCACTGAAATCAGGCTCAGGTAAGCCTATAATGATCTATATGATGTAGGTTGCCAGTTAATTTTTCAAAAAACTGGGCTATGTATATTTGTCACCATGAGTCGGAGTCGGCGTCCTATCAAAGCCTTAGCGTGTCTGCATCACGTTATCACACCAGGCGAGCAATTGAATTTCTAAGAAAAGACGTGCCGACTTAAGAGGTGTTCCATAATCCTCTTTTAGCATCAATGAAATAAACTCTAATGTACAGAGACTTGCTGCGAAAATGTTCAGGTGATATCGGATGAGACCACGGTCGTCAAATGACTTCGTCAAACTGAGCTTATGATGCATTCAATTGGTATCTCTCATAGATATATCTTCCAGGTTCGCATGACTATAGACTAATTAGACTAAAGGCTGTCTGTGTGCATAAACGATCCTCATACAAGCAATTGTGGGTAGGAGACCAAGAACAGTAATGTGTCTAATTCTAGAAATCACCTTAATCGGCAACATGCATTCGTTTAGACTGTGTCTAGATATTCGTCTCTAAACAAAGTTGCGAAACTGTCACTATAGTAACGGCTAGCAAGATCATGATATCATGGATGCTACAAATGCAAGTAATATGTCATCACATTGAATAGATTTTCACGTTGCAAATTTTATGACGTTGAGTGTATTGTCACCCAACCCACAAGTGGCCAAAATATCCTTGTTCGTGTGTTAATATCACAAGGGTTATTTACCTATTCGAAAATGTAGTATTTAATGCCCCCATTGGCAATTCGGACCATCTCACACTCTTAATTTTTCCGCGTTGAACGATGCAGTGCTGAAATCAGTTGACTTTGAGCCAAAAAGAATATTTGATAGAGTGTGCAATCAGAATGCTTTGAGAAAGTGCCTATCTGAATTTGAGTGGGATTGATTCATGAATTTCGATCTCACTGTGCTGATGAACACATTCACCCAAGGAAGTCATGGAAATCAACCGAACACCCAAAAATGAAGACCTAAAGCGTTCTACATCATTACTTGGCATCGAAACAAAATCATTGTACTCCTCCACGTTAATTTATGTCCTTTAAATGTAAATCCCTCACCAACAAAAAGTAGCCAAGACATTTTTCGCTATTAATGAGAAGATCATCTGACACGAAAAACTTAAAAGTCTCTACATTATCCTTCGTCTACGTCGTTGCTGTTAGTGTTTAGCACTATACATTATATGAAATATTTTCATGCTCTGCGGTTTTTTCCTTAAGTTTTCATTTCATTATTATGTACACCTTTGTTAAAAGTAATCTAACCAAGCGATGAAAAAACGCAATAATTATCTCATCGTATGAATTTTGTTAGATTTCTGCAATTAATTACACTCCTTGACCGAGATGACTCAAGACTCATAAGCTATAGGCAATTGGTTTATCCCAACTAATTTTATAAAATTTCGCATTTGAAAATCCTAAGTTTCATGAATTTTGCATTTTCTAAAGAAAAATTTGCTAATTTGAAAGTGGATGTTGAAGTCAGGTAGCCTGTTGGTTAAATTTACCAGAGCGCACATATAAAGCAGGGTATATGAAAAAGAATCACTTTTTCATTGGAATATAGATGAATAAAATAAACCGGAGCAAAATGTTGATTGACATAAGTAAAGAAAAACACCGGAGATCATCTATTAGGCGCCGACATGCTGTTGGCTTCTCAACGCGAAATGAAACAAATTTGATAAGAAAATTCAATAAGAATATATATATTATGCATAGATGGATGGACATAGAGTTCTATATAGATGAAATCTGAAAAAAATCAACTAATGACGTTGATGGAATTTCTTTATCACTGACTTATCTTTATAAAGATGAGGGAGTATATATAGGAAGTATATACTCCCTATCCAATTTCGCTGTACTCGCACCAGTAAGACTCGCGTTTTATAAAAGGCAGTTGAAAAATTTTTAGAGACATGCCAAAGCTAAATCGGTAATGGAAATGTAAAAGCCACTGCTGTTATTATAGCAAAGTGTAATCCTAGAAAGATAAGTGAATAATTGAATCGATGTTACTTTCTGAACATAAAACATGCAATATAACCAATGGTTTGCTATTAGGATGTAATCCTCTTTTTCCTTCTACGCGAGCATGCATCCTATTATCTTATTCTTGTTATAGGTTAGCTCTACTGTTTGATTGAGGCTTTTGTTAATTTAATTGTATCATTGTTTTCATCGTGCGTTCATCGGGTCTCATTGTCTATCGCTTTAGTATTGCATAATAATGAATGGAATGTTCACTGCCATCGAGCCAATGAATTGAACTTCATGTACCTGTGAATAAAGACATGATTTTGAACAGAGTTTATTCGCAAACATGTTTCTGTGGCGTCGGTGGCCACCATCATCAGTGCATAGAGATAAAATACAATAAAGAGTTAGTTCTTATACAAATTTACAATCACTGGAAAATCAATAAAGTAAAAGTGGCTCTGATTGGATGTTGTTGTTCATCAGTTGATTCTTGTTGGTGAAAGATTTGATGTATAGCGATTCAGCAATATTAGTGTAAGGCGTTTTCATCATTATTTTGAAATTTTCTTTCTTTGGTATATGCTCGTGCATTGAAATTTCGGATGGTGGTCGTCCTTTAAGGTGTTCGTTAATTCTTTTGTGCAAATGGAAGCTAAAGACAGGATTATGTCTTTGAATTCATCCGAATCTACGAACGTTTATATCACTAGTTTCGACGTGACTCAACTGTTCACCGATATTCCTGTTGAGGATACGATCAACCATATTATAAAAATAGTAGACTTTGCCAACTTTCCGATCAATGCAGAGACATTAAAAATTCTTTTGCGAATTGCTTGTACCAACGTGCCCTTCATATTCAATAGCAAGAATTACTGTCAAATAGATGGTATGAGCATAGGATCTTCCCTATCTCCGATGATGGCTGAGTTTGCTTTAAACATTATTGAAGAGAAACTAGATATGCATATCCCCAAAATGTACATAAGATATGTTGATGATGTCCTGGCTATTTTCAAAAATGAAGCCGAAGCAAGTGCCTTCTTAAATTGTATGAACTCAATCCATCCGGCCATCCAGTTCACTACAGAGAGGCCTCAAGATCTATTAGAAGTACTATCCAATTCCTCGACATGCTCGTGAAATTTAAAGACAGGTCAATCGGCTCGAATTGGACTCTAAAGAAAACGAACAATCTGGTCTATACCCACATAAAAACACACTGTCCAGATTCCTGCAAAAATAATGCCATACAAGCTCTATTCGATAGATCACAAAGATTGACTAGTGACCCCCTTGACCGCGAGAACAATAAAAATATCGTTCGTGAAATCTTCGTACAAAATGGATATCACCCAAAGCAAATTGAAAGAATATTTGAAAAAAATCCTAAAAGAAAAAATGAAAATGAAGACAGTGAAAAAGTAGATATGTACTGGAAATTACCCTTCATCGGTAGTACCTTGAGCGAAATAAAATCCAAGGTCAAGCAAATAAATAGAAGTTTGGAAAAAATCACGCTGAAAGTTGCCATCACCACCTTAAAAAGTCAAAACTTTGTAAAAAATAAAGACGAATTTCCTTTTGACGAATGCTCTTCCCTCGTATACAAGTACTCTTGTGAGCTATGCAACAAAAGCTACTTCGGAGAGACTCGTCGCCATTTGCACAAAAGAATTAACGAACACCTTAAAGGACGACCACCATCCGAAATTTCAATGCACGAGCATATACCAAAGAAAGAAAATTTCAAAATAATGATGAAAACGCCTTACACTAAAATTGCTGAATCGCTATACATCAAATCTTTCACCAACAAGAATCAACTGATGAACAACAACATCCAATCAGAGCCACTTTTACTTTATTGATTTTCCAGTGATTGTAAATTTGTATAAGAACTAACTCTTTATTGTATTTTATCTCTATGCACTGATGATGGTGGCCACCGACGCCACAGAAACATGTTTGCGAATAAACTGTGTTCAAAATCTACGGCTCCTCTCTCTCAAAAAGTGATTGTGAACGACGGCAAGGCACAACTAGACAGACGAGTGACGGAAACAAGTGGTGTTGAATCGAACATCGAATGTACAAAGAAGTGTTACGAGATTGACTTACGAATTCAGTAACTGGACTTGATCTGCTGTTACAGATTATCAAATGCTATTATATTACCTGCGGTAACTACACTGTTTAGCAAAATTAATGTTACACTCGGGTACGCTCACATCTGAAATTTTTTTACACCTCTTTTACTGTCTTAAGATACCCTATTATGTTTGTTCATAGATATAATAACTCTTTGTAAGAACTACCTATTTATTGTGAAAATGTTTGTAAGTCCATAAGTAGTTAGCATCGGGTGATAACTACACGAGATGCGATAACTGCTGAGATGCGATCATTCATCCTCTTTATCACTGAGTCATTAAAAGATTGTGGCATGATTGTGGCATCAGTTCCTATTTTGCCATGCAGCCACTGTTTCAGCTGTTTTATTGTTTTCACGGGAGTGGTACGACAATTGATTTTCCTACCGAGGAAGACCCAGACATGTTTTTTGGGATTCAAATCAGGGCTGCGGGTCACGGGAGTGCCTGGACAGTGATCGTATTTCACGCTATTCCTCATTCACTCGCTGTGTGAGCCAAATTCTCCTTGCCAACGCCAGAGAGTCTGTCTTATGCCTTAGCACACACTTCTTCTGTTGTAATCTGTTATTTTACTTAAACCAAAAGCATGTCACCTAAGAAAATCACTGTCTTTAATCTGTCGATTCACCATGATCATAAACTTTTTTCATTTGATAATGAAATGATAAATGAACAAACAATGATGAGCGATAACTGCTGTCCTGCATTTACACGTTAGATGATATGCTAAGGCTCACTATCTATGTACACAGCATATGCACATGCATTAAATTGTTATGAGCTGAATTTGAATGAAAATCATGTTTATGTTATCAGCTCCTCAACAAATGAATGGGGCAGTGTAACATTAGTTATGATTATGTATCCAATTACTCATATAATTGCCTTTTGGATGAGTCCAAATACTTATCTGAAAGCTTTTTCTCTGTGTTTCATTTTTCTAACCTATGATTTTGATACCAAAACTTTCATTGAAAGAAAAGTAGCTATGTTTGACAAAATTTCATGTAGTAGACAACCGTTCAAAGATGTAGCCAATAAACATAGTGAATCACCAAGAAGAGACCAATGGTGTTCTGATGATGTAGGATACTTTTGTAATCAAATGAGATGAACGCCTGTAGACACTGAGATATTTCAACGGTTGTAGTGATGTAACATTAATTTTGCTAAAGAGTGTATCACGGTGCGTCAGAACTAACTTTTTATGTTTTGAGATCCACCAGAGCTGCGACTTTAATTTTATCAATCTACAGTGTATTGCAATTCTATTCATGTCAATTTTAAAAAAATCGATCGGTGAAATTTCGAGAAAATTTCGATTAAACATTTTATACTACTTTTACCGATATTCTAAGTAGTAGGTATAAAAGGTCATACGAATCCAGTATGATTGCCATTATTTTTTCTTGAAAATTGAGTCAACATGATAGCCAATACTTATCTGAAAGCTTTTTCTCTGTGTTTCATTTTTCTAACCTATGATTTTGATACCAAAACTTTCATTGAAAGAAAAGTAGCTATGTTTGACAAAATTTCATGTAGTAGACAACCGTTCAAAGATGTAGCCAATAAACATAGTGAATCACCAAGAAGAGACCAATGGTGTTCTGATGATGTAGGATACTTTTGTAATCAAATGAGATGAACGCCTGTAGACACTGAGATATTTCAACGGTTGTAGTGATGTAACATTAATTTTGCTAAAGAGTGTATCACGGTGCGTCAGAACTAACTTTTTATGTTTTGAGATCCACCAGAGCTGCGACTTTAATTTTATCAATCTACAGTGTATTGCAATTCTATTCATGTCAATTTTAAAAAAATCGATCGGTGAAATTTCGAGAAAATTTCGATTAAACATTTTATACTACTTTTACCGATATTCTAAGTAGTAGGTATAAAAGGTCATACGAATCCAGTATGATTGCCATTATTTTTTCTTGAAAATTGAGTCAACATGATAGCCAATACTTATCTGAAAGCTTTTTCTCTGTGTTTCATTTTTCTAACCTATGATTTTGATACCAAAACTTTCATTGAAAGAAAAGTAGCTATGTTTGACAAAATTTCATGTAGTAGACAACCGTTCAAAGATGTAGCCAATAAACATAGTGAATCACCAAGAAGAGACCAATGGTGTTCTGATGATGTAGGATACTTTTGTAATCAAATGAGATGAACGCCTGTAGACACTGAGATATTTCAACGGTTGTAGTGATGTAACATTAATTTTGCTAAAGAGTGTATCACGGTGCGTCAGAACTAACTTTTTATGTTTTGAGATCCACCAGAGCTGCGACTTTAATTTTATCAATCTACAGTGTATTGCAATTCTATTCATGTCAATTTTAAAAAAATCGATCGGTGAAATTTCGAGAAAATTTCGATTAAACATTTTATACTACTTTTACCGATATTCTAAGTAGTAGGTATAAAAGGTCATACGAATCCAGTATGATTGCCAATATTTTTTCTTGAAAATTGAGTCAACATGATAGCCAATACTTATCTGAAAGCTTTTTCTCTGTGTTTCATTTTTCTAACCTATGATTTTGATACCAAAACTTTCATTGAAAGAAAAGTAGCTATGTTTGACAAAATTTCATGTAGTAGACAACCGTTCAAAGATGTAGCCAATAAACATAGTGAATCACCAAGAAGAGACCAATGGTGTTCTGATGATGTAGGATACTTTTGTAATCAAATGAGATGAACGCCTGTAGACACTGAGATATTTCAACGGTTGTAGTGATGTAACATTAATTTTGCTAAAGAGTGTATCACGGTGCGTCAGAACTAACTTTTTATGTTTTGAGATCCACCAGAGCTGCGACTTTAATTTTATCAATCTACAGTGTATTGCAATTCTATTCATGTCAATTTTAAAAAAAATCGATCTGTGAAATTTCGAGAAAATTTCGATTAAACATTTTATACTACTTTTACCGATATTCTAAGTAGTAGGTATAAAAGGTCATACGAATCCAGTATGATTGCCAATATTTTTTCTTGAAAATTGAGTCAACATGATAGCCAATACTTATCTGAAAGCTTTTTCTCTGTGTTTCATTTTTCTAACCTATGATTTTGATACCAAAACTTTCATTGAAAGAAAAGTAGCTATGTTTGACAAAATTTCATGTAGTAGACAACCGTTCAAAGATGTAGCCAATAAACATAGTGAATCACCAAGAAGAGACCAATGGTGTTCTGATGATGTAGGATACTTTTGTAATCAAATGAGATGAACGCCTGTAGACACTGAGATATTTCAACGGTTGTAGTGATGTAACATTAATTTTGCTAAAGAGTGTATGTATCGTGACCCGTGGAAACTTGGGAAAGTATACTTGTAGAATCCTTCGTGAGACGTTCATCAAAGAAGTCACAATAGCAAAGATGAAACACTTTTCTCTCTCTCTTCGTCGTCTACCTCCGCTCAATGGAAATCTATACATTACAGTTGAAATCGCACAATGCAGTGAACATAGATATGAACTAAGCTAATTAGCTTAATGATCGCTTTCTTTCATCTTTATCATCTGCGGACACATAAAGCTTTGTAGGCTCGTCTCGTACTAGTGGTTCCCAGAGTGCTTATTTCTCCTCTCATTTGCGAAACTCAAATTGTCTCCATTGTCAAAAGTCGCAAGTCCAATTCGAAAGGGCCTGATCGTTTGCCGGGGTACTTTACTAGGATGTTTGCTGATGTTTTGGCATTTCTTTTAACCGCAATTTACATTACAATCAAGAAGCAGTTTCCCCTCACTCTTGGAAGTGTGCAAACATTATTCCAATTCCAAAAAAGAAACATCGAGATATCTCACTACACCGACAATTAGCAGATAGCCATCCAATCAGCTACCGTTGGTCGGGTGAATGGAGCTATACGACGTGTAACTTGTGCTTCTCGTCCAAGGCATGAGATAGAGTATGGAATTCGTCATCTGCAGTTTAAGCTATTGTTCTAGTTTGAGATGCAATGACCAATGATGAACGAGGTATATTCGAATTGACTTGCTTTCCCCTAAATTTTGTAGGATAAGTTAGCTACTTAATAAATCCTAATTGAGTATAACTTCAGTGTCATAGTGATCTGATTTGAGAATAGTAAATGAAGGCCGTGAAAGTTTGAAAATGATATTATAAAGTTACTTTGTTGATACAAAGCTTTCTTAAGATTGATGCGTGGAGATCAATGAGACAAAAATGCCTTGTCATGCTGAGCATGACGGGCATGATCGCTAAAGACGCCACTGTTTGCGTTGCGTCTTTCAATTTTGGTGCACATTTCTTCGCATATTAATAATTCTGTTGATGTCTTTGCTGTGGACTTTTGTAAGGCATTTGACTCTATCAGTGATCTCAAACTTCTTGACTGCCTGTCGATGACTTTCAAATGTAATCCGTCAGTCATTGAGTGTATTCGAAATTTTCTTCTGAACCGTTCTCAACGCGTTTCTGTTGATAATTGTACCTTGATTATTTCGACTTCAATGTCAAGGACTTCAAGAAACTTGTCTACATTCATCGTATTGCCAAAAGATGGGCATATGTGAATGACAACGTCAGACTCCGCAAGCTTTTGGACAATTTTTATGTCAAGTTGATCAGATAAATTGCTAACAACAAAGCTATTCATCAGCTCTGAAACTTCTTCATCTTCAGAGATCCAAGCCACGGTATCAGACATTCCGGCATCTTGTTCCCCTTCCAACGAAGAGGATAATTCCACAACAACTCTTTTGTCAAGTATTCTTGATTTTCTTGATTGTTATAATGCCATCTTTTTATCTCTAAAACTAATGTGTCACACCTCTTTCGCATCGACAAATAAAATCTTATTGTTATTATTATCACATTTCGAATAAAAATAATTAATTTCTTTTTTCTTATAATTTTTTATTTTGGGACAAAAATAAACCTTGATAATTTGCAACAAAGCAAAGTGGCCAGATTCTATTTTCTTCCAAGATACTTTCGTATTATACATGGTGAGGATGTTCGAGATTGTGAAAACTGCAATATGTTGAATATCATCGATCGTCCACAATCATTATCACTGAATTTGTTTCAACAAGCTCTGGCATCTACTGATCATACTTTGCACAAGTTGCCACCTGTAAAGTCGGTTCGTAGCAATCGCCTGATTCTTCGATCTGTCAGAGCAAAACGAAGAATAGACGGATTTATTTTTTCCTCTTCCTTGTTATATTGTAACAAGGCTGAAATACATCAAAAATATCTTCATCATAAAAGTCAAGCTGCGACTGGTGGAGAAGGAGACAGCCGGGACACACATCAAGAATAATGGGAATTGAGAATTACAGTACCTATATAAACCGAGATGATAAGTATTCCTCGTCACCGAACTGAGTCTTCTATTGTCGCTATCTGTACACTGTTCATACTTCTTCTTATCTCCCTCATAGGTAGAATAAACCGAGTATATCTGGACCATTGGTTTTATCTTCATAAAAGCTTAGCAAGGAGATAACTACAGGGAAAGGTAGGCGAGAGCTCAGGGTTGCTGGATACGCAATACTGAGTTGGTAGAAAGCAATAGACTATCACAATTCAATAACTATCATATATTATCTAAGTAGCCTGTTATCCAGAGTGCTAGAATATACAGGTTACAATATAATGAAAATCTGTAGTGCTTTTGTATAGAATTTGTGTGTAATGTGAAACCACGCTTTGTATACTGTTCTGAATCTCCTGCGATTCTCATCTGGTCTTTTTGTTATTTATAAATATACGCTTATTATTACTATGAAACCGGGAATTTTGAAGGTTGGAAAGTGTCTATAGATGCTTATTATATCTTCACATTGCTTTACAAAAAATGATGACGATGATCATTGCGGGCAAAGAATTTTAGAATAACACTTTGTTGGTCCCTGACTGCCACGAAGAATATAGCACAACAGCAATCATTTAGTGCATGATATTTTTTGCATCTTCCTTTAGTGATCCTTAAACTTGGGTATTTTCAAAGTAAGGGTATTTTCCTTTGTAACGTGTAATCTCACTCACTCTCTGCTGTTTTACGTTAGTTGAAACAGTTCGACGGGATTAGACCATTGTTTCCAAATTCTTCATCCTCTTTAGCTCGAGCTTTGACGAGCGAAGAATTGAGGCTCAGAAGCTTGATGTCCTCCAACACAGCTTGTAGCCATCTTTTACGGAGTCCGTCAACTGACCTCTGTTGATCTGCTTACATACAAGACTTTATCTTGAGCCAGCTCCAGTTGCCTCATTTGACGTGACCGAACCAGCGCAGCACAAAACGACACTAACTACGGCCGATGTGTTCTAGGCTCAATTTTGGGAGAATGTCTTTACTCCTTCTTCAGTCATTACACCTTACCCTGCACACTCTCCTCCTCATGGTGGTCTTTTCAACCTTCACCAGCTTTTCTTTATGCCTGATCTTCATCGTCCATCTATATTTAACTTTCGTATGTCATCTCACTTCGCACTCAAGATGAATACTCCGCGGCTTTTTCCGGCGGTCTTTAAAGAAGCAGCTTCTGACACAACAGATGAAGCGAAGAAGAATTGCTAAACTTAGGGTTTGGTAGAAAATCATAGGAAGAAGGCTCTTGCTTGGGATGAAAGTCAGTTTTTCGATTATAGACAGCGCACCCAACACATGGAAAGGTGTCTATTTGCAAACCGGTGCCGGAATCCCACATTCATCGAACTGTAAAATATTCAGTCAGGATCAGATGAGGGGATGCTGCATTAGAACCATTTGAGGGAAGGTTGCATTCAATTGGCTACATTAACATACATGTAAAACAGCGCCGAGTGATTCCTATCTCGGATAATTGAAATTATGAATCATGCATTCATCACGATTTGACTTTATACCATAGGTAAAATAAAGTGTCCATTATATTTTAAAAATTATGATCAACGAGTATTGGAATGGCCCGGTAATTCTCCATCCCAGAAAACATTTGTTGACAATGGTATAGGAGAAGTTCTAGTCACATGCCGTTATGGCATAGTAATCAAATAGCATTTGAGAAATCTGCAAAATTATGATACGTTCAATCTCATATCCTGCCATAATCCTATCCCAGCCACTTTATGCAATGATAGGAAGTGATATAGATTGACATAGAAATTCGTCTCTCTTTGGTCTGTGTGATTGGTCAAGGACGCGCAATGCAGAAGTAGCTCGTTTCAGCGAACATACGAGCCTCAAAGGTCAGATTGCAGGCAGGACTGTTAAGTGAAAGTACGCATTTTTGACTCAATTTTCCTGCGTGAAAAATTCGTCAAATGGAAATGTTATTCACACCGTTCGACTCATGACGATCTAAATTTACGGACTGTGTGCGTTTTATGTGGCATCGAACTTCCGGCTTGTCAGAATTTAGGCTTGAACTTGTATTACGTTCAATGGAAAATTGATCTTCTTGCCTCTCCAGACTAGCTATCATTGGCTCAAGCAAAGACAGGAAGGATTACTTGCTAATTATGTTTTTCAACCCATCATTTCAAGCGTCAACCTTTAAAATTGTAGGGCAAAACATGTGCATGGAAAGTGAAACAGTATCTCAATCAACAACGACAGAATCAAAGATGAAGAGCGATTGTCAGTTTGGTTACAAACGTATGACTCGATTGTTATCGAACAACATTCGAACACTATAATAATAGTAGGACGTGCTAAAGTGCAAAAATGTGCTAAGAAGTAAATAAAAATAGATGGGCCTACATCGATTTTAGGATATCTGCTCACGATCTTCTCCTGCGAAATTGAATTTTTGTCGATTTTTTGAATATTTTGGCTCTTAGGAAAATTAACTTGAAATATGTAGGTACGAAACATTACGAATCAATACGAATTTTTGATGCCAACACGAATGCAAAATTCAGGAAACCGGATACCATTCGAATACTCATGTCAAGATATATTCAAGTCTTTTGGTGCCAAAAGTTTTTTGATAGGTCAATGGTTGCAGAGTTAGAAGTCAAAAGGTCATGACGAGATGTTAACGCTCAAAAATTTGAAGCAAGAATGTTCATCACCCTCCACTGACTAAATCAATTACACGAATTCGATACAGCTACTGACCATTTTGAGTGTCCTACTTGTGTCAGTTTTGAGGGCATTGAAAGTCACTGGTGATTTAACTTTTCTCAACAGCCATGATTCGTAAATTCACAAATGCAGAAAATTCAGAAAATTGTTGTAATTTTAGACTAATAAGGCAATTTGTCATTTGAACATCAATAAATATCCATAGCAAAATCAATAAATGTGGTGCTCATTCGAAAGTGCATAATGATGCAAATCCTCTGGTACTGGAAGTTTTATCATGCACTGTAAACCGTACGCTGCCAAGCCGATGAACTGCTTGCTACCAAATGCTTTATTGCTTTTAATTTGGTACGCACCATACAGGATTAGTAGGCGCTACCAAAATAAAAGAAAAGCTTCAAATGAGACTAAATTGAAATTGATCATGGAGAATTCAGATAACAATCGGATAAACTATTATCAATAGCATTGATTTCAATTATTGCTCTCAACTCTCAACTCTAATAGTAGAATTGATTGACTAGTATTGCTTTTATTTTGTTGTGTAAGCCTCTGTGATGGATTCCTCCCTAGCCGAATAAACAATTATTGTTTACTTTTGAAATTGCCTTAAAATGCATTAACTTTGATGCAATTTTTAAAGCTTTGTCATGATTTACATGGTAATTTTCAAAGTTTGCATTGGAATGATTTATGGTGCAATTTCAAATTTAGACTTTATTTTCTAACAACGTTTTTTAAGTTATTTTCATGGCAATTCAACAGCCGTGCAGCCAACGACTTTTAAAATTTTAAGTTCTTCATGCTGCACTGTAAACCGTCAGCTTATTGATTATTTACAAAATCTTTTAGACTTCCATGAAACATAATCGAATTCTTTATTGCAAGTTTGACTCTTAAATGTCAATAGCTTACTACTTATAACGCAGTAATGAGTACCATGCAACGAAAGAGCAATGTATATTGACGAAATGCCTCAAATAACCATAATTTATATTGCAAAATTCCCGTTGGAGTTGTAATTCAATTTTTATGGAGATTATATCATGAGAAACCTGATGTTTCATAGATGAAATTGACATATGTCACTTTCCTAAGTGGTGTTAGCTTTGGCCAGTAGTCCTCACGTAAACAATTGAACGCGACCTTTGAGAGCTTCAAGATAGATACGATTTTTTGATGAAAATTGGCTGGCAGGATGAACTTCTTGACATCTTTTTCATAATGCAAATATTTTATGATTCTTTGAGTGGACAAATATAAACAGTCTGCTTCAAATTATTGTTAACTCCTCTGAAAATTTAGTTATCAATATCTCAATATCAGTTGATTTCAATGGAATTGAAGTTCTGATTTCAGTTAATGTCCTAGTTCCATTATACTTGTGAATCAAAGACATCAAATTTATAAAGGTAGCAATGTTTTTTCGATGAAATTACAAAAGAAATCACAACTTTCCCCTAATGAGTTTGCCATTCATGGGAGTTAATCTATCAAATAGGGTGACAGATTTGATTAACCGCAGGAAAATGAGCTCATAATTCTGTAGGCCTATAAATATAATTTGAGTGATCTTTTTACAGCAATCAAGCTTTTCCTCATACACGGTACAGCTTAAAAGGATATTATTGAGTAATCAATTATATATTGATAAATTTATTGCACAATTTCCCTATGTAACCTTTTCATTTTGAAATGCTCATCAGTCTATGATATAGGAAACATAATTTTTGAGACTGTAACATTTATGGAATGATATATAATTCATAGAATGAAGGTGTCTACAACCTACAAAAAAGTACGTGAAATAGTTCGCAGTGCAGCTTTATATTATCATGTGCATCATTCAAGAAGTAGCACAGACGTGGCTTCAAAAATATGAACGAATTTGTATGCAGTAACCTACAAATCAAAAGAATATACCTGCTAGGCATGTGTGAGGGTGACTTCAAAGGTCGATGTAATAGTCACAAAAGTCATTAAACAACACACCGGTACGATGCAAAAGTGAAACTACGTTGTCACAATACATATGGTCACTGAAAAATACAAATATTCCATATAATATCAAATGGAGAATAGTCCGAAAAACAAACCCATACTCATGTGGAAGTCGAAACTGCAGTCTGTCTATCTGAAAAATATCACATCATCACTGCCAATTCTAAAATACTTATAAACAAGAAAACTGAAATAATGTCAAAATGCAGACATCGATGAAAATGTCTGCTGTCCACTCTTGCACATAGACTATCATAGACAATGATTTGAAATTTGTATAACCATAATTTTGCAAAATTGACTTCTTTCTTATATATTGCTGTCTGATGATCGGTGCCATTCATGTCATCCGTGAAACCTTAAGTAATGACAATATATAAATAATCTAACTGAAATTTGATTTTATTACATAGGCCTATATAATTTGCCAAACTTGAAAGGGAGCGCAAATAAGCTGTATTTGTTCAGAAATTTCTCCCTACCCTTAATGTATAAGTGAATTTAAAGTTTCATCTCCTCATGCATTTACGTTTGTATGCAAATTGTTTTAGAATCAGTTGTATGCATAGATACCTTGACAAGCAGCCAAGCTGCGATGTATATTGGCATAGGTACATTTCAAAATATAGTTGTTTTCTATTTTACATATGCGAGTATGATCGCATGATGAAGCGTGCAAAATATATATGAAAAACTGCATGGCATGTGCCACTGCCTTCCCTGCCAAATGGAAATTACTAAACCCAACTTACCCATGAGAAGCAGTACAATAGCCATAGATAGACTAGCTGCAACAGGCCAAGAAGCTGGCGAAAGTGGAGAAGTTAATGTATGGTTGTTGGGATACATTTCTCGAAGTAGAATAAAGAATGACAATCTCAGCAAATCTTCCTCCAGATTTCAAAATCGTCAAAACAGTGTTAATTTCATTTGTTAATTTCTCAGCGAACTGAGCGCTAATGAGAAAGCTCGTCACACCTTCGACATCGCTAAATTGTACACACCAATTCTGGTGTGAGAATTGTTGATTTTGCATCATTCTGCATGGGTTTTGATTTTGCAAATGCCGTTAAACGATTTTTGCGTTTTAAACAATTGTTGGACCAATGTGATTTTGCGTTCCGTGACAAAGTAATGCCGCTGTATCATGTTAAACTGCTTGATTTTGATCTGATTTCATTGGACGATTGTCATTCTACACTGGCAGAGAAAATGAGATGCATTCAGTCGAGTGAGACGAAGAATGGGAATCGCAAATCTCAAGCAATCTTTACATGTAATCATCAAAAGCTATTGTTTTCATCTCGCTAATATACGCGCGTTTTATATGTCATCAGAAATTTTGGTCAACTTTGCATGTTTTGCGTTGATGCTCCTTTTTCATTATCAGTTAGTTCCATTATGATTCTGTTTCCATATAGTATATATAAGAATTATTTTCCAATCAAGTAAATAAACATTTATGAATTAAAAATTTGCTCTTTATTGTACAAATGCAGTATATTTCAAATTTGTTCAAATATAACAGACGTTTTCTATTTATCCGAGTCACAAATCGAGTGCTTCTTCGAGAACAATATCACTTTCTGATTTATCTAATCACAGAGAGATGCTTTCCTTGAAAACTTTACGAATGATTCTTGACCCAAGCAGTATTATTCATCGTCTTGCCCCAAGATTTCTGACTTACTCCGGTCAGCTGCATTTTCCTTTAAGTCGTACTAACCGATATCACTCGAGCTAACCCCTTTGTCACTGCTCTTTATAACTGCTCAAATCATTTTCTATGTTGAATTCCTGTTAAATCGCTCATTCAATAGTAGAAACTGTAATGTGAGTTGACGTACGAAGAATGTAACTTTCCAACTGTAACTTAAATTTTCATTTTTATGAAAATATAAACGTTCATTCATTCATAAATATTCATGAAGGAATAATAATAATAATAATAATAATAATGCCTTTTATTTATGAAAGTGAAAATCGGAATGGTAATGCTGTTGCATCCAGTGCCATTAGAGATTTTGACAAGAGAATTGCAAGAGCGTTATCATATATCATATCACGAAGTAAGTCATTGTACACAATAGTTGAAAGCACAGTAAAGCAGCTTCTACGGTATGTCTGCTTGTATGTGAGAAAGAGACAGCGACGCGGTCGTTCTGCAATGGGTGGACAATGGAATGGAGAGGATGAGTCAGACATTACGCCGAAGAAAAAAGTCCTCTGATCAGTCTCAGTCGTTTTTCTTGGATATTGTTGTCTACTTCGACTGTACAGTTGCAGAGTTTTGGGCAAATAATTCGTCGAGCTCGTCGCCACAGTCTCTTTAGGCCTATAATTTGCATACTTTTGAAATCCAAAGAACCGAAGAGAGGAGAACATTAAAGTAGAACACTTTCGATCATAGTCTCATGAACTTTCCAGAGTTCGTCATGATTGAGAACTGGTTTTAAAAGGTGGAGAAAGTAAAGTCGCCTTGCACAGCAGGACTCCAAAACACGAAAATGACTTTGCCATGACTTGACCAAATGACAGCCAAAAGCTTGAATTCAGAAACCTTCCTGATGGACAAAGTAAGCTCGGTAACGTCAGAATTCTTCTTTGTAAACACAGTTCAAAAGATTTTTAGTCATTGAAGGCAAGGCCGTTTGAAATTCCACATTGACGGATGTTGCTGAGTTCATATTCTGCCAAACTCGAGATGCAAGAAGGCTGCCATTGTTGTTCGACTGTAATCATCTCGCAGATATGGTCTGCATATTGCATGATGAACATCATAAATCGGATGGAGGTCAAAACAATATGCATGGAACAAGTAGGACCCTAACAAGGAGCCTAAAATCGTAGGACATCAGTACAGTGGCGGATACTGGAAGTGTGCCCACTGAATTGAACACCTTGTGATGCCGACACATTAAATGAATTGCCAAATAATATAGGAGATGATGGAGTAAAATGAAACAATATGAACAAGTAAAGACCATGAAGACAAAAGACCTGATGTTTCTTGCTCTTTCACATTTCAAAAAACCTTCGGTTTTCAAACAGCCATAAAGGCAATCAGTGAACACATAACATTATAAAAATTCTCCGTTTACATGTCAAATTAGCGTATGAGAATAAGTTGAAGAAAGGAAGATTTAAATTGAAATAGAAATTGAGATTGAAATTGCTCACAATTTCGACTTTAAGAATAATCTCAATTTCTAACGAAGGAGGTTGACATTCGCTTACTAAGCCGTCCCATTCGTCTTGAAGATGATTTCCAGATCCGTTTCTCACAAGATGGAGGTGCGTGATGTCGTCAACGCATTTAGCGACGTGAGTGTTGCTTGCTTGATTTCTAATGTTTTTGGTTGCATTGCAGAAGAGCATAGGTCCTAAAGCGCTCCCTTGTGGGACTCCACTGGTCGAGAGTGTCCATGATGATGACTTGCCGTTAACGCGCACTCTTTGTCGCCTATCACTTAACCCTTTCGCTGCTGAGGCAAATTTCGTGTCTCATTCCCTCATGTGCGGAAGGTAAGTTAACTTACCATTGATGAAATCACTCATCTTATCACCTAAAACCCATGTTCGATAGCAAATGACACATGTTCAACTTGTCTCTCTTCATTGCTTCCTCAACTCCTTTATACGCTCAACCGCGAGCGCCCATATTTTTCAAATATCTGACATTCTCATTATCTCATTCTCTTGATAAGGTGTCACAAACAATTTTCAAGCCCCTCTTGCAGAAATCATTTTCGCTCCTTATCAAATTGACGGTTGTCTTGTTCATTGGTTGAAAACTCAGGTCTATATGTGATCATAAAGAAGCGATAATTTTTCAATTGGCTTCCAGATTCATTGACCAACACAACAATCAGTCGATCCACAGATGATTCACCTGGCTGACAAAAGAATAGTTCGCATAGCATTATTATAGCAGGTATTTATCATCCCTACTAATTTTTGTTTACTTTTTCCACCAGTGCTAATTAATGACATAAATGAAAGCTGAGAATTAGTACCAATTGGTTGAAATGGAAAACTGTGGAGATTTCGCATTGATAGCGTCAGTTCATGCTTATAGGTTCTAATTATTAATTTTTCCTGATACACCTACATGTATATAGGTTTACTCATAATTCACATTGCATTGCTTTTTTTCCTAATGAAGTAATGCTATACTTTGTGTTGCTATGTCTTTTGCATCCAGTCAAGTGAATTATCCATATTGTCAAAATGCAGCCCAGCAACCTTTGTCATATTAATTTATGTGTTGATATTTCTCTTCCCTATTTCTATACCTGTTTGCTGCTATTAAGGTGTTTTTGTACAATATTTCTACATTTCTATACTTTTTGAAAGCTGTTGTGCATGCCAATACGAATTTTGAATCTGTGGTCAGTCTCTCTGATGATGGTCAATGCATTTTGACCGAAGTGAATTACAACAATAGAGTTCAATATCAAAATTCTTCACTCTTTCCACCACTCACGAAGTTGACATTCATTATCCAATTGAGGCATACTGTAGCCTATTGAATTATGTCACTCATCAATAAAATAATTATAAGAAGTGGAGCAAGAGCAATTTCAAGTCTAAACATGTATAAGCTCTGGTGCGTAAATGATGGATGACCAATGCATGATCAAAACTTGAATTTCATCATCGATTATTAACATGACATTTCATTCATCCTTCGTTATTAAATGTGTGAGGGGACAAAACTGGCCTCAGCTGTGATGGTGTTAAATGCGTCGACAGCCTCAAGAGCAGCTATGATAAGTAAAACAAAGCACCTGTAATTTCGATAACATGTTATTTCTGTTGATTGAGTTGCATGTCTGCAAAATACTCAATTTCTTGAAATTTTTCCAAATTTTAGCGATAGAGAAAGTAAATCATATATTTTTGCAGTAAACAATGTGCGAATGTCATTATTGATGTCATGAATATTTATAAAACGCATAGGCCTACTATAAATTTAATTTGACTATTCAAACTCTACCTACGGTCTCTCGTTGACACGAAGCTGTGTAATTATGGAATGTGGAATTGGACAGCGATGGGACAGGAGATGGGGCCCTGAAAACACTAACTCTCGCCTACACTGTAAACTCTAGGGCACGAAATTTCGCATGAATTAGGCACGAAATTTAGGCATCAATTCTAACCAACACAAGGCACGAGTAGGCACGCAATTCATAGTGCCGAGTTCGTGCCCATTGATTTTTCCTTCGATGTCATTGGATAAACAAACATTTGGTTTGGTGCCTATTAGTGTGCCTATTACAGTTTATAGTGTACCGCTCATAGTTGATATGAGGAAGGAAGTGTGGGGCGTCATTTTTTCGCAAGAAGAAAGAATTCAGAATGCCATATTGAAGCTTGAATGATTTATATTTAATATTTGCCGGAGCCATAAGAATGTAAGAATGGATTAAATGAATTTATAACAGAGCAAACATAGTTATAGTTGTTTGCTTATATATTCGTAGATAATTTATAGGAAGTGTATAAGAAGACAACGGATGCGTATGTGTATACGACATGCCCTATTTTTCAGCCTACATATTGAACATTACATGACCCGATGCAAGTAGATGCATCACCATCACGAAGTGATGAAGTGATAATTTGGTTATTAACCTTTGTGCTATCCGCTTGGAGGACATGCCAAATTAAAATTGGTTTGCACTGCAGCATAAGAAATTAATCGCAATTAATTAAGTAATTGCATTAACCCTTAAGTTACCAAACACGAGATATTTGTCATTTGATGTTTAATTTCTCACACCGAAGTCAAAATTCAGTGTCAGTGTTTGTAGTACCAATGACGACTATTTCGTCATTCTTAGGCGAGTCAACCTTTACCGACAGACAATTTCGATGTCAGTGTTCGTGTTAGCAAAGCCGAAATAATCGTTATCCGCAAAATGGTTATTCTTTACCGCGACTACATTTCAAGGAACCGTTCTCCAATCATTTTTCTACTTTTTTCATCTTTTTGGTTAGCAAATCTCAAATTTAAGTAAGAAAAACTGTATTTACCTTAACTGTTGTACATCATTTCAGTTTACTTAATAAGTTACAAACTGCAAATAGACTAACTTGCTACTTCTGCTATCCAAAATCCCTCTTGTAAATCAATTCAACAATGCAAATCAATGTGCATAGTGACGACAAAACGCAAAAGTTTCAAAACGTGCTCTTGGCATGAACTCCTCGAAACAGGGCGCAGCACACAGAGGGACACCGCCGCATGCGTGCTTTGTATCCTTACGAAGTTTTCTTGAACAGTCTATTTCTGTCTCAAAATGTTGAGAAATACCAGACTGACCGGTGAAAGGGAAAGGCCGATGAAGTTGGACACTGTCTGACCATAAAGAATTGTCAGTCGGAGTGTCGTCGTCTGAGATTTCTTCCGATTCAGATTAATCGGAATCGTACTCGCTAAAACTTGCATTTCTCTCAGGTGAAAACGACACAGCACAAATTCGAGATCTCTGTAGGAATGAGGTTAATGATCATTACCAAAAGAGCCAAAAGTGATCCCAAAAAAGCCAAAATATAAAAGAGCCGAAAAAGTCACAGAATTAAGACGATTACCCAAAAGAGCCAAACTTAGGCTCATCACACCAGTCTACAACTGCACTATCAGTTTCATTACCGAAATATTCTGCGCTACTGCACCGATCATTTTGTGGATTTGAATTGCTGTGGAGGAGTGGCATCGATAGCTATAGTAATGAAACTGATAGTGTAGTTGTAGACTGGTGTGATCAGCTTATGTTTGGCTCTTTTGGGTAATCGGCTTAATTCTGTGACATTTTTGGCTCTTTTATATTTTGGCCTTTTTGGATCATTTTTGGCTCTTTTGGAAATGATCATTAACCCAGCGATAACAGCCAGAGTCAGCTGTTGTCTGCTACTGAGGAATCAGGTGAAAGACTTAGGTTCGAGTTTCAGGCACAACATTTTTTAATATTACCTTATAAATTGATAATATTTAAAATGATCAAGGATCAAAACATATTTTAGGGAAGTTTTAAATTATATCACTAAGCTGGAAACAATTGGAAATAAACATGCGCATTTCTTTTCTTATGAAGACAGAAATATAATATCTTAAATTATTATCACGTTGACAAAACATTTCGACTCATTTCAAAACCGACGATTTTCAAGTTTGAAAGAGGAAAATCGCAAAACGTAGCTGATTTTCTAATAACTCAGCTGATTTCTGACTTCATTTTTGTATCTTTCTTAACCGTTTCTGCATCATCAGATGAAGCAGATCGCTATCTATCTCAGCTATATATTAAATGTTTATGCTGTAAGATAGTCAGGAGGGAGCTTAGAATAACACAACCCGTTGTTGTAAATTAATTAGGACCCAACAGGTAGGGAAGCAGGTATTTTTGAAAATTCGTAAGACTGAGAGAGAATTCCGGGTATGTGCTACAATTGTGCCAAAAAGAAACGTTAACCTATTGCTAGAATCTATAAAAATCGCTGCAGAAAAAGAGAAAAAAATGTTCGAGGACTTTTTTTTAACAGTGCAGATTGGACGAAGGCCCAGAAGTCAAAACCTTACAAGCAGTGTTCCTCCTGTACTACTTTGATCAAAGAATAGATTGCGCAAACCACGCCTATTCTTGATAATCAAAACAATGCAAGAATTTCATATCACTGTTCAACTGGGTCTACCATGTAAGTCATTAATAGTAATCGGGGTGTAAATCGAATTAATCATGCTTGAGATGCATCTGCATTATTCTTACCGAATCAATGGTTATTGTGAAAGTCTTGATTAAGTGAAATAATCGAAGGAATGTGACATCAGTTACATGTAGGTATGTTTTAATTGGTAAAATACGAGATTTTAAGAAACAAATGCATGCCCCATAAACTGCTCAAACTTTTTAATGATGTCATAGTTTTTACACAAAAAAACCATGATGACAAGAGCATGTCAAGCAAATTTTTATGTTGCAGCAAAAATACTGCCTTTTTCTATTAATGTTTTAGAGCCCAATTAACATTAATTGAAAATTGAACCGGCAGAAAATCAAGCCGATGGTGCCGCAAAATATTCAACCGAGTTAATAACAAACGATTGTACATCGCCGAAGCCCACTGATAAATTTTCGCGTCCGCTATTTTTTTTGGCAACATTCCGCCGACTGAATTTTTATTGAATGAGCTATTTTATTTCAATGTAAGAATATATAATTATTGCGTTATTCTACTATTGGAAGAGGATGAAAATTGCCGAGAAAGTTTAATGTTATATATACATTTCCTCTGTAGCCAACTGACGTAAATGCTAAAACATATTCATGAAGAACGTCACAGCATATTTTTACATTTATACCATTTTTACCCTAAAAGAAGATAAGAAAGAGTTCTGAAAAATCAAATTACATGGACTTGTATTTGCCTTAAAACGTATACATGTATATGTGCTCCATGAGATTGACCTTCAATTGGTCGGAACAGCATGTCGACTAAAAAACTTATGGTCTTGAGTTCAAGTCTTGTTACGTGCATTTTTTATATGGCAGTTTGATTGAGCGTTTATTCATTTCGTTCATTGTAAACTTTTCAGAAGATAGATTTAAGTGTGACATTGAGAATTGTACAGAGACTTGTGAAATAATTGCAATTCGTAAATTCGAATCGATTAATTCAATCATCAAACTCAAAGTTGATCGATCACCGAGAGTGTCTCAACTAAGCTCCACCATCGCACAAAGTATTGATCGTCTTTCATCGTAAAAAGTTAAGAGAATCACATTCCAGCCCGGGAGAAAATAAGAAATTCAAATGATTAAACATGCAATTCAAATTGGCTTTCACTGAATACAGGACTTTGATTCTTTGAAGCATTTTTTACTGAGTTAATTTCTCAGTAGGCTATTTTTTTTATTGAGAACCAAGAACTTTTTTTCGCAAACCTACAGCTACATAGAAATAGATAGGCCTATTACAGTAATTACCTTCTCCTCCAATTATTTCAAAATAAGGCTGTAGTAGTATCTTTCAGACCGTTATGAACCCAAAGTTTCATGTCAGGGATACATCGTCCAAGTTCACGAGTTTCGAGTCACAAAAAATATATTCACCTATCGAGCAGCTATATCAATATGCAAATTCAACTGTATCTGTTTACGGACTTTTATCATTCAAGCTCTTTTTGATATTGCAGTTCGCGTATATCGCTTCACACAATTAAAATGATGAATGCGAAATAAGAGAAAAGTCAATGGAGACTGGATCTTGAAATAAACTTTAAGTTGCACCGAATGATGTGGGTTCTGAATCCAAATTCGGTGGCACGAGTAAAATGGATTTTCTGGCAGAGGCGGCGAAAGTAAATACATGGTTGAGTTACTATACTCCTCAGAATGTTTTAGGCACACGCGTGCGCAAAACTTGTTAAACAACCAAAGAATCGAAATTCGAAGAAGAAAAATATCGAGTGCATCGGAAAGTCTCTTACAATTTCATTGCATTTGAGCAAAAGCGTACACGAAACTTTCCTATTTATTATACATGTAAGATATTTAAGATGGTGAATAATTAATGCAAGTTCGGCAACACTTTGATGGAAAATACATATACCCAGGGGCACAGCATCTACGGGGCTCCATGCATCTCCATGCATCTACGGGATACAGCATCTACCATGCTGTGATAAACAAACGTATCTGGAATTTCTACTAATCCTTCATCCTCTTCGTTTTACTTTACTCAACTTAGCACTCGCAAATGGTAATGTTAATAAAGATTTTGATTCCGAGAGTGAGGGTGTCTTATGAGATAAGTCATGGATAAGTCAAGAAATGTGGTGTCATTGTTACGTCTTAGCGCGTCATCGCATTACATGGGTAGCACCTAGTGTGCCAACTTAATACCAGTACTTATAGAGCACATGCTGCATTTATTCATACTGTCATTCCATTATCTCCATTCAAATAAAGTCTTCACCGAAAAGCAACTGATGTTTTCGTCACATTGAAAAAATGAAAAATATGTGTAAATTTGGAGTGAGATTCCTCAGTATGCATACAAATATAATTCTAAAAGGTGAATTCTAATACAATGGGTCGAAATTAATTCTTAGCTTATCAAAGTAGATCAAGTGGTCACCGAGCTTACATGTAAAAGATTGTTTGGCACTTATTGTTGCTTTAGATATTTCTCTTTGCATAAAATAAATAACTTTACAACTATTATTTCCTTTGTGAAGGGGAACAAAGTTTTCCTAAAAGCCTCTGACATCAGAACCAAAGTCATCCATTCCACCAACCTCAGCGTTACAAGAGTCATATCACCTATCTTTAAAGACAACCAGTCATGTACGTGTATCTTTGGAACATAAGGATGTTTGGGTAAGATCTCACGTAATTCACCCGCAAAATATGCAGTATTCATGGCGGAATTGATGTTTTTTCTCAAAACTACATGTGTGGCGCAAAGTGAGAATCACTAATCGTTGAGTATTGGTAACAATGAACTAGAAACGGTTCTGCATGATCAGTGTTGGGAGGCAATTACGCAATATTTCATAAAATATCATGGATTGATTTTTTGCGATACTTTATTAGAAAATTTGTCGGACCCCCATTTAGGAAAAATTCGTTGCGGCGCCTCTGCATATACCGGTGGGCTGCATTAGAGAACCTTCTGTGGGATCAAACTTTGATGCAAATGTACATGTATTTCAGGGACGTCGCCAAGATGTTTCGAAGAGAGGGCGGTTTTTGTGAAGCTGCATGTATGCAGATCATGAGTCATGAGTCATGACAGCTGAACAATGTCCGTCGTTTTCTTCTTGATGTTTCTTACATCCAGACAAGCATTTTGCAAGACCTTTTCATGGTCTTGGGAACCATTAGGAACCATGGTTAAACCAAGTACGCTTATCACATTTTAAGTTTTAGACTATGAAATCTGATGAACTTTTGCCAAAAGAAGTGCTCTGAAGCACGGTAACTTATCTCATGCATGACTATATTTCCTAAGAAAGCTGGCGTAATATTTGGTGATTCCGTTATGTTATCTAATACAATTAGTGGTTTTCGCCATATCTGCATATCATGAATATTGTATCTTTTCTATGTTTGACGGTAGACATCATTTAATTATGAAAGGAATTTTCTTTCATCTCAGTAACAATGCACTATTCTAATACTATTAATGACAAAGCAGAATATTCGCATTGCATAAGTTGTGAATTCGATCCTAAACTTAAAAGGGTAAATGCACGAGAAAATCATGACTGAGTGTAATAAATTGTCCCATACTGCAGTTGTCTTTTTAGTGGTTAGTTATAGATATTCCAATATTAATTTAGCAGTTATCGCACACTCAGCCAGTGGAAATGAATGGATTTTCACACACTTTTCGAAATTTTTCTTTATTTTTTTACTCTATATTGTATTACGATACCGTCTCGATATAGGCCTACTTGCATATGCTTGACTACAGTGGCGTAGCGTGCTTCAACACTTCTCCGGGGCAAAAATCAGTCTTGGCATCGGATAGCCTATACCTTGTAGCATGCAGCATATAGTAAAGTACCCGGCGTTAATCAAGAATTCACTTTGATTTTTTCAAATAATGATGAAGGAATGAAGAAGTGAAGGTATGCATGTATTGACTGCTACGCGCTTGTCAGACTCATCGTAGTTAGCCAGCCAGTGTGTGTAGTTGTCGTAGGAGTGACGATAATAGACTGTCCGATACGACAAATAAAGTCCATGTCCAATATTGTACGGTGAACGAGATGAAACTTGTTATCGGTACAGTTTCTTCCTTAATTCCCTACTTTGGCTAATTCTAGGTAGTGTGGCGCTAGAATAGCGTTTACATGTATTGAGTAATGATCTAAGATTTGTTTATTCTGCAACTGTCTGTGAATTGGTCAGTGTCTGTGATGGGCAATCTTACTTGATTGTTGAGGTAGAGTTATATGAGAGAGTGGAAGACAAACTCCGCGATGTCACGCTTCGAATTTGTCAGCACTCAGGATATTCAAGACAGCCTTGCAAAAGCTACGCCGGCTAATACGAAACGAGCCACCAACTAGGCCGTGCATGTACTACATATTTTCTGAGATTTTTGTGTAGTTTTAGATGTATTCCTGCGTGCATTTTTTTATTGACATCAAACATGCATAATGTTTCTATTTTGTGCATGTTTTTGACACCAATTTAGTATTTTTAGTATATACTACCAATTAGTTCCTGCGTCGCTGTATCGATATTTGTATTGACTGTACTTTTTGTAAGAATCTCCTCATGGTTTTCGATACGTGTATGTTTAGGACGCTGAGGTTTATGAATATCTGCATGCGTTTTTACTTGATCTTGATGTACGTTTTGAAATTTCTTGATCTGTGCTTCATATAATCCTACACCTTATTTGTGTGTTCTCAATATATTTTGTCAATGGATTTATAACCAATAGATTTAATATCATTTTGCCTAGCAGTATTGGACAATGGCTTTTATTTATCTTATCGGACAGTCTATTATCGTCACATCGACGGCAATTTATATCATAGATTTGCAGAAGAGTTAGTGCAAAATATGCTAGTTAGATATTCAGTATTCAAACATGGAAATAAAACACGCTTATTTGACAGTGTGCCTTCCTGGGTCTGACTCATAATGACACGATTATTCTGCAATGTGGCCAATCACTCTTCGGTGCATTCGACCAGGCAAACATCGATTCACTCTGAAATAAAATATTTAAAGTCAAGCTGATGACACTGATTGATGGACCGCCGCATTATCGCAGAATGGACCGCTGCAACTTTAAAATGAATAGCACATTAAACTCGACGCGTTATGTAATAGAATAGCGTTTCTTTCGGGAAAAAAAGGAAGCATACTCCTACGACAAAGCAGTTATCGTGCAACCGGACGTAATCGCCGCTTCGCGGCTCGTACGATCCTCTGTACGATAATTATTTCGTATAACTCGTAAAGAATTCCCTGTCTTCGCCCGGGTTGAATCACAGAGATGGATTGCTTCTTTGTGGGTTGCATGCAGTGGCCGCGACGAGCTGAAAGGCGTCGCCGAGCTGTTCTGGCGCGCGTGAACAGCACATTGATAGATTGGCTGATTTGTCGATGACATCAAACGAGCCACTGCTGATCATGTGTGGCTCGTGTTAGATTTTGGCCAATCGGTGCAATCTCGGCGACACTGCGGCGACTGCCCCTGAGAGAGGAAGAATGAGAAAGAAAACCATCGACATGCATCCGTTGGAAAGATGAAATAAAGACTTAGATAGGCCCAAGACGTAGCGTTTGGTCGCATATTGTGCATGATTAAATATGTTGAGGGATTTATCTAAAAAATACAGTCTGGGCATTGCCCCCGAATGCCCCCAATGGACGCTACGCCCCTGCTTGACTATATATTTACTGCCAACATGTATTTTAGTCATACATACAGGGACCAAGAAACTTTATGTAGCAAAAATTGCAGAATTGTATCTACTAAACCTTAAATTACATTTTCTTGCTTCGATTACTACCAGCAGTGGATCACATAAAAAAGGACATCGGCGACTACTCTATGGGCGAGTCTGTCAATTGCTAGCTGCGATGCGTATGCTGTCATTATGGTGGCTTCATGTTTAAGCCAGCATTTTGCTCTGCATCCAATAATTCCTTTTGCTTCCATATTTTCGAGATGGGTCACAATTAAAAAATCGTCTCCTTCTGTTCAACTATTTTTTCAATCTTTCATGTCCTAGATAGTGGATGACCTTAGTAATCGGCATACATCTGACTTCAAATCAGGGATGCGGAGTCCTATCATTTTGATAGGACTCCGACTCCGGGGGTTGATAGGACTACAACTCCGACTTCGAGTGGCAAGTATTTAAAGCCTAGTTAGTTTTTAAAAAATACTGGTAACCTCCATCATAGAACAGTATAGGCTTACTTGAACCTATTTTTAGTGATCATTGCTGTATCAATTATCAATCATTTTCGATGAAAGTTTGTCAAATGTCGCTTTAAGTTGGATGCATACGACTCGCATCTTGTTGATGTGTACTGCAGACGGTTTTTCTCCAGTCTCCACCAGGTAGGAAAATCCCCATCCTTCTCCAAAAAATATGAGTACAATCTCGATTTTAATATGCACTTTAGAGGAGCCATCACACAAGATTCACGTTTGGTGAAGAGGTAATGTTCTCAAACAAACTAGTGTTTTATTTTTGTCTCTGATGTGACCTTTGGTGCGCAGGTGTGATCGAGTCTAGGAAGGCTTGTCTTCTCTATCAAATCACCGAGTGAAAAGTTTTGAATATATTGTCTTGGCTATTTTTCATTATTTGATTGTAGTTGGAAAGAGCCAATATAGATTGATGGTGGTTTTATTTTCTGTTTCTTACTTCTTACAATTAATTTCAGTTAATTTTTTTTAACCTGAAGATAGTTAACGGATGTTAACTGAAATTAATTGTAAGAAGTAAGAAACAGAAAATAAAACCACCATCATTCTATATGGGCTCTTTCCAACTACAATCAAATACCGAGTGAAAAGACAATCCTCATTTTACTATCACGGTTCATTCCCTCAACTATCACAAGCTTTGCATGCTGCAGTTTCTCTGTACTTTTGTTTGACGAAGAAAGTTGACATCCAAATAATGACGGCTATGCACAAGGATAATAATTTGTTTGTGTCATACTTCGGGTCTAGTTTTAGGCCGGAGTCCGGAGCTCCGACTCCGACTCCGTCTCCGCATCCCTTCTTCAAATAGGCCTATTCCATTAAACACTGATAAATTCTTTATTATAGACTTTATAGGAAGCAATGGTGCACTAGTATTACTGTGGAAATGTTGGACTGCTTGGAAAGGTAGGCTCTGTTATTTCAGTTATTAGTGTAGGTGCAATTCAGCATTATCCAATAAATGAAATTAATGTGCATGTAACATAATAAGCCCACTGCCTGCAGAATGAATGGAGAGTAGTATCGGTTATATATGCTCACTATACGAGTAAGCCGACTCACAATGTCCAAATTATCCACAGTATAGTGTCACAGACGGTCAGATTATGTGAAAAGAAAATTGTGCATTAAAAGGATCATTAATCAAAATTTTTTATCTGCATGTAAATATTGGCACACCGTAGAGCGATCATTTTCGGAATCCCGCGATTAGGGGAAAACTAGGATCCCGAGATGATTTTTTACAACTCAGGAATCCCGGGGTTTGGAAGAGAAACCGAGACTACAATCCCTGATAACGACTCATTACACAGTATTCACAAGTATTGAAATCGCCTTGATGACAATAGCATCATTTTATCGCGATGTCGTATGGAAAGAGGTGCATCCAGGCTTTTCAGGTGTCTGAAATATCAGCTAAGAAAAACAGGTCTTCATCAATGCGAGAAATTCTGTTCAAATATCGAGAGGATGTTCCGTAACAACAGAGTCTGCATGTGATGCAGTGCATATGTGAAGCTATAACCGACTTCTGGCGTTCATGCATTTTGCGATGGCAATTGCTCAACATTTAAAATACATCGGTGGTGTAGACTTAGCAGTAAAAATATAAGATAGCAAAATGCCTGATTCATTTGTTACATTTAATTATTTATTACAATCTAAAGAATGTATTGTTCATACAACAGTGCATTTTAGATTGAAATTTCTTCAAAATGCAGTTTTATGTGCATATACAGTGTGCAATGTACAGGTGCTACTTGTACATGTGCATGCTCTCTACCCATTTGCATGTACGTTCATCACGTTAGATGGCAACAACGATGTAGGCCCGTATGGTTGTACCCATCAATGGTTTTCTAATGATTAATCATTCTGCTCTCCACGAATTCCTCCCGCAGCAAAAATTTGTACAAATGTACATTACTTTTCACATGCACATGCATATGTTTTTTATCCATTCAAATAGATCGGATCAAGTGGAAACATTGAGTTTTGAATTCGCCAGTGCTGAGAGGTTTCAGAAAATATGATAGGCTACACTTACATTTTCTATGAACGTCCTATGAAAATACAGTAAATCGGTCTAAATGCAAAAGGTCGTATATGCACATGTAGATACAAGAGGCCCCATGTGCCGATGGGTCCTCTAGAGCTGTATAAGACAATCTGTAATATAATAACTCTGTGGTAATTTTTGATGACAATGTTGAATGCTAACAATTGGCTATTTCAGTTTTTCAATATTGTGCATCACTTTGAAAGAAACAGAAACAAAACGCTCTCCTGAAAAATTGAAATTTTGCACATAAGGCCTTTCGCCGATTCACCGACGATATGTGGAGGTACATATAGGGCGGTGAAAGACATTGGTTGAGCATGACTGGGTTGCTGGGTGGCGCTTGCAATCCCTAGAAATGATCATATTGTGCTCGGGTCATCAACCGATTTGCTGTCCCCCCTGGATAACGCCTACAACAGCTGCTCACTGGCGAGTAAAGGGCGCCAATAAACTAACCCTTACCCGAGCAGATGGAGCTCGTTAACCTAGGAAGGCAATTCATCCATGAGAAGGAAAACTCTGAGATAAAACTCACGCAGAAAGATTGCAGCCTACTGCATGTAATTCCCCAATATACCTGTTGTGTTCCCAACATACCCATGGAAGGAAGTAATTCTGACAAGTCGACATCCCGCCGGGTATGGTAGCCCCAGGCTTGAAGGTGTGGTAAATGCTACTGGGAAGAGGACCAACTCACATCACGCAAACCAAGATGCTATTGGGCTAAAGCCTTCTGGTGGACGCTGAACGGCTCATGGCTTGGCAAGTGTGGCTGTGTTGGACGTACGAAGAAAATTACTGAGTGCGGGCACCTGGAATGTACGGTCTATGGGTTTATGAAAGCTTCAGATAGCGGAATCAGAAATGGCGCGATGCAACCTTGATATTCTCGGCATAACAGAAATGGACTGGTCATGGAAACTGGTCATTTTTGCGCCGAAAGTGGGACGTCGGTGTATTATTCGGATCACAAGAATCTGCGTCGGAATGGTGTGGCCATCATGTGCTCGAAAGCAACCGTCAAATATGTGACTTGCTACAACACGGTTAACTACAGAATCATTAATAATATTCGACTGAAAGCAAAGCTTATAAACACAACCGTTGTACAAGCGTGTGCTCCCACTTCCGATGCAGACGAAGATATAGTGAATGACTTATATAGAACGCTGCTGCAGGACGTTATGGATAGTATTCCAGGTCGTGATATTCTCAACGTAGCTGGCGACTTTAACGCGAAAGTGGGAGAGGAGAATAAGGTCCATGAGATCTGTGGACAATTCGGTCTAGGCATTGAAAATGACGCTGGTAGGTGATTGTTTGACTTCTGTTCGCAAAACTAGATTGTTATCTCCAATACGCTTTTTCAACAGCATCCAGACCGACTGCTCGCATGGACATCGCCTGATGGGAGGACTAAGAATCAGATAGACTATATTCTGCTGCGAAACAGATGGCGCTCGAGTATTGCACGTGGCAAAACCCTACCTGTGCCAGACCGTGGCACGCATCATGAGCTTCACATCGTCCTTCTCCAACTAAAGCTGAAAGCCAGTCCACCGAAGACAAGACCTCCTCGCTTCAACCTGCACTTTTTTTAGCGATGAATGCTGAATTTAGGTGGAAAACTGCTTTGAGCATCTCCTGAAGGACGCAGAACAGCATGAGGCCTCGCCGAGCGAATTGTGGCTTGAGATGAAGCATGAAAAATTGGATACTGCGAAGAAAGAGCAGTGCCCATCCACCCGCTTATCAGACGAGCTAACAAAAGACTTTCCACAGAGACCCTTAAGATGGTTGAAGAAAGACGACAATTGAAAGCGAAGGGTAGCAATAAAGACGAAGACTGATAGCAGATGAGAAAACTGAGCGCCAAAGTGCAACGCTTGATTATAGTCCATGCATACTATAAACGACGAATTGAAGAGAAATGCCTTGAAATCGAAGAACATAGTACACAGAGCTGAAGAAAGACCTGCATGAATGCCTGAAGGAGTTGCCTGGAAATTTCTTCCCACGTACATGTGGAGTCAAGTCGAAAGATGGAAGTCTGCTAACTGGAAATAGTGACATTAAGAATCGTTGGCGAGAATACTGGTCAGAGTTTTTCGAGAAAAAGCCTGGTGTGAATGCAATTTACCAAGAACCCGCTCAAGTATACTGTTGAAGATCACTGGCGAAAAGGGGATCTCGCTGCTTTGTCGGTTGTGTAATCTTATCTGGCGAACGAAACTATGGCCGACGGATTGGACGCGCTCACTTTTTGTCATTATTCCAAAGATAAGAGACGCTAGAGAATGCTCTAACAATCGCACTATCTCACTCATATGTCATGCCAGCAAAGTGCTCTTGTATGTCATACTGGCCACAATTGAACAGATTGTTAACAGAGAGCCTCCTACGCAACAAGACGGGTACAGTAAAGGCCGGGGGACGCGTGGTCTCATTTTGGATATGGAGGCAATCATGGACAAGGCTGAGAAGGCCAACCAAAAGTTGTACTTCTGCTTTATTGACTACTCGAAGGCGTTTGACTGCGTCAACCATACGAAGTCACGGAATGTCTTTGAAGATGGGTGCGCCGACACACCTAATACTACTTGTTCGACAGTTGTACCAGCAGCATAAGTAAATGAGACAAAATCAAGCTCAGATGAAAAGTTGAGGTTATACCAAATAATTTCTGAGTTGTTGAACGCTTTTGTGATATTTCATCTCCTCACAATTTGAATTTGAAATTTTTTATTGAAGTGGTCCATACCCCATGTGTGAGGCACAGTGAACCACCCATTGGGGTACATTGAATCGCCAATTTGATCATTACTTATTACTCTATTGTTCAACATTACTAGACTTTATGAACCAGAGCTGTAGCTTTAGCAAATAAATTATAAAAATCAGACAACTAAATGTATAGATTAAGGTTTTAATGGCAAAAAAATGATGGTGTGTGTTTCATATGAAAAGAATTCTGATTTCTGAAAGAAAAATGTTTACAGTAGGCCTACATCAGAGTTATTAGATTAATAGCATGATTCATGATAGGGGAGCCTTGGCAGGAGCATTAATAGTAGTAGTGAAGCGTATATACATGTATTTCAACAAATGAGAATCAAGCAAATTCGAAGCAGTTACAATCAGTTGACAGAAGTTACAATGCACGAATAGACATATGAAGTCGCATTAACAAAAAGAAATCAGATCAGGAGCTCTCTCGAAAGGACATCATCATTATTTGGTATGGTGAAACTTGTACATATTATAGTCACAACAGGCCTTTACGAAAAAGGAATTCAAACAATGTGTAGTACGAGAAAGTTAGCTACTCGTAGATAGTAGTACGTAGTGCTTAGCGGAAAGTGATGAGAGTATCGCAAGCGATGAGGGACAATGTCATTCAATGGATGCGAAGGGTTTTCACATTTGATAAGGGACGAGAAAATGAGCTTTATAAACAAATCATCAACGTCAGGTAACAGGTTGCAATTACAAGCATGGTTACAAATTACGTAATGAGCACGTCTGACAATTCTTTTGATTTTCATAGACACGGATTTCGACAGATGACAAAAAAGAGGAAAAGCATAAGTTAGTAAAGAAGAGATCACTGAATTGAATGCTTCAACCCATTTGTCTTTGGGTAGGAACGGTTTCAAGCGACGGATGGCATACAGTCGTTCTGAGCACAGTTTTGTGATTTGCTGGAAATGCTCATCCCATGTCAAGTTATCAGTCCATGTGACTCCAAGGATTTTTAAGGTGCTCACTACGTCAATGTCGTATTAATGCTAAACGCATTTATGTACAAATGTTGCATTTATCATTATAATCATCATTTAAAAGACTCATGTCGGTATTTCTCCGTCGGCTTTCAAAACTATGTATTGATCTCATACTCGGTTACATAAACATTGCTCTCATGTTTTTTTAAGTCCGTGATATCGAAGCTAATATCGTTTACGATGTTGGTTGATAATACATGCGAAAGTACTAGGACAATAAATCAAGATATAAGGCAATAAATCATTCATTCACATTCGACAATTAGATGATCACATATCACTGATAATTGACTTTACACAATGAAAGTACTTACTCATCCATAGATTTAATGCACGAGTCTCCGAAGCCCCGTTCCTTCGGAAACTCGTACATTAAATCTATAGACTTGGACCTTCTCATCGTGCAAACCCTGATATCAGTAGTAGCCTATATCATATGCGTAATGAATAGGCCTACATGTAAGACACGAATTGGTTTAGGGCAAAAAACTGCGAAATCATCAAAAGCCAAAACAAGAAACACTAGCAATTAAACTTATTTGACCAGCAAGGGAGGTTTCAGTGTATTCAAGCCCACATCATCTTGATGGGGTTTACATGAATGTCGGGAAATTTTAGGCAATGGGTGTAAAGTTCCATGTTGAATTCCTTGATTTGCTACAGTTGATGCCAACCGGCCAACAGTTTTGCCATATTTTCCTGGTATGACTACATCATTATTTTTAGTGCTTATAGTGAAATCGCATACTTCTTGATCTTAAACACAATGAAATTGGGGGATGACTCCTCCTCTAGATCTTCTGGGGAATGATTCTCTTCACAGAGTTAGCGCACAAAAACGAATGATATAAAAGCTCAAATATTTCTAAATAATCAATCTGCATGGATGGCGAAAGGGATGGGGCCATGGACACACTGGACGGTGGGTTCTCAATGAGCCGAGAACTTTTTTATATCAATCCGAATATCTGCATGAAATAATTTTTAAGTGGATTGCGACATTTTCAGTATTTTATAGCATTGGCTTTGCTAACTTATCAACTAAAAGTTAATGAAAATAGCAATTAACAGGAATGGTTTATTATAACAGGTACTTTATTCAGAAAACAATGGTGGCTATGCAGGGCAACATCCAGAGTGAATTCAAGAACATCATTTTCGATTATTCAAGCATACGTCTGTATTCAAATGCACCAATGGTGACTAAAAAACTTTAAATGAAAAAATGCACCGTGCATGTGGAGGATAATGCCTTGCCAGTTCGCTCGCATGACTTGTAGCAGTAAGCTACAGTATGACACGATTTCGTCCAATCTCATGATGCAGCCTCGTCGTATTTGTGATTCATTCAACGATGGATTGCTATATTGTTTCCGACTGCTGCTCGATATTCTGATGCATCAATATAATAGCTTCTATTGAAATCCTCGAATAAGGAAACTTTCATTGCACGTGAACAGAGTGATTCGTTGCCAAACTGATTTTTGGTCGAAGCAAGACGAGACAGTTGTACATATACTAGCTTGTATAGAAGGCACTATTTCTTACTTTACTGCTGCAACTCTATGAAAGTGGAAGATAAAATATTGTATCCTCAACACAAATCAAGATATCCTCAATCCACCAGAATCACAAAATACATGGACTTGTTCATGTGGGCTTTACAGTGTACTTTGGTGGCGGTGAAAGTAGGGACATGCTGATATTTTTTTGCGAAGTTCATAAAAATCAAAAAAATTAACTTAGAAATTCAGTTTAAAATATGTTTAATAGCACATAGTTGATGAAAGAGGAGATCTTTTAAAAGCTTTACCGAGAGTGTGTTCATAAAGTGGTTGCATTGAGGTAACCTATAGAATAAACTTCGATTATCTTTATTATATATGTCTACAAGAATCTCGAATCTAATGAAAAAGTACCGTGTATTTCTTTTACGGTATTCACATAGGAATATTAAAAACCAAAACTCAAATTTCAGATTTTTATTGTCTCAACTTACACGCATGCGCACGTAACCTGCAAAGAGATGATACGCGTATCTAGCGAAGATATTTAGATATCCACGGTATTTTGACGTGTAACCATAGCCTTAAGGAGAAACCCGTGCGCTTGCGAGTAAGAATACATCGCCATACAGCGCAATCATGTCATAGACTGATTTTGATAGCATTTATTCATAAAGGAACCACTCTATTAGTCGAAAGAGTCGCAAAATTCATACTAATAAAAAATATGCCACTGTATATGCCACCTTTGCCGCCACCACTGTATATTCGAGCAGGAATTCCGTTATGATATTCTATAATTAAAGCACCAAATCGTTTCTAGAAATATCATGATGTTATTTCCATCGCATTTTACAAAAACATCTGCATTTTATGCAGCAGAAACATAGAACAGTAATGAGAATGATTGCCAAAACTGCTGAGACAACTGCGGCAATGTTCACATTTACGCAGCAGACCTTTCCTGGGGCAGCGTCGTCACAGCAGTCGTCTTCTGCGAAATATCGTAGAACTTCTGAAAAGAAAATTACACAATCTCATCAAAGAATTGGCTTACATGAGTAAAAATCTAATTGCAGACGGAAAATCACATGCCAGCTGGATTTTGAATCACCTAACTTTGACGGCCTAGCTGGAAATGCATACATGTGGTACATGCATTAAGCAGCCAAAAATTTGGAGTGCGCATATCCCGCATGCAACATTGAACAAGAGCGTAGAACAATCCTGGTACGTATTTAAAAAAATGCTTCCACAGTCACACATCCAGCTATTTAGAGGCCTACATACATTAAAAAATCTAAGCAACTGAAGTAGGTTAATCAAGCATGCAAATTTAAACAAGAATGCAGAAAATCCTTGCTCAAATTCCACAAGCTTGCTTACAAAAGCTTTGGCAATGTGTATGTGACTGCAAGTTTTTATTAAAAAACTCAGAGCGCGTAAATACGTAGCTTATTCGAAACTAAAGAGCAGGGTTCTGGAGCCGGAGCCATGGTGACGGGACGGAACCGGAGCCGACCGAAAATACCATGGCTTCAGCTTGAGTCACTTTTCGAAAAAGGTGACATTTGACAGCATAGAGCAAGTACGAGTATATTAGGCACAGTAGCAGCTTAGTATTGATCATATACCTAATGTGCATGCAGTTTCGATTTTATTACATGAACTCGGGTTGAGACCCGGTACCAAATGTGAGATGTGCATTTTTTCAGTTTTGAAGAAATTACCAAGAAATTGACTGATCATGATAGCTATACAGAAGAAAGAATGGCATTCTACAAATCCGCCGTGTCATGACGTCCTAAATTAGCTTCGAAGTGCCTTAATTTAATGCTCAGTCTTATTAGAGGGAATACTTTCTTGAGTTTGATCATGTCACTTAAACTACCGGCACCGAAAGAGCAAAAGATCACAATCAATGACAATTATCATAATTAACTGAAAGGGTGTAGGACCACAAAACTATTCAGATAAGAAGTGAAGCTTTATTTGTTGAATTATAGAATTATATAACAGCAAAAATTGCATCAATCCACAATTAGAAATCAGCAGTTGAATTTTGACTGCTAAGTATAAATGATTCTAACGCACCATTTATGACTCAATTTTGCACAATGATTTCTATACGTGTAGACCGTAGGATGCAGTCTGCTAGCTAATATTGACTAAGCTTGACTTAATAACCAAATGATGAGGGCCTTAATTACTATAATCCGAGGGTACGTGAGTGGCTTCGAATTATCGTAATTAAAGCCCGATTCAATTGGTTGTTATTATGACCCGAATAAGAAATCTATTCACAGCGGGCTTAAATGCCATTTTCTTCACTTATGTCCGGTAAATATCATTGGATTTGCATGCATTAGAAAATGACATTTAAGCCCGCTGTCAATAGATATGAATATTTACTTACAGCATAGATCTATGACAATTCTGTTGTAACAGGCCCTTTGACCATGCTTTTGTTTTTTGACAAAGTAATTGTCCTAAAGGTACAGCACTACACCAAGTAAAAAAAGTAATAAAGCCTGCAAAAAACTAAAGAGAAATACGAGCTAGCAGAGACCTTGCTATCGATCTCGCAAGAGTCACCGAGAGGCAGTGGAAGATTGTATGTCCTCACGGTCGTCATTTGTCTGAATTGACAGAAGTAATGGGCAAAAGACCGTTCCAGGACACCATAAAATTCAAAAAAATGGTATCTTTAAAAACGACATAAATTCATGAATTTGAACCCTTTTTCAGGTTTTTAAGACCTAAATACATGAATTTAGTCCATTCAAAAAGTACCATTTTTTCAAAAATGGTACTTTTTAAAAACGACATAAATTCATGAATTTGAACCCTTTTTCAGGTTATGAAGACCTAAATTCACAAATTTGGGCGTTTTTAAAAATACCCAATTTTCAAATTTTTCAAAATCTCAAATTTGAGAATTACAATTTTTACCTTGTAAATCATGACCGTTCCAGGACACCGAAAAAAATCAGAAAAGTTAAGAATCTCAAATTTGAGAATTACAATTTTTACCTTGAAAATCATGACCGTTCCTGGACACCGAAAATCATAAAAGTTGAGAATTTCAAATTCATGAATTTTTTCCATCTTTCAGGTTTTTAAAATATATCATGTGACTAATAATATTTCTTTAAAAATGGAAGAAACAAAAGTGGAAGGAACTTGAGAAATGGAAGGAACCTCAAGAATATATCCTTCGTTATCATATGAACGTAGTTCTACTTTAATGGACATTGAAAAGATTAACATTGAAAAAATGAACAAAGAAAAACACAAAGATAGAGTACGTTATATGAAAGATAAGGAATCTCAATTATTATTAAGATTAGAGCATTATAAAAAATTAAGAAAGAGATGGAGTAAAGTTAAGAATGTAACACAAGGAATTGGCATATTCTTAACAATAAGTTTAGGTGCTTTAACAATTGTTATATCTTCAGGTGTTTTAGTAATTCCAGTAGTTGCTACAGCTTTAACAGGTACGGGTGTTTTTGCAACTTCACTTGTTACAATGTTAGATAAATCTTTAATAACTAAGAAACGAAAATCATTAAAAACTAAGCATTTACATATTAAAGAAGTCTATGACTACTTTCAAAGAGTATGTGATGATAATGTTATTACGTTAGATGAGATTGAAAAATTTGATCAAATAGCTAATGAAGTAAATCAAACCTTTCAATTACAGTCCGAAAAAGTTGATGATAAGAATAAACAGGATGGCAAAATTTCTAGTGATGGTAAAACTTTTACTGGTGGTAAAATTTCTTATGAAGAAAATGACAAAATTTTTTTAGAAGAGCTAAAAACTTTAAGCGAAAATTTAAGCAAAACTTTATTAAACAAAACTTTATTAAACAAAACTTAAAACGAGAAAACTTTAAACGAAAAGATGTCAAACAACAAAGCAATAAAAAAATAATTTGTTCAGTAAAATGTTTTTGCTGTATTCCAATGTTACCACAAAATTCAAATATTATATTTTAAAAATGGATAAAATTAGAGCTGATAATTTCAAAAGAATAAAACAATTAGAAGAGTTAATAAAACAAAGAAATATTATGAAAGAAAATCATCTTCAACATAGAATGATAAAAGCTGGTATTCAATCTGATATGTTTGAAAAAATGCAGCAAACCGAGCAAGTAAAAACTGATTTTGAGAAAACTATGAAACCATTTAAAACTCTTGAAAAAGAAAGTACAAATAATGATAAACAAATTGATATAACAGATCCAGAGCACAAAACTATATTAGATGACTATGGATTACTAGAATCAAACATTAATAAGAAATTACCAAAATCTATGCAATTTGAACATTCTATTTCATTTATAGATGGAAAAATAATACCTAGATTTTATCTCGGACAAAAAGAAATATTTCCACAACCTTTTCGAGGTTTAATTTTTTCACCAGATAAATCTCCCTTTAATTTAGATAGAAATTTTGTTAATCTTTTAAGAGGAGCAGCTTTAAATAATTATGCTGTAGAAGATCTTATAAAATATAAAGCTATGTTAGATAGAGTTGGTGCAGTAAAATCTCTAAGACGTTAGAAACAATTAGAAAATTTATTATCAACGGGAGTTAAAGTAGGAAAAGGTTTATCTGAAAAAAAGAAAACAGAAACAACCATATTTTTACCAGATGATCCGCAAGAATTATTAAATAGATTAAATATTTTAATATCTGCAATAAAAGAAGGACATAATTCTAGTTTCAATGAAATTCATGCTATATCGAAAAGACTGTTAGAAAAGAAGATTCTAAATGAAGAGGATTATAAAAGTATAACCGGACATCTCTGATGTCTTTAAGGGCTTCGCCCGTAGCTGAAATATGTTGTTTCTAATTTTTTAAAAAAAAAATTTATTTAAAATTTTAACTAAAAAATGTGTTCAGCAGATTTAGACAAAATTAATAATCATTTAGAAAATTTGACAGAGATTTTGGGTTCATCAAAATTTAGTACGACGTTAAAAATTATAACAACTACTTCATCACACACTTGTAATTTAGAACCCATTCTACATTTGGAACAAAATAAAAATTATCAAATTGCATTGACTAGTTTCTCTACATTTAACACTATTCAAAATGTTATAAAAGATGTGAATGATCAATTTAGATATTCTACTGATAAAGGCAAAACATGGAAAATACTAACTTTTCTTCCTGGTTCTTACGAAGTCGAATCAATATCAAATGAAATTAAGAGACATTTAGGTATATCATTTAAAGATAAGAAACAATTGCATTTTGCAGTTGAACCGGCAGTTAATAAATTTTCTCTTACTTTAGACGAAAATCATCAAGTTGATTTTAATCATGATAGATCATTGTCAAAGCTATTAGGATTTAATAAACAAACCTATAGTCAAGGTTATCATTTAGGTGAGAAGATTCCAAAAATAACTGAAATAAATTCAATTGTTGTACATTGTGACATTATTGAAGGAGGATATATAAATGGTAAATTATCAAATTTAATATTCAGTTTTCCAGCTTTTACTGTACCCATTGGTTATAGATTAAATGTATTTCCACAAACATTAATATATTTTCCTAATACAAGAAAAACTATTAACATCATTAACATTAGAATCACTGATGAGAAAGGACAAGAAATAAATTTTGGAGGTGAAGAGATTATGATAGATCTTTTGGTTCGGGAGGTATAAACTCCCGTTCGGGAGGTATAAACTCCCGTTCGAGAGGTATAAACTCCTACGCGAAGCTAGAGAAGTTTAATCTTCTTCTTCTTCTTTAGAAACAAAAAAAATAAAAATAAAATTTTTTATTAAAAAATGAGTGAAGTACTACCATTAAATAAAAAAAACTTAAATTTAATCATCATCCAAATTTATCTAATAAAGTTTTGTCAGTTATTTGTGGAAGATCAGGGTGTGGTAAAACGTATCTATTATTTAAAATTTTAACGACTCCAAATTTTTTGGATTATAACAATCTTATAATTTATACAACAACAGCAGAACAACCCGTCTATCAATTTTTAAAATATGGATTTGAAAATAATCTTAAAAAAACAGCAATTGCTTCATTATTCAAAGAATATGAAAAATCTGAAGATGAAGAAGAAATAAGTTCGTGGTGTGAAGAAGAGCAAAAAATAATCAGTTAGTTGAAACCAATAAAAATAACCATATAAAGATACAATTAATAGATGATAGTGGCAATATGCAAGATCCTAGTAAACTAGATAAAACAATGAAACATTGTGTAATTTTTGATGATTGTGTTAATGATAGAAATCAGTCAGTTCAGAGAAATTATTTCACAAGAGGTAGACATAATAACTGTAGTGTTTTTTATTTAACACAAAGTATGTATTCATTAGACGGAAGTGTTATTAGAAAGAATGCAAATATATTTATACTATTTGAAATAAATGCAAGAAACTTAAGTGATTTGTTAAGAGATTTATGTGTAAGAAATAAAGATGAATTTAAACAATCGTGTAACAATGCTTGGTCAAAAGATTATGGCTTCATTACAATTAATATTGATAAAAAAATTCATGATAGAGTTATAGAACATTTGTTTACCGAGTGATAAAAAATATACAAATATAGTGTTATAATATTTTTTTATTTTATGTATAGATCAAATTTGTCTATCTTAGAAATTAGAAAATTAAAAAGGTTCAGTAGTTATTCCATCAGGTAAAATTTTTCTTTTATCATCAAATGGATCTAATGCTAATTTATGTTCCTCTTTTAAATACATTTTATGTTTCTTTGAATTAAGTCTATAATTACATGCTGTTTTTATTTCATTATTAAATAATACATTTTTATAATCTTGAAATGTTATTTGATTAGCCACTGATGCCTTTGAAATTCCTTTTAATGTTTTATGTGTTTTAATATTATTAGTTGTATCATAACAGTAACATTTAGATTTTAAAAATATAGCTTCTGTTATGAAATCTTCATTTCCTTCTAATTCATCTTTTACTTTACATAAATCAGAAGGATGAATGATATCTTTTATTTTATCTATTTCTTCATCAAGTGTAGAATTATACGGTATTGTTAATTCTAAGAAAACAGAATCGGTATCTGTAAAGTGTAATTTATAGTTTTTGCCATAAGCAGGTGCTAAATAATCATATATAAATTTATACATAAATAGTTTAGCTAATTCTAATATAGTGAATCCAATGAAATTAAACTTGTCATGTTTTACGCTAATTCGACGTAAATGTACAGCACATAGTTCATCACTAAATCTAGTAGTTCTTTTATATGTAGGTTTCCTTGTTAAATTTTGAAACCTATCTTTATCATAAACTATTTCAATATTTTGTCTATTACGCACATTTTCTAAAGTCTTACCATAAAATGCATTATTCATTAATTTGAAGAACACGTTTCCAAAATCATCTTTATTTCTTTTAGCTATTTTACGTTTTTCAATATTGAACTCTATATAATTTTTTAACCACCTAGATTTTTGATAAAATAGTTTTCGATGTATTTTGGTGAGAATCATTCCATGATCTAAATACCAATCTAGCATTCTTCCTTCAACAACATACTTTCCTTTATTGCTTTGTGTTAACATAAGTTTTTTTGTTGGTCTGTATTTCTTAGGAATTAAAGATTTTTAATAATCTGAAAAATCTTCTATATTAGGAATTTTGTTTTCGGGACAGAAAGGAAAATATTTTGTTTCATCTTTTATTTCATCAGGATATACTAAATCAACTTCATATATATAACCAAAATTATTTTCACCATCATGTGTTTTTTGATAATCAAGAATATTACACCATGACATTTCACCTGTTGGTAATTCTTGTATCATGCAAGAAGAATATAAGCTATTAAAATCATAATATAACAAATAGTTTTCTCTCATGATTTCATCAACTGCTGCTTGACTATCTTCATTTGATATAAGTCCTTCTATATTTTGATTAAACAATTTTATAAACTGATCACTTTCTTCTGGAGATAAAGGTTTCATTACTCCATAATCATCAGGATTTACTTTTTTATTATAACACTTAACATATCTATTACCTAAAACTGATGAAACTCCACCTCTAATACCAGATTCAAAAAATAATAATTTATCATATGTATTTTCTTTATAATGTTTAAGTTTAACGGACTTTGTCCTAGAGCCATCGGCTTGAACACCAGTATGTTTTAATCCTGCTAACCATGTTAAACCTGGTGTAGAATAACAATAACATGGATCTATTCCGTAATATTCTAAACACATATCACGAAAGTTTTCAAAAAGATCAGCTAGTATTAATACATCTATCTGTAGATATTTCATTGTATAATCATACATTGTTTTACAATTTAGCTCTCTCCAATTTTTTTCAGCTTCTGCATAGTCTTCGTCAGATAATTTTGATTGTTTTAATGTTGATTTAAATTTATTTATTGGAGGAAGTTGTTCTTCTTCCATAATTTTATTCACAGAATTAAAATCAGTCTTCGACTGTGAACCACAGGTTTTATCTCCAGTTATATCAGTCTTCGACTGTGAGCCGCAGGCTATATACTCATACGGAAATATTCCTTTTAAAGGTTTTAAATTATATTTATTTAATATTTTACATTGTTCAGATTTCAAAGTTTTTCCCATAACATCTAATGAATAAGGAGTAAAAAATCTAAATGCATCTAAAATTCTAATGCAACCTAATTGCATTGAAAAATATTCTTCTTCTGTTTTACATAGTACATTTATTTGTTGTTGTTGTAATTTTTCAGATGAAAATAAATCTTTCATTACTAGATGGAAATCATATTTAGAACCATTATAGAAACATAGAGGAACAAAGTTATATTTAAATTTATTAGCATTAAGATTACAAGAATGATGTGCTGCACCCCTATATAATCCATTTAGATGATCATGATCTTTTACCTTGACGGCAGAGCCGCCGCTTCGCTTGTCAAGATATCTACCTTTGCCATTTTTATAATTTTTTGTAAATTCTCTTCCACAGTAATAACATTTTGTTTCATTAATAAAATTTAATTTTTCTTTTTCTGTTAATGGCATCATCGGTATATTTGTTTCAAGCAATTGTGAAAAGCGACCTTGTAATTCTTCTACTTTCTTTGTAAACATTTCTGAACTATCTTCACCATAGTATTGAAAATATTCTGATTTAAATAATTCAGGATAATTTGAATGAATGTACATTCCCCAACATAATGGTTTTTGTTCAAATAAATATTTTTCTTTACTTTGTTCAGATGCACTTTTTTCATAATTACAAACCGAAGGTTCTAGGGCTTGGCCCGTACCATTTTCAGAATTATAATTTTCAGAATCGGTCGAAGCCCTGGAATTTTTCGTTCGATTTTGTGTCATATTAACATTATATGCTTCAAAATCACAATAAATAGTAAAGGGTACTTTATTTTTAAAATACCATTTATTATATTCTAAATAATCATCTTTTGGAAATGTGTTTCTGACTGCTTCATTTTGTTGGCAATTCTCCAAATGTCTATTCATTTCTTCTTTAGTTCTAAAGCTCGTCATACATTGGAGACAAGGAAAATTAGCATTATCTGAAGTTTTTGTAAATATAGAAACATCTTTACACAATATAAAATGACCCTGATAATATAATATATTCGCTTGTGCTGGCTGTTTTGTCTGTTCTAGTTTTTCAAATTTATCTTGATATATTTCATGTGTTTCATCAATTTCTTTTGTAAGATTAAATGTATTTCGATGAAAATTTTGATTTAATATTTGTAACTGATAACTATATTCTTTATCATATTGTTCTTTATATTGTTGTAGACATTTTTTTAAAGATTCATTTATTTTTTGATTGGTTTCATTTTCTTCATTATTTAATTCTTTATTGTCTTCATTTAATTTTTGAATCGTTTCTATCTTATTTTGATATTTATGGCCATATTCTTGTACTAATATTTTTGTTTGTTGTTGATAATCTGTTTTACATTTTTGTAAAATTTCATTTAAATTTTGTAGTTTTCGTTGATATTCTAAAAATAAAGATAAATAATCGGTATCATAATCATAATTATAATTACGTCCTTTATAATTATTATGACTAATCATTATTGGTGATAATGTTTTTATAATTTCAAATTTTTCAGTACATATTATATTTCCTTGGTAAAAAATATTATGATGCATGTAATTTCCCCTATCATTATATACTATTTCTGATTGACATAAATTTTTATTATTCAAATAAAATTTTTTTGAATCTGAGTAAAGTGGAGTAATTTTACCAATAGAAACATAATTCACATTTAATTCAAAAACATTTACTTCTATTAAATTTTTATTCTTTTTATGAAACTTTTTTAACCTATTATAATCATATGGAAATTCATCTAAGCCATCAGAAAGATCAAATTCATTTATGTATTCTTCTTTATTATAATGACTTAGTCTTTCTTTATGATATTCTGCAGGATGTAAATGTGCTATAATACTCCACAGAAAACAATAATCATCTTCATTTTTTATGTTGATTATTTGTGGTGAACTGAAAGGCAAAGGAACATAACTACCACCAGTATTATTTTTATATTTATCAATTACTATTTTCTTAGATAGTATTTTAACAAATCTCCAACCAGATTCACGTAACTGGGCTTCAATTATACAATTTTCTAATTTAAGTATCATCGATTCAAATATGGGTTGTATATCATTTACATTATGAATTTCTTGTGAATTTGTAAAATGTCCTTGTATTATTTCTTCAGGAATTCCATCAGGTCCATTTTTTGTATAAAGTACTTCTACATTCATATAACATTTGAAAGATTTCTTAAATATTTTGAAAAAGTTTTTTAATACATTATAAAAAGTTTCATCGGTTTCATTATGTTCAACCGATTCATTAAATAAATATTTTATATCTGTTAATGGCGAAGCCCTGGAAGACATCTTTGATGTCCCGTGTACAGCTTCATCGGTTCGTTCAGCTTCATCAAATTCATCAGTATCGCTAAATAAATATCTTCCATCTGGTAGGGGCGAAGCCCTAGAACCTTCGGTTTGTAGGGTCTCATCTTCACTATTAAAAACTTTTTTATATTCCGAATGTAAATAATCATCAAACATTTTTTTGTAACTTTTATATCAGTAGGCAATGTTTCTAGATAGTTTTTATAACTATTTAATTTTAATATATTTCCTTCATCAACTCGTTCTACATTTTGTAAATGCAATTTACTATTTAAATGAGATTGATAACTTCTTTTTGTTTGCAACTTTTTTTTACATAAGTTACAATAAAACTTGGTATTTTCCATTTTTTATTTTTTTAGAGAAAATTTAAGAAAAAATTTATGTTTTAATTTTAGATATAAACATTTTAATATCAAGGACTTGAGTGTTATTTTATTTTATTATATATTACACGTTCTTTAGTTATTTTTTTTCTTTATCATATTAAGTTTAATCATATTAAGTTTTATCATATTAAGTTTTATCATATTAAGTTTCATCATATAATGTTTTATCAAAAGATAATTTAAATTTATTTTCACTAACTATTGATTCTTCATCATCATAAATTGATTCTTCATCATCATAAATTGATTCTTCATCATCATAAATTGATTCTTCATCATCATCATAAATTACACTTTTTGGGATTGGATACCATTCCCTGATAGGAATATCTAATTCTAAATTACATTTCTTATCTGATAATAATATAATAGAGAAAAATATTGGTCTTTGATCTCTTTTGGAAAATTTAATAACACCACCATAATCTGAATCACTTTTAGTTTTTATTAAAGATGATAAAATTTTAAATTGATTAGATGTAAATCCTAATTTAAATTTTGTAGACCCGACACATAGTTGTCTAACAGTATCTTCAACTATTCCATCATTATTATTTTCAATTGTAAGAAAATGAAATTTAGATAAATTTTTATAATTACTAATATTTTTATAATCTTTTTTACCATTTACACCATTTTCAGATGTTTCAGAATCATCATTTATATTATCATCATCTATATTATCATCATTATTATCATAAGATTCTTTAAGATCGGGCAAAGCCCTAGAACCTTCAGTTCGTTTATTATGATTATGATTATGGACATTGTTAATAGTATAAGGTGTTGTCCACATATAAATTTTCTCTTGTTGAGCTAAACCATTTATATAAGATTTTAACAAATTAATATTTAAGTTTGAATATAATCCTATATAAGTATCATCATCATATCTATGCGGCATTTCTAATGTTTCTTGTTTATAAATTGTGTCTCTATAATAAACTTGACATAATAATTATTCATTATGTTTTTTACTCTCTATGTGAATGTTATATTGATTTTGATCGTCAACAAATAATCTAATTTTTTCTTTCGAAAAAGATTTTAATTTTTTAACTAATTCTTTAATATTGATATAATAAATAATTTTAGTTTCTATCCAATCAGTATTACTAATTGGTAACACTGCTCTAATAAATCCATAAACATTATTATGACCTATTATAACCATATTTTCTTTATTTAATTCAACATAAGCTACATCATTATATTTACTTACAATCTCCATAAATTTTATAAATGGATCACCTGGAAAAATACAATAATTAGTTTCTATAGAAGGTAAACCTTTTGTTTGTTCTCTAAATATTTCGGCTTGTAATTCAAACAAAAGATTAACATCTATACATGGATTATTATTATTATTATCAAAACATTTATTTTCAAATCCCATTGATCTCGTCGAATAAGAAGAACAGGATGATGCGGGCGAATATAATTTTTTCAAATTTGCTTTATCCATTTTTTTATTTTTATTAGAAAAAATTTATTTTTATTAGAAAAAATTTTATTTTTTTTATTTTTATTAGAAAAAATTTTATTTTTTTATTTTTATTAGAAAAAAATTTATTTTTTTATTGTTAAAAAATGATGTTACCAAATGTTGGTGGAGGTGCATATATCCCGAATAATCGTGAATTAGAAATAGAGATAGAAAATTATATCATGAAAACTGGAGACGTTTTATCTGGTCCATTGCATCTTTCTATTCTTCCGCATCAAAATACAGAGTTAACAAATAAACAATATGTTGATACACAAATCAATGACTTAAAAGAAAAATATATAAACGATGTTTTGGTTCCACTGATGAATGAATTGAAGTTGCTTAAACTTAATGACAAATCATTAAACGAAAAATTATTAAAACTTGATAAAAAGGAGAGAGAGCTAGTAGCAGATATAGCAAAACTTTTTAAAAAGATTTCTGAACAATCAAAAATTTTAATATTACTTTCTATAAAGTTAAAATCTGCAGTCATTAAAAATAAACATCAGATAAAAATGTTAAAAGAACAATTAGAAGATGAAATAGAAAAACTACCTGAAAGAATTAAAAACAATTTAAAGCAGTTGCAAACTACATTCCAAAAAAGTGTTGATGAATTAAGTTCTAAAATTACTCAACAAATGAAAAAGATGAATAGAATAATAAATGAAGTAAACTCACTTAATGAAAAAGTTGATAAAATGAAAACTCTTAAAATCAATTTAGAAAATGAATTAAAGAAAAATTTACAAGAAAACTCTAAAGAAAATAAAGAACAGTTAGATTCCGTTAAAAGACAATTAGATGTTCTTAAAATTAAGTTAAATGCACTTAAAACGGCGTTGAAGATGAATCAGGAGAAAATGCAAGTTAATAGAAAAGAAATTAAAGTACATCACACGCTGCTTGACGCAATAGATAAAGTGCAACAGTCAATTAATAAAGTTATCTCGAAGTTGTTGTCCATTCACAAACGTAAATCTTAACACGTAGATATTTTTCCCAAAAGTCAAATTTAATCCTAAAAAATGCCTATAATTTATAAACACAATCTTAAACATTTTGCATCAAATAATAAAATTGCTCATGAACCATCTCAGAAACCTGTGTACCATTATGATAGTGTAGAAACTGTCGGAACACAAAAGTTCCTAGGCACCGCAGGTGTCGTTCACACGGAAGGAGCTGGCATCTTCTCTGGTATTGGAAGTATCGTTAACTTAATTATAAATAATAAAGATTTCATTACATCTGCTGCAAAAGGAGCAGCGGCTATAGGTAGTACAGCTAGTGCAATATCAAATGCTGTTAAGTCTGAAAACGAATTAAAACAACTAGAAGCTATTCGTAAACTTAGGAATGATTCTGAAGAACTAAAAAATTTAAAAAAACTTTCAGAGGAAACAAAAAATAAAATTGCTAACATAGCTGTTGGGGAAACCTTGAGGAGCGGAGCTCCGTCTGATAGTAAACATAAGAAGAAATCAGGCGTTGCCATAAAACGTTCAATTGAACCTACGGTTCGGTCAATTGAAGAAATAAAAGGTAATGGTATTAATAGCAACCTTCGGTCTAACCAGCAAAGCTGTAGCGGAGCTGGTCTAGCAAAATTCTAAAATTATGTTTTTTAGTAAAATTATTTTAGTAAAATTTTTTTAGTAAAATTCTAAAATTATATTTTAGCAAAATTTTCTTAGCAAAATTTTTTTAGTAAAATCATTTTAGTAAAATTATATTTCAGTAAAAATTTTTTTGTGTGTGAGAAAAAACAAAAAGTCAAATTATTTTTTATAAAAATGTCTTCGCTTATCGAAAATAAATTTAGATTAGACGATCCTCCGTTCGTCAGTAATAATCAAAAAAAGAATGACTATATAAGAATTGCTATGAATCCCGGATCTTCCAGTAGAGTAAATACTGGAGGTGATTTAATTTTTGAAGTTGATAATCAGCAGAGTTATATATATCTACCTGATTCATTTTTACACTGTGAATATTCTTTATATAGTGATGCCAATTTTACAACACCATTACCAGATACCGATAATATTGCACTAGAGAATAATTTTTTCCAAAATTATTTACACAAATGCGTTTAGATGTTGCAACTCAAAATATAGAAACAATAAGTGATTCTCCAGGTGTAATTGATACAATGCTTAGATTTATAACAATTGGTGAAAATAATAAAAAGTATGAAATCGAAGGTTGGTTTCCTGATACTAATGATGGTATAATTGTTAATGATTTAACTCACGCTGGAACAGATTCAGCAGGAATTGCGAAAGATGTAGAAAATATTGCAAAACATTTAAATAAAACAAATAATGATGCATATAAAGAAAGACGTGAATTTAACAAGAAAAGTAAACAGACAGTTAATTGGTCATTGTCTCCATTATTCGGATATTTAGATTATGATAAAATATCATATCAATTAAAATTTAAATGAATAATTCATCGCACAGCAAATAATGAATTAATCTTTTTTGGTAAGACTGGAAAAAAAGCATATTTAAAAATTGATAGACTTGAATGGTGGATTAAGCATATTACTCCTAGTTTAGAGATTGAAACAGCTATTGCAAAAAGATTAAATACTAACAAACCAATTCCAGTAAATTTTCTAAAGCGTACTGCTAGTTCAGTAACTTTTTCCGAACAAAGATTTAACTGGCATTTTACTAGAACTGCGAATACTCCAAGATATTTATTACTAACTTTTCAAAGAAATAATTCTCCAAGTTTTGATAAGAACAATAATCTCTTCCATATTAATACAATTCGAAGTTTACAAGTTTCATTAAATCAAACCCGATATCCAATTGATCCATTAAGATTCGATGATACCAATAATCAATTTATGGAAGGATATGATTCTTATCGAAATCTTTGTATAGAATTTGGAGTTGAACCACAATTAACTCCTGGAGATTGGAGACATTTATATCCAATTTTCTGTTTCGATTTAAGTGCACAATCTGAAGATATTATTAAAAATGGTTGTGATGTAACAATTAATATTGAAAAGAAAGATTCCACAACTTCATTGATGGCTTATGGTTTATTGCTAGAAGATGTAAAATATTCTATTGAAATTCTTAATGGAAAGATGGTTAGGATCGGTTAGTAACCTTAGGACCTCTGGTCCGATAGGCTAAAGCCCAAGACTTCGTCGATTAATTAATTTTTTTCATAACTAGAATAGATTAAAATTTTTGTTAACTTAAAAATTCTAAACTTAAAAATTTTTTCATAACTAGAGTAGATTAAAAAAATTCTTAACTTAAATTTTTGATAACTTAAAATTTTTTTATTAAAAATGTCGCAAGCGAAAAGTAATATTAATAATAAAACTGTTGAATTAAAATTACGTAATATTGTTGACAAAAATACCCCTAAAACTATTACGATTAACAAAAAAAAGTATTACATAAGTAGACCAATGATCGAGAATATTCAATTACAAGAAGAAAAGAATGGCGGGATTCTCTCATTAATTCCCCTAATAATAGGTGGCATAGCAGCTGCAGGAAGTGTTGCAGGTGGGACAGCTGGTATTGTCCAAGCAGTAAATAAAAATAAATCAGAGAAGGCAGCATTAGAAGAACAAAAACGTCATAATAGGGAGTTAGAGAAAGTTGCTAGGGGAGAAGGAATAGTAGATAATTTTATTAGTAAATTAAAATTAGTTGATGAAGGAAAAACGAGTTCTTAAAAATATTCTCCACAATGTTGATGATTTAATTGAAATTAAAGAAACTAAAGATGGTTCTGGAATATATCTAAGTCCTAGTATGATTCGGTAATAACCTCAGGACCTTTGGTCCGATCGGCTAAAGCCTCTGAACAAAGCTCTATCGGCTAAAGCCTCAGGACCTTTGGTCCGATTAGGTAAAACATTTATTTTATCTTTCAAAATGAATTCTAAAAATTCCAAAAATTTAATTAAATTAAAAATTGCTAATTTAGATTTATTGAATTATCTATTAAACAAAAATAAAAACTCAAATTGTCAGCATATTGGAGGTGACAAGAACAAAGTTCCATACCACTTCGGTGGTGATATACAAAAAGCATTAGAAAACTTTCCTGGATTTATTTGGAGTAAATATTCGAAAGAAAAACATCTTCCTGGTCATTCATATACCGGTCCAGGAACTCGATTAGATATAAGACTAGATGAGAATAATAATCCGAAACCAGGTGAAGAACCGATAAATAGAGTAGATGCCGCAGCTTACAGGCATGATTTAGCTTATCGAAATCATGATCTAAGTTCTCGACATGCAGCTGATAAGAAGATGATTCAAGAATTAGATAGTATTCAAAATCCTACATTTAGAGAAAAAAGTGAAAGAATGTTTGCTAAGAAAGCTTTACAAGCTAAAATATTATTCGGCCAGGGTCTAAATGTATCGACAGCTAAGCTGTCTGAGAGCAACGCTCGAACCTACGCGTCTGAAATTCATAGGGAATACAGAAAGCCGAAATATTTATTGAAAGTAAAAGTATTTAATAAAGATGATATTTGGAGTGCTGATCTTATTCATATGCCGAATGAAAAAGATTATAAATACGCATTGACCGTTATAGATTTATATACACGATACGCTTGGGTAAAGCCTTTAAAAAACAAAAGTGGTCTATCAGTTAAATATGCGTTTGAAGAAATCTTTAAAGAAAGTAAGAGAAAGCCAAAAAAATTGTTTGTTGATAAAGGGTCGGAATTTTATAACCGAAACGTTCAGCCACTATTTGAAACTGTTTATTCAACTGAAAACGCTGGGAAAGCTGTAGTGATAGAAAGATTCAATCGGACGTTAAAAAATAAATTATTCAAGAAATTTATTGAGCAAAGAAATCAGAAATGGTTGAAGATATTACCAGGAGTTGTAGAAGAGTACAATAATAAAGTTCATTCTGGTATTGAAGAAACTCCAAAGAATGCTTCTGACGACCCTGATCTAGTACGAAAGAAAATTTTCGAGAATAATAATTTGAATGAGAGTAATCCGAATTTGCAGAAACTTAAGCCGAAATTTAAAATTGGAGATAGAGTTAGAATATTTAAATATAAGAATAAATTTGAAAAAGGCTTTGTTGGCTATTGGACTAAAGAAATATTTGAAATTTGTAAAATAAATCAAACTTATCCGATTACTTATGAAATTAAAGATTTAGATAATGAAGATATCAGAGGCCGATTTTATCAAAATGAATTACAACGAACTGATTTTTAATTATCATTATTATTGGAACTAACGTTTCGGGAATGAAATTCCCTTGTTAGGCGTAGCCATATAACCTACGGTTCGTTCAATTCTAACATAATATTTAGAAATGGTACTCCTTCCTATAATTTAAATAAAACATAAAGACATAATTGACCGCAATATGTAGTTCCTGGTTTTTGAATTTGAAATGTATTATAAATTCCATTGCCAAGTAATTTTTTGACTTCATTTGTAGGTGGAAGTCCATAAGAGTCGAACCAATAGTTCTCAGCCTCTGGGCGGTCGAAATAGTAATTATCTCGATTTTTATTAAAGATACCTGCAGACCAATGTACTCCTTTTTCATCTGTTGTGTGAAGATTTGTTATGAAATTTACAGTTGGCTTATTTTTTAGGAATTGTAATTCGTCTCTCATTAGAACATGAAAATTCTTTATTCCTAATTGATTTGCAATTTTCTTTAAATCAAAATTTGTAGTTGTTTGCGTTCCATATAATTTTAAAAACTCATTTATGTTGTGCATTTTATAATAAAAAATTTCTTAAGGGACCCCTAGAAGTCAGAAGGGACCCCTAGAAATTAGAAGGGAGGGGGTAGTAGAACTACGTTCATATGATATTGAAGGATACATCCCCGCGGTTTCTTCCACTTTTGTTTCTTCCACTTTTAAAGAAATATTATTAGTCACATGATATATTTTAAAAACCTGAAAGATGGAAAAAATTCATGAATTTGAAATTCTCAACTTTTATGATTTTCGGTGTCCAGGAACGGTCATGATTTTCAAGGTAAAAATTGTAATTCTCAAATTTGAGATTCTTAACTTTTCTGATTTTTTTCGGTGTCCTGGAACGGTCATGATTTACAAGGTAAAAATTGTAATTCTCAAATTTGAGATTTTGAAAAATTTGAAAATTGGGTATTTTTAAAAACGCCCAAATTTGTGAATTTAGGTCTTCATAACCTGAAAAAGGGTTCAAATTCATGAATTTATGTCGTTTTTAAAAAGTACCATTTTTGAAAAAATGGTACTTTTTGAATGGACTAAATTCATGTATTTAGGTCTTAAAAACCTGAAAAAGGGTTCAAATTCATGAATTTATGTCGTTTTTAAAGATACCATTTTTTTGAATTTTATGGTGTCCTGGAACGGTCTTTTGCCCATTACTGACAGACGGTCGGAAATTTGTTGGAGTGCTGATGTTGCCTCCACTCTCCACGTACCATGATCGTTCCGGCCAAAGGAATACAAAGGGTTGCCGTGGGTATGGGGATTCTGTGCGGATCCCCATGGGTATGGGTACCCATGGGCATGGGGTGGGTATGGGGATTGAGGCCATCCCCACAGCTCCCATAGGGCTTCTATAGGGATTCTGTGGGGATTCGGAAGATTTTTGACATTCACTAGAAACAATCGGAGCTGACATATCACACAATCAACTTCGATGTTGAATTACTAAGTATCACGCAGTCTACTCATCTCACCACTTAAAATGCATGAAATATTTATGCTGATCATTTTCACATTAGTAACACACATTCAATAATTTTGAATGACTTATAATGATAGTTCCAGGGGCGTCAAGGACGGCCGAAGTGGAAGAATTCTGCAAGTCTCCTTTTCTGTAGAGCCGAATGGAGACTTACAAATATTTGCTCTAATAGTATAAATAGCTGGCAAAATTATTTGTGATATAATTAAGCTTGCGTGATCAATGCGATTAATCATTAATAATCTAGATTTTAAACTAATTACGATATAGAAGACCTATTGGGTCCAACCCACAAAGCAAGACACATGAAAATGTTGAATGATTTTCGTCGGATACATGAACAGTGTGATAAAGATTTCTCACACCAAATTATTCACCTGCAAGCCATCTACTCGCATTGCAGTCATAGTTATAATGAAAGCTCAGATTTTCACTTGTCCACGACTTGTCAGAACTTTCATTTTCATCTGATAGGCATCCTTAACTGCACATTTAAGTGTACCTCAATAAATGGTTCATTGTGCTGCATTTCATCATCATACACAAATGGATCAACATCCTCCCAATTCTTGTGCAATAATTCGATGACATGAGTGGTCGAGAATATCAGGATGATTTTCGTCGAAGTCTTTATTCATAGTAGTAGATCAGATTGATTCAAATCTTTTTCCTTCACTACGCGTAGGCCTATATAGTCGGTTTCTACTGCGAAACAAATCTAGACTTGAGATGCATAAAGGCCAAAGTCGCTTTGACATTTTACTTCTTTATCGGCATTAATGGAGATAGAATTATCAATGATTGCTAAATTGTTTCAATTAATGAATATTAAACGGGAATATTAACACATATGAACATGGCATGATCCACTGAGCAATAAACGATGGCTATAATACACATTGGTAGACCGCAAACATATAGTGAAGGCCTACATAAGACTTTTTGACAGGTGACTTTTTTGTTATAGGGTGACCATTTTGAAGTACTGGCAGTGTAGCAACATATGAATGTGTTTAATTTATGCTCAACCCTGTCTTTATGTTGATGAACTTCCTGTTATTTGAGAATAGCACCACTATAAGCAACCAAACGAATGAAAAACTCACATTGGTAACCCCAAATACCAACTTACAGGACAGCCTATGATTATATTCTCACAAATGGAACATGTGAAACTCGCATATAATCTATCAAAACAGCCAAATGCATGCACTTAAAATTATTTGCAGTAAAAATCGAGTTCTCACGAAAAGCAGCTGACTAAAAATATTGTGAGGACATTAAGGTCCTTCAGGAGATACTCGTATATTGATAAATATTCATGCTTGCTTTTGTGAAACATGTTGTACTTAATCACGATTGTCTACAGCGAGGAATTTAAGCATAGTTCTTTTGAAATGAGTGTGTGTATTTCATGAGAGTGCTTCGCATGGCATGTATATATGATGTAATGTAAGCCTAGGTTTGATTTTATTTGATGTAGACTGGTTGCTTAGTGTTATAACAGCAAACGGTAAAAGACGAATTTAAGAAACATCAAAATTTCAAAATAGCGTGCTATGCAATGCTCGAGTGTTGTGCAGAACTAAGTACATACTCGTATTAATATTTCATCCCAAATTTTAATAAGGCCATTTTTATGCAAATGTGTCTCCTTTAAGGGAGCAGTAATGCAAAAATTGTACCCTTAAAATAATCCTGTAGCAAAATGAAGTAGGATCGACATTGTCATTAACTAGGTTAAGTGAACCAAAAATCCAAAGTGAGTAAAAGATGAAGTTTGAAAAGCACAAGCTGATCAATAACCGATTTGTTATAAAAGCAAAGAAATAAATGAGAAGAACCTATGTAAACTGTACGTGTAAGCTGGCAGCAGACGATAAAAACTTCCGAATCAGTAGATATAGATAAATAACACTTATCTGCTACTGCAACCAAATGATTCAAGCAAATGTAAATTTGTGAGTCAAATACGTGTGCATGGAACGAGCATCTAGTTAAATTTTCGGTACAATAATTTCTAGATGGCAAGTAAGAATCAAGGCTCAATAATGATAGAAAATGGGCTACTACAATTTTAAAGAGCAATAGTCCTATACCGAAGATAGAAAAGAAAAGTCATAAAAGTTGCAACACGCAGTCGGTGACTTTCTTCAAGGACTCCCATTCCACATCTCTGGAGTCAAATACGGCCTTCGGATAGTTGAATGATGTGTAGAAGTTCCACTGAGATGGAGATATTGGACATCAAGTATTCTACACGAACAAGAGCAACATATTAATCAGGAGCCTTTCGTGTGGGGGCGTGGGGATTCTGTGCTGATACCCACAGGTTCTTCCGTGGGTATGGGGTGTGGTGGGGATTCAAATATCAATCCCCACGGCAACTCTGGGAATACATCGCCATCCTAAATCGGTGCACTTTCCATCATTATCTTGGTGTTTGCGTTCCTCGGTTGCTTCTGTTGCGTATGACACTAGAGCGATAAGTAAAAACGACTCGTGCGTGACGTTAAGCAGAAGTGTATATTCGTCAATTCAAATGTGTTCACATTACACAATCGATTAAACAAAATGTATTGCGGTAGACGTGAAGTCAACGCGGAAAACACAAATCACGTAAATGCATACTTGTAATATAGAACTCGTAGAGGGCAACACCACATCTTCCCTCTTTTTAGAAAAATAGTAGAAAACTGTATGCATGAAAATCAAGAGCAGAGCAGAATCTTTCAGTTCAGTAATCATGGGCATAAACAGTTTAGAAAATTTCACGTTCAGTTATCCGGGTTTCTCAACCAAATCCAACATCACTCATCCGAAAGCTAGGCCTATCTGATAACCAATCTCGGCTAATCTAGGCAAGAAACAACATCAAAATATACATTCACGAAGAACACCATGCCTCATCAGACGTCGAAAAGGAAATGACTGATCCATATAGTGACTATACGCTGACCACCCACCCCTCTAAATGCGCAGGTCTCTCCCTGTGTCTCCTAGGGTATCTAAGAGAGACATCCTGAGTTCGTCTACTGGATGCATCATGCCTTCCAAGTTCAGCTTCAGAAGCACTGACGCGAGTCGCATCATAAACTCAATCCCGCACGTCCAGGTCTAGATCGGGTACCGGGTTATTTGTCCTTTTCTTCATATTTCGTTGATTAACCACTGATCGATGTCCATTCGGGAACTCGACTTCATATGTGTGAGGGCCTTTGACTTCCGTAACCTTTCCATCCTTGTCGAACATTCCTTTTGTATTGCATCTTGTCCAAACTTGATCATTGATTTTGAATGGCTTCGTTACTCCCCTTTTCTTCTCGTATCTATCTTGTAATGGACGAAGTGGACTCGTAGGCGATGGAGATGGATTGAGTGCAGGTAGTGACGTGTTCATTCTTCGGTCGAAGAGGCGGTAGAAAGGGGTTTCACCTGTACTTTCATTCGTAGTAGATCTGATGTCGTAAAGAGCGCGTTGTAGCCGCTCGTTGAATGATGACGATGGTTGACTCAACTTCATTCTCGACATCAACGACATCATCCCTTTCAACGATGCATGGAACCTCTCAACTGTGCCGTTTGATTGGGGTAATAAACCGCGGCGTAGTGGTGCTGTATGTTACACCTAGCTAGGAAAGCTTCAAGTTCCGCCGATCTAAATGCCCGGCCGTTGTCCGATATCAGACGAACAGGCATACCGAAAGATGAGAATACTTGACGTAGCTGTTGAATTATGCTTCGGGACGAAGCATCAGGAATAGGGATCGCGAAGGGGTATCTTGAGTAGAGATCGATTACAGTAAGGAGTACTTGGCCATCCGTTGATTCGCTTGGACCGGTTAAATCGACCTGTAAGGTTTTCCATGGTGCGGTTTCCTTGTCCGCTACCGGCGTCAGGGGTGCAGTGTCGGACCTTCCCAACTGGTTGCAGGCATCGCATCTCGAAATGAATGTCTGTATGTCAGCAGACATTCCTGGCCAATACCACATTGATCTCGCCAGCGTCTTCATCTTTGTCATCCCTAAATGACCTTGGTGCGCGTCATGCAAGAGTTGCAGTCTTTTGCATGAGGGAATGACGATGGTATCACCTTTGCATATGATGAACGAGTCATCTTGCGGTTTGACCGATAATTCTTCCCGGAAACTGTAGAACACTTTGTATCTCTTTCGATCAGTTGGTGTCCAGCCATTTTCGATGGCAGATTTGATCTTCTGTAAATCGGCGTCGGCAGCTGATGCTTCAGCAAGGGATTTAAGATCCGTGGGCATAGATCGCAAGATAAAGCAGATTGAGGCTTCGCAATGCTCACTTTCAGACCTTTCATGTGGGACTGAGTTCTTGGACAGCGCATCTGCAAGGATGTTGTCCTTTCCTGAAATGAACTCAAACTTGAACGAGTAATTTTGTAGACTCAACACCCATCTTCTAATTCGCATTGACAACGAATCAATCGGTTTGTGCCGAATTTGCAGTAGCGGTTTGTGATCTGTTTGAACAGTGAAGTTGAGCGCCAGTACAAAATTCTTGAAACGGTGTACCGCAAACACGACTGCTAGCAACTCTCTTTCCACTTGAGAATAGCGTTGTTCTACTTCAGTGAGTTTGCGTGAGGCAAACATGATAGCTTTTTCGTCTTGAATGAGAACTGCCCCAAGACCTTTACCAGAAGCGTCTGTCTGTATAGTCACCGGCTTGCTCGTTTGAAAGAAGGGTCTGGATTTGACTGTTCGCATAGCTTCCTTTAGGCTGTTGAAGGCTTGCTGCGCTTCTTCTGTCCATGCTGCAGTGAGGCACGTTTGTAGAACACACATAGGTTGCAAGACCTAAAAAGGATCGCAAAGACAACTCATCCGAGGGTGGTTCAATCCTTATGATGTCATCCATGTACTTATTGGAAATACGCAGACCGTCTTCGGACCAGGAGTACCCTAGAAATTCAACTTCTCGTCTGTGAAATTCGCACTTTTCTTTGTTCAGTCGGACTCCATTTTCCTGACAACGACGTAATACCTCCGCCAATATCTGCTGTGATTCCTCGTACGTATTCGCAAACGTGAGAACATCATCCATGAAGCAGACGCAATTAGGTACATAGGCGATGAGATCCTGCATAAACTTCTGGAATATGTCAGGGCTAGCTGACAGTCCGAACGGCAATTGGTTGAACTGATATCGACCAAATGGAGTTGCAAAGGTCAGGAGTCTCTTCGAATCGTCATAGACCGGTATCTGCCAGAAACCGCTGGCACAATCCAGCTTACAGAAGAACTTGGCCGGTCCTATCCTGGACGAAATCTCCTCTATGGTGGGCATCTGAATTTCGGATCGTTGGATCGATTGATTCATGTACCTGAAGTCAACACACAATCTTATGTCGCTTGACTTCTTGTACGCGACCACGATAGGACTGCACCACTCGGAGGGCTCAGTAACGGGTTCGATCACCCCATCCCGTACCATGGTGTCCAGTTTCGACTTCACCTTGTCATGTAGGGCGACGGGGAGCCTACGGGAGGGAAAGGACTTTGGAACCGCATCTTCCTTCAGGTAAATACGACATGCCTTCTCCTTCGATACAGAGCTTGGTCCCGTAAATATTGAAGAAGTCATGATGATTTCATCACCCTCCTCCCGCACGATTCCCAGACGAACGCATAAATCGTAGCTCATTAGGACTGTGCCATTTTCAGAACAAACGTGGAAGTTTGCATGTATCTGCTTGTCCCCATATTGAACTAGCAAAGTAGTTTTGCCAATACAGTGTAGTGACTTTTGACCCCATGTGCTGAGATTAGCTGTGCTGGTCTCCAGCTCGAGATTCAATTTTTGGAGCGTCTCTGAACCTATCAAGTTAGCGAAGGCACCTGTGTCAACCAATCCGGTTGTCGAAACGCCATTCAGCTTGATGCCACGACGAAGTTTGGACTTGTCAGGCTCAGCACTAAAGACGTGTTTCAATTTGTCACATTCACATGGTTCAACCTGGCCTACTTGTACGCAGTAGATTTGATCCTCCATAGCTATGTCGTCCACACAGTCTGTAGTTGGCCTATCAACAGTCCGATTCACCTGTACATGGTCAGTATCAACGTATGAAATTTTCTCAGTAGGTTTGGCCTTTGACCGACAGAACGCAGCGAAGTGTCCAATTTTACCACACGCGTTACATTTGCGATTCACTGCTGGGCACTCGCTAGAATTAGCCAAATGCTTATTTGAGCCACAGCGATAGCATGACTTCCTGCTTTGCTGGCAGAATCTCTCTGACCTCCATGCGCACTACCACTGGAACAAGGCGGTTTGTTTGTACGGCCTGAACGACCAGGCATAGGTCGCTGTCGTGTAGCGACGTGGCTTACAGTACTAGCCTCGGACGTGCTCAGCCTAGACCTATCCGTTCTAGCATTCTCCCATGCCTCAGCTTTGCGTAACGCCGCTTCAAAATCAAGAGAAGTAGGGTCCTCAGCCAAAAGTCTCTCCCCTAACCTGGGATCGGACAGTCCTATGACAAATACATCTCGTAGCAAACTAGCCTTATCACTTGTGAGGTCACAGGAATTTACTAGCCTACGTAAATGCATACTTGTAATATAGAACTCGTAGAGGGCAGCACCACAGCTTCTAAACAAAGTTCTGAGGCAGTACTTGCTCCAACTATAGATTGAGAGGTGAGCGGATGTACCACCGTCAGATCAAACGCAGCAGCTTTCCCTAGTGAACAATCTGGGATTAAAATATCAGCTGGACGAGACTGACTTTGATGACAGGAGCCCTTTTCAAGCTGAGAATTCATCAATGCCTTTTGACGAAAGCGATGTACAGCATTTTACAATTCATTATGGCATTGTTCAATAAATTAGTTCATTCACTTGCATGATCGCTATCAGATAAGTCGGATTTGGAGAAAAATCTCCAGATCTACAGACAGGCAGAAATTTGGACTTAACTTAATTCGTATCAATAAAACCCGCCCAGTGACAATAGACATGCAACAGATGAGGGTTATAATAATATTTGAAGCAGTTGTGATGGCCAATGCATTTGAAAATAACGATAGTCGACAGTTGAAAATAACGAATAAAAAATCTTCCGGCATTTCAGTAAAACATAAGTCTTAAAACTAAGTGACTTCTAAGTCTCGCTTTGTTGATTGCGTTGAAATAGCAAAAAAATATGATTATGACGCATTTCTTTGACGAGACGAAATATTTTAATTAACACGAAATGTTTATCAATAACCGCAGGCGTAGGTTTACTTAGCATGCTGAAAAATATCCCTATGAATATTGTCCCATTTGTATTTAATCATTATGAAATATGATCCCATAGAGATGAGGTTCGTTTTTTTTGAAAAAGAACAAATGCAATTTCGAAACGATTTTCGTTGATTGTTGTAGGCTGTAAGTATAGTTTTAGTTGTCATGTAGAAAGTGATTCTCAGACATATTGCGTCACATGTACATAAACAGATTAGTGCTTTTTCAAGATTCATAATGCAAAAGCTACGGAATATTTGCTTTGAGTGTTTAGAAAGAATGGCAATGGTTGTCCAAATGTTTGTTCAACAGCGCATGCAATGGCAAGGTCTAATTGCTTTTGAGTTAAATCACGGCTTCTTAAAACTAAGATAAACAAGTAAATATTTAGATTTTTAAGATGTCCAAATTGTAAGATGTCATTAGAATTGTATATTTATCAATGTATTTAGACTATATTTTTTTATCCACAGTCATTTCCAAGTATGCTACCATTGAATAGAAGCATTGAACAATAACTCGAATAGGATTTGTCCGCTCTAGACTAACCCACAGGCAGCTACACAGCTGTGTTTGAACTAGTGTCTGAGAAGTCTTATCATTATGAAAAAGGAAAGAATCCAGGAAGCATCGCTGTTATTGATGAGAGCAGTATAGAAGTTAGATAAGCAATAAAAGAAAGGTTGGCTTTTTTGGCATTTTGAATGCCTGCTGAGATCTGTATCTGCAGTCTTATTGGAACAAACGTGCTTATGTGTCTTTTTACATGAACGATGGGTGATTTCAACCGGAAATTTCCGGGTGCTCCAATAGCTATCATGCTGGTCAATAAATTTGATTAATTTCGTCACAGAATTCGATTATGTATGTAAGAAAGCATCATAGAAAAGAAGTAATAGCGCTTCATAGATATTAGAAAATCTATTTCCTAACAACTTAAACCATCAGTTTTCAGTTAAAGCAAAGCAATTACCTGTCAATGTTTATTTGGCATACCTTCCGTGTGAGCCCAGCTGTTACGGTGGTGAAGTCTTTAGATTTGCAGACTATGTAAAGGTCGTCAGCATAAATGAGCCTTTTTATACCAGACGTTATCGTTTGGCCATTGGTGTAGATGTTGAAGAGAAAGGGTGTCATGACATTCCCTTGTGACAAACCGTTCTTCAGCGTCCTCATTCTGCTTTCCATGCCCCACTATCACATGAAATCGTGGGTTGCTGAGTATGTTTTCAAACATTCTTGTCAAATGTAGTACCGACATCGTCATATGTAGGAATTTCTGTAACAAAAGTCTGGCATTGACTGTATCATAAGCTGCTGAAAGGTTTACAAAGACTGTGCCCTTCACTTCTCATATTTCAACTGAATAACAGAAGTGCATGTTGCAACATTCTTCAGCGACATCGTAATTGACATCGTTCAGTGACTTTGTACCATCTTTAAAATTCAAGGTCGATTAGCTATGATCTGTGTCATTTTTTGAGATTATGGAGTTTTTGCATCATTCAAAAGCCTGGGAAAGCGTGATGAGATTACACAGATAAAGATATCCTTTGAATCAGGTTAAGTGAGCCAGTTTGAAATTACTCTTAAGTTGACTAATGTAATAGGCCTGTGTGGCCAGGTAGTTCAGGTCCTGATCTCAACCCAAATGAAAATTGCCTGGCTGTTGAAAAGAAAAAGGAATGAAGTCTGAAGCCAGCACCTCACCGATCACTGTCTGAAACCACTACAGTTTCCTTGCTCTGATCTCACACATGTAACAAAGTGGGGGCCACTCTCTGGTCGCCTGGTCGCACGACGTCTGAATTCGCTCTGTCAGTTCTATTGTTCTATACGCTGTAGTTCTATATGATTTTGCCATCGTTTCCTGTATTTTTTGCATCGCTCGAATCCTCTCAACCTCGTCTGTCAGTATTGGTCATTGGATTTATCGAATTTTGTGTGAGGTTGTCGCTATCATCGCTTTTTATTGCCAGATTGTCCACTCTTTTGTGAGCAGCGTAAAACTTCATTCTATCAGGCTGGGCTTGTGTGTTCAACTGGAAAGTACTTGCGGCCATTTCAATCGATATCTTGACAAATCTGGAATTTGCCTGCAGTTTCATATGACTTAGTATTTGTTGTGTCAGTGGTCTGGTGGCATACGTCACTGACTGATGTCACCAATCAGTGAGCTTTCGAATCCCCTCACGACTCTATTTCCATTGGTCAGTTTGGTTCTCTTGCTTGTCGCGCCATCATCCGACGTAAACATCGGATACTTTGAAAATCAGTTTATTATCTAATTCTGATTTCTGATCATGTCGCCCTCTCAGGTAACCAGGGGTAGATATGCCTATTACATTACAAGTACTGTATAATGAACTGAAAAAGTTATTTGAATCTACAAAGAACGAGAGTTTTTCGGTTCTTCAAATGGAACTGGTAAACTAAGTAATGCAATGATGACCTTAAATGGAACTGGCTTACTAAAGTAAAGCAATCAGTCTCAGTTCTAGCTGATAGAGCTTGTAGCATTGAAAGCTCCTTCAACTCTGTGAAATCTGAGTTTGACCTTCTTCAAACCAATTTCAGTGCTATGAAGGCACACATTTATAATGTTAGATAAGAATCTCAAATGGGCTTTGAAGGTGCTATGTCTGAATTTAATGAGATTCAGATGAGGAAGAGGAATGTCTTGGGGTCAAACCACGAGTTGGTTGCACCGACACAAAATTTCAAATCAGTTTTTGACGAATTATGCCGATGACCATGATATAATATATAGTCGGAAGTTCAGACGTATGCTAGCTAAAGAGCTGAAATATGTCTGCATAGATGACAAGGGGTAGTCTAAAATCTATTACATAAGTATCAATTGTGCCCCTATTTTATGAGCTGTGTGCTTCAATGCATTTTGTACATGAAAATGTCAATATTAAGTTGAAAAAGCGTTTGTGATGCTAGAAAATTTCACGTTAGACAATGTGTCTGAAAGACAACTTTCAGTCAAAGTTAAATATGACTCTCTAGAAAATATCATACGTATTTCTATATTAGAATGTCGTGAGCGTTACCTAAAATATAGAATACGTTTCTTCCCTCGAAGACAAGAATGACTAGCCAGTCTATGATACCAAAGATTATCGACTTCCCATGAATGCTAATTAGTGTGATAATCAACAAAGTTATTCTAAGTCTTTTTCCTGGCAGATAATTAATTTAATGTCTGTCGCGAGCGTTACCATGAGTGACCACTTAGTGAATTTAATCTCGATCTGGAATCTCAATCTCGAGAATCAATATATCAAATACCGAGATCTCGAGGTCTATAATTCGATATTACAAGTAGGCCTATATCAGATTGTGCCAATTACTCAGAAAATGCAATTAATTACAGAAAACTGCAAATTGCTGTACAGAAGTCTGATTGCTAGCCTAGCTGCAATTATCTACTGTAGTTCTATTTGTTATTGAAATCAAGATAGCAATACCAATCTGGACTATATTTGGCATTCATTAATACGCCCAATCCTTTGTTGAAGTTAACTTTAAAACACAGACAAAATTAATTCATGTGCCTACATCAAAGCGAGGCTTGGTCTTGAAGGCCTATGTACAAGGACAAAAGCGGGAGGTAAGCATGTGCATGCATGTAAGGACTAAAGAAGTTTCATTTCCTGTGAAGTCAAAGAAAGACTCGTTGAAGTAAGGAAATTTTCTTCCACAAGTGACAAAAGCTTGTTCATGATTCATGGTTATAGCTACCCAAGATGTAGTACTCTCCGATGTTGACGCTCATCTTACTTTATGCCTAATTTCTGTGTTATGATTCCGGCATAAATAAAATGTTTGGTGTGCTTTTTTAAAGTGATCGTTCAATCTTGAAATCTTCATTATTATTATCTTCTGTGAGGGCAAATTTGATGGCAAAAAACATGTTATCCGTAGTTTTTTAGATAATGTCGCGAGCGTTACTATGGCATGTCGCGAGCGTTACTGTCAAGATTGATTGAAATCTCGCAATCGGTGCTTTCAGTAATCTATTTAAGCATGAAGAAATCATCCACTATTCATTATTTATCTATCATTCTGTTTTTGAGACAACAGCATCTGTAGTTTAGATAACATCAATGTAACCTCAAAAAATCTATAATGAAGTATTTATCTCTAACACGAGCGTTACCATATTAAATGATTTCTGTACACAAATGTAGAGATAGTATGAAATTGATATTCTGTATGTAGTAAGTCGATGTCGTGTTACATCAAACTGTATCTTCAGAATATTCAAAAAGAACATCGTATCATAGAGAATGTTGGTTTTCGATCGAGTTTTGCTATCAAATGTAGCGAGCGTTACTGTGGTTTGGCCCCTTAATATCCGGACTGAAAGACATTGATGTTGGATCTGTGCGGGAACGCATCGACAATGACATGCATAAGTATTATGAGATATTCAAGAGTTTTGGTGTTGATCACGTAAAAATTGAAACTGTTCGTCACATAGGCAAAATGAGATCGGATGGCAAACGCTAGCTTATAGTTGTGCTACATAAATCAAGCGAAAGGTTTTTTGACATTCTAAAGAAAGCGAAAGACCTGAGAAAGACTCAATTTGATGTGACATACATTAATCCTGATTACACACCTCTTCAGCAACGGAAAAATAAGTTCACTCGAGAAGAATTGAGAACACGAAGAGGAAAAGGTGAAGATGTTGTTATCTATAAGGAAGAGGTTGTCGATAGACGCTCAATACGAAAGTTTCGCTGAATTTTTTTGCCACGCTCACATGGACAAGCAAATGAAAAAATATCGCTGATAACATTCGCCCTAGTTTCTTGTTGACCAATGTACCGTCTCTACGCATCTAACTTGTGTACGGATTTGGTAGCAGTAACAGAAACTTAGTTATTTTCTGAGCATGACAACACTTTGTTCCAGATTCCAAACTACATTCTTCGCAGTTATGACCGTGCTGATCAGCTGGAAGGTGTTGTTATTGTCTGGGTTCACAACGTATATAAGTCAAATTTATTTCATTATGATGCTGTTAATCCAAAGTCACTCGAATGCGTTCAAATTGTGCTAAATGCTGAAATTATATTGTCTGTATGCTATGTCCCATCGGATATGACTACTGGCACTGCTCATGAAATTGTTGACTATTTCTGTGACTCTATAGATCATGCCAAATCATATTTTCTTCAATACAGCATCATCCTTTGTGAGGATTTCAGCAGACTAAACCTTACACAATTCGAAGTTTTTCATAATGCTAACAATGTAGTTGATTCGCCTGCGCAATTCTCGATTTGATTTTGTGGAAAAGAACATTCGTGACGATTACTTGCAGTGTCAGATATATCCTCCTATTTCATCATCAGACCACAAAGTTGTATACTTAACTGTTTCATATATCTGCGACACACACTTCAGAGACACCATGTTTTATGATTATCTTGAGCATAATTTATTGAAATTTCAAAATTCACTTGAATGTGCCTATTGGTTCCAACTCTATCATTCTATTGATGACATTGACACCAAGACTGAAATATTTTACGATTTCATCTCACCGTCATTTGAATTAATGCCAAAGGATATTGTGCGCATGACTGAAAGAGACATGCCATGGGTTACTCTTTTAAAAAATATCTTACCATATGCAGAAACGTTGGGACTGCTACAGAAGTGGCAATCACACCATGTACAATCATTATGAAATGAAAGTTCAGAAAGAAATTTGGTTCGCCGAGCAATCATGGTCAAAGCGGTATTTAAGAAGTAAAGAACATTGATTCTGTACGTAAGAAAACCTCTATAGTGTCAAAATCTGAACTTTCATTTGAGGAACTTAACAATTACTTCAAATGCATTTTCACTGAGAATCGGAATGACGATTATTTTGAATGTTTGAACTCTTCATGGTGTGAGCTGGTGGAAGGGTGCGAAGTCGAGGACTTGTTGCGCTCTTTATAGTCCGGGAGCTAGCGTGAAGTTGTGCAGGGAACGAGGTAGTACATAAAACTTTCACATAGCATAGTACACCTCTAACCTACTGCAAAACTTAGCGTCTGCCGGATCAGATCATTTGCTTTTAAGAAATATAGAGGATAACACAATCCTATGTATTTCCAGTGGTAAAATTGTGACATTTAAGGTGTTGACTCCATTTTTTTGAATTTTTGCTCATAAAAGTTACACAAATTGGTATTTTGTTGAACTGGTTATTACAGAAATCATCTACAGATCATGATCTTTCAAATGAGTTATCATTCAGTGACAGAGGATGAAGTAAAGTGTACAAACAGACACTTTTCGTTGGTGTAACTGCAAATTTTAACATAGGAATTTCAAGAAAATTGTTGATATACTTTAACGAAAAGTGTCTGTTTGTACACTTTACTTCATCCTCTGTCACTGAATGATAACTCATTTGAAAGATCATGATCTGTAGATGATTTCTGTAATAACCAGTTCAACAAAATACCAATTTGTGTAACTTTTATGAGCAAAAATTCAAAAAAATGGAGTCAACACCTTAAATGTCACAATTTTACCACTGGAAATACATAGGATTGTGTTATCCTCTATATTTCTTAAAAGCAAATGATCTGATCCGGCAGACGCTAAGTTTTGCAGTAGGTTAGAGGTGTACTATGCCATGTGAAAGTTTTATGTACTACCTCGTTCCCTGCACAACTTCACGCTAGCTCCCGGACTATTACTTTCTTAAGGAACGGGGAGCGACGGTATTCCGTCAAGGTCACTAAAGGCTGCTGGTTCTCAACTAAGCAAGCCATTGACAAACCTATCTAATTCGTCTATATTTCAAAACAAATTTCCAAAATTGTGGAAGGTGTCGAACGTAATCCCAATACCAAAATCTCAAATCCTACACTTTCCGATTTTCGTCCTATCTCCTTGTTGCCAACTGTATCCAAAATTTTTGAAAAACTTCTCCATAGAATAATGGTGAAAAGCTCATGGAGAGCTATGGCATGAATCAGCTCGGAAGAAGTACAGTAGCTCAATTTGCTATGGCATTCACTTTTTTGATGAGATTTGTCGGAATTTCGAAGATCATCAGGTTAACGCAATTTCTCTAATCAGCTTCGATGCTTCAAAGGAATTCGATAAGATTACTCACGAACTTCTTATTCGGCGTTTAATGGATGCTAATTTGCCCAATGCATTCATTGCCTGGTACCGTAGTTATTTAAAAGATCGAGTATAGTACACGAGCTACAATGGCATGAACAGCAATTCCGTTATGACAGCCTCAGGAAATCCGCAAGGAGCTGATTTATCTCCTCCGTCATTTTGTGTATTCGTTGCCCCTCTTGCGCCCATCTACTCGACAACCTCAATATACAAATTTGCAGACGATATTTTTCTTTGCTTCAGGTACGCAGATGATATTGAAAGTACAAGGATGTGTTGGAAATTGAAAATATCTCAAAATGGACAAGCGATACCGGATTGAACCTCAATGTCTCCAAGACATCACATTTTCTTATAAATAAAGTAGATGAATTTTTCCGTGGAAACTTGTTCAATGAGTTTCTTCCACCAAAAGATAGCATGCAGATTATTGGCATTCACTTCAACAAAGCGATGAATTGGTCCACTCAGATCAATGAAAGAGTCAAAAAAATCCGGCAAACTTTTATATACACGTATGTTGAGAGTGCTAAAACATTTCTCATCGAAAGAGGTACATGGTTCAATGGTGATTAGTACCCTAAGAAATGGTTGTCCATCGTATGTAGGCAGCTTACTCCAAAAAGACAGGGTGTTGGTTGAGAAATTCGTGCGGCGTTGCCACCGTTTCATCTGTGAGAGGTTTTGTAGATTGCCTTGCTTACCTGACTTTTTTGAGTTCCAGGAGAGATAGTGTATGCGATTATTTCGAAGAGCAAAGTGGAAAATCTCCTTCATCCTGTCATTCCCGATGTTCTTCCAAGTGGTCGTATTAGGCTGCCTCTTTGTTCTACAGCACGTAGACAAAAGTCTTTCATGCCATATACGTTAAAACTGTTTAATGATTTGTTGTAATTCTGACTTTTACATGACTTGAACCTAATGATTTCAAATGAATTCCAGTTAGAAAATATATATGCTCATTATTATTAGCAGGTCTAACACTAGTGGCTAATTTGCCTATAAGGAGTATCTCAGCTCTAATGTGCGATCGTCGGAAACTACTGACAACGCTCAAGTCATGTCTCAGGCTTGCGATTATTGGGATCTAAATTTGGATGCTGCATTCGCATTCGACCCTCTGTGTAAAGTAAAGCCGAGTAAAGCTACTGGTAGTAACGAAATCCATCCATATTTTGTACGTGAATGTGCATCGGTATTTGCAGAACCTCTAACACATTTGTATGCTCTGCCTGCTATTACAGGTTACTATCTAAATCAATGGAAGTTTGCGAACGTGGTCCCAATTCTAAGAAGCGTGAGTCATCCTTTGAAGACAAAAGACCAAGATCTCTCTTTCCGATTTTTGCTAAGATCTTCGAACAGATTGTTTTGGTTTTGTTGAACGATAGTCCGGCTGGAAAATTATAGTTGCAACCAATCTTCAAAAATTCAAGCCCAGATTCACGATTTTGTCACCGAAGAAATGGCAAGAAAAGAGAGTGAAGGTGTTCTGATTACGCATTGGATGTAGCGAAAGCGTCTGATCGTTTTAGACACTCATCACTCCTCAAGTGTCCAACCCTCATACCTAGGGAAGAAGAGACTATAAACGAGGAGTAGGTAAGTAAGTATCACTTATCAGTTCCTTATCCGATTATGGTCTCCCACCAAGTTTCATTAAATGGTGTACCAGCAGGTATGATCAAGGATGAATGATCAAAAGTCGCGGCTGATGTTTTTCTTTTACAACCATTTCAAAGACTATCTTTAATTTCAGATCTTATTCATAATGAAATGCGTAATGTGAAGCAGTGGTGTCAAGATCATGGCCTTGAGTTAAATGATGACAAATCAAAAACTGACGAAACAAAAAAAATCGAAGAAATTTCATAGGTGTCTTCCGCCAACTACAACCTACACTTTCTGTTCTGAACTCGTAATCCTGGTGTGACTTTTTCCAATTCACTGCGATGGGACAACCACATAAGCAACGTGTGTAGAAAGGCAAGCAGTAGACTTTATGTGATACGACGCCTTCATACGTTCTTGTAGAGAGAAGATATCATACACGTATACAAAATGTACGTGCAAAGTGTATTAGAATATAATAAATCTCTTTTTGTTGGAACTCCTCAGATATTGAGGGATAGCTTAGAGCGTGTTCATAGAAGAGCGCATAGTCTTATGTACGGAAAAGATTGCTCCTGCAGTGACTTTATGGCTTTATCTATTCGTCGTGACCATCAGGCAATTCGAACTTTTCTAAATGTGAGTGATCCGAATCATATTCTTCACGGCATGTTTCCGCCAACTTTGCCATGCTTCTGCCCCATTCAACTATGAATCGTCGCTCAAAGTCTTTCATACCGTATTATGACAAACGATCGTATTATCAACAAACCACACACATTTTCCTTAACACCTTGCTCTACGGGTGAAGAGTTTACCAACAAAGGATTGCAGCCATTAATGGGAGATGATGAAGAAAGAGTGGAGAGCGCTTAGCATGGCTTAAGGGAGATGAGAGCTCCCATTGTCAAGTCATGATTAGGGTTCGGGAGAATATATTTCTAATATTTTTGAATTTTCTGGGTATCTCAAATATTTTGGTCTTCTCAAACATTTTTAAAAATATTTCTAAGGCTTGCGGACTCGCATACATTTAGACTTACTCAAATATTTTGCAGTTCGGCATATTCTTTGACCATCTACTTTTGCAAAAAAATGTGTAGTCATAATAAAGCCAGTCCGCTTTTGAAGTGGCTGAATATACTGTATGCTTTCGGAAAGGCTATCACCAGGCTTCTTGAGAAAAGTTTTAACCGTTTATCCAGGGCAAACTTAGAACAAGCCTCTGGAGACTTTTTCAAATATTGCAATAAAACCAGGATTTTTAGGCAGGAAACATCCCGTACGATAATTTTTCATGAGAACACATGAAATTTAATACAGATTCATGAGACTTTTATGAGAGCTCATGAGACTATGAAGAGTCTCGTGTTATTTTCATAAGAAGATATTTAACTCATGATGTTCTCTGGATTCTTTGATGACAATATGATGAGTGGTAATAAGAACATTTATGAGATTAACATCTCATGATGTGTTCATGGGAAAATTCATGAGCATTCATGAGGTTTTGTGAAAATAGGTTTATAAGTAGTAAGGTATGCATGCTAGCCGCGAAAGGAAGTATTCATGAGACAGCTTATTCAATCGATAGGAATCTCCAAGTTTCATTTATGAAGGATAAGAAGCACCAATAAAGAACATATCATGGCGATTTGCAGCAGCCCTTTCGAAATGATGCATATATAATTTGATTTTACAATTAGATGATGAATGCAAGATGTTGAAAATAGAGATATATTCAGTCACAGTTCAATAACCTATCGCACTAACAATCCTGGTTCATTATTGCGAATATTGAGGACATCGCGTGGAAAAGCTCACGGGCAACGTGGCGAGGCTAAGCAGAGTTGGAAGTAGGTCAACGAAACTTGACCCGTGACCCAACTGACCTACGACTCACCTGACCCACCGACTTTTCACGAAAATATGACCCACCTGAACCACATCTTTGACCCACTTGACCCACATGCTGAAAGGGTGAATGATGAGTATAATTTCCTTTTCTGGTATCATCTTTAGTTTCATTTTCATTCAAGATTCTAGGTCTATCTAGGTAGAGGCCTCGTAAATCAAAATATCTCGGTGATTTAGCAGAGAAGACAAGCCTTCCTAGCCTCGATCACACCTACGCACTAAAGGTCACATCAGAGACGAAAATGAAATACTAGTTTGTTTGAGAACATTACCTCTTACCCTCACGTTAATCGTGTATGTGATGGCTCCTCTAAAGTGCACATTAAAATCGAAATTCGACTCATATTTCTTGGAGAAAGATGAGGATTTTCCTACCTGGTGGAGACTGGAGAAAAACCGTCTGCAGTACACATCAACAAGATGCGAGTCGTATGCATCCAACTTAAAGCGACATTTGACAAACATTCATCGAAAATGATTGATAATTGATACAGCAATGATCACTAAAAATAGGTTCAGGTAAGCTTATAATGATCTATGATGTAGGCTACCAGTTTATTGAAAAACACTAAGCTATATATACAATACTTACCAACCGGAGTCGGAGTCCTATCAAAACCCGGAGTCTTATCAATCCCCGGAGTCGGAGTCCTATAAAATTGATTGGACTCCGCATCCCTGCTTGTCACATGACAAATAGACATGTAACCTCATCAAAATTATCTTATAATCATAATCATAATGCATATACAATTGTACTCAAACAACTTCTCTCCAACAACCAACTTCTCTCGGCAGACAGCAGCAATTGTTTTCGAGCCTTTAATTTGTGTGAATTCCGCCCCCTTTCGAAACTGTATTAGGCTTGTAAAAGTCAATGGTGTTGCATATTTTGACTGTGTGCATCCATCACCCCTTTCAGTGACACTGACTCAATCATTTCTCATGAATGATAAGAATACGAATAAATGAAGTTTACAGTATTTGAGATTGCCAAATCTATCATGGGTCAAACTGGCTGGAAGTGGGTCAACGAAGTCTGACCCACGACCCACCTGACTCACGCTAGATGTGACCCACGACCCACCTGACCCACCAACTTTTCGGAAAAACATGACCCACGACCCACGTGACCCACCTGATCCATGACCCACGTGACCCACCTGACCCATGACCCACTTCCAACTCTGACTGGTTAAGACAGCCTCAATAACTAGATGCCGGAAAATTAAATTCAGAAGTATGAAATAACACCTGTTAATTCATTAATGAGATTTTTGAGAAACTCATGAAATCTTATGAGATAATTTATGTGAAAACGTTCCAAATCCTCATCAAATTTCATGAGACGTTTATGAGAAAAAATCTCATGAAAAATCATGAGGAATTTTTGTGAGGGATATCACAAAATGTTAACTTTCGAGAGTGTGCGATATACAGTGTAATCACAGAGATATATTTGTTTGTGTGTGTGGGTTAGTCTATAGAGCGGATATAATCTTCTCCCACCCATTGCATGCAATAGCAGCAACAGCAAGCGATAGGATTGACATAGATATTCGTTCTCTTTGACTTACTGGCCAATCGTGTGCATTGCAGAAGTGGGTCGATCGCATCAGCAATGGGAATCAAAGAAACAGCGGCTTTTGCAACTTGTCACAGAATTCCATTCACAATTCCTCGTTGACTAGAGTGTACTTTCTTGGAGAAGAGGACGTCGCCAATACTTGTATTGAAAGAGTCATGACCTTCGTTTTATGAATCCAAATCATATCTGTATATTCGTATCCGTACGCAACAGTCATACGTATATCCGACCAGTTCAGACTGTTGTCCGCAGCAGAACCATAAACGATTCCGGCTAGGAAGACATTTTGAGACCGGTTTTCCTCAAAGTGATCAACATAACCTCTCTGTGACTACGGACATTCTTTGCTTGGCCGAAGACGTGCAGTCAACTGAGAAGGGACAGGAATTATTCCAAAGAAAATCTCTAGAGTTTCAACTTTCATCTGTAATCTCCAAGTATCATCGTATCTCACTTGTCCTTGCCTAGATCAATTTGGAAGACGCTCGAAGAATTTAGTCTTTCTCTCAAACAGGAGAAAGGAAGTGTAGAGAAATTGAGACTGAGGTGTAGTAATATCTATTTCTGTGGGTTTAGCGGTATCCAGCGAAACGCCTGTCGCTGACACTTTCGAATCGCAATGAAACCGGGGAAAGGGAGACGGTTTCCCACTAAATCATGGGACTCCATACTCCGACCTATACCTGTGATGTAGACACGAGCGCCTGCATTCGGACGCAACGCTATTAATCGAAAACTTCCGATCTTGACTGAAGGCTGATATTGTCGACATCATCATGTTTTAATTAAGAACAAATAATGGAACGCTGAGGTGACTTGTATTGAGAATCTGTTATGAACACAAGGTTTTCTTCATTGTTTTCAATCATGCTGTGATTGATATTTTGGCTAAATGCCATGTATTAATATACATGTAAAGCTCTGCATAGCTTCATAACTTTCATGGAAAGTATTTATTAATTTAGATAGCATTTATTAATTATTGCAGGCGCACTAGCTTAGGCGATTTGTCAGCGGTGCGTTTAAAGTGATATTCCAGTCGAAATTTCACTAACTTGCCATTTGCAAATCTCAAATTTAGCCGCGCATGGCTGCGACTCTAAATAGGGAGGTGTGTTGATGTTGAGGAATGTGAACTATGCCTGCTAATATTGATATTATTCCTGATATTGGATGAAAATGGCGATCTATTCCCATTTTTCAACTGAGGATGCAGCTCAACATCTAATTATTCTGTTTATATTGAGGTCAAATGTGCACCAATAATGACTACACATGCATGAACTTCCAGTCGTCTACGCTTGAAAAGAGGTGTGAGCATTCCGATGTTTTATTGTGTTAGAAAATAATTAATAATAAGATGAATTGTGATGATTTACCTCGCCTATTTACTATAATGTAGGTACCCATGCGGTGAGCAAGACAAACAGAGCCTTTTGTGACCAAACAGAAGAGTCAGTTGCATATAAGAAATAATGCTTGTTCCTCAAGAGCTATTGCATCGGTTAACACCAAAGTGTTTCAATATGGTTTTCATTAAGATCGACTTATTTGGTCAACACATTTCGGGATATTGATTTCTTCTGTGATGACAGATCAAGCATATAGAGTCCATTAGCGGAACTTTGAATATGTATGCATACCACTTTATTGAGATTTTCCTGAATTACGCTAGTTAGTCGTCGCTACCCTAACTCTGCAAGAAACAACACGTTTTTATAGTCCTCTTTTATTATTGCGAATATGATATTTTGCTTCTTGTATCTATCATCATTCACACAGTGAGTGTTTCTGGTTACATTGCAGCTGAATCCAGAATAACATGTCGAATTAAGAGGTGCTTTATTTCATTTATCAAAACACAATTTGAAGTTGCCGAAACATTAGAAAGAGTTGTTCAATTGAAAGGAAACGATAGAAAATACTGGAGCAAAAACAAAATAAGTAAGAAAAGCGAAATATCTAAAAGTCATGATGCATTTTGTTTCTACACATTCCAAAAAAAACAATAGTATAAAAGAGTAAGAAAGAATAACATAGCTAAGTATTAATATTCTATTCTTAGCATACAGGGAGTTCAAGTTCGTGACAGGGCTTCTAGCGAGTGAGAAATTTGACTTAGTCAAACTAGTGATAATTTGATATTTGTCTTGTGCTGAATCACATGTCAATCACGTGTGCAATGTACAAATTGTCGGTCATTGTCAAATTAATACATTTTTGATGAGGCAGAAGACTAGATTATTTGCATCAACATATGAAGATTTTCAGCGTTTGAGTAAATGCTCATTTACAAAGTAATTTTCATCCATTTATTGTTGTGCTCGGCAATATTCGACAATGACAACTGTGATTCGATGCCTAATTCTGATTTGGTAGGTTAATATGAATTGTGATTTCATCGACATTTTAACAGTGTCCTATTTGTAGCAAGTAGCAAGTTTTATTGTATGAGTATCAGCGAAGTATAGTGCTTATAGTATACGTATAGAAATACATGTAGTATAGGTAATGCATACAGTATTAGTATAGAAAAAATTTCTAATCCAACTATTTAAAGATGAGAAAATCAAGCCTCTTTCGTTGACTGTTTTGTACGAACATGCGGATGCGTCACATTTCTTTCATATCAAGAACACATTAATCTGAACATCAATGAAATTTTATAGCCAGAGCTCGTTGCATGTGAGGAGAGGCATGATGAAGAAGAGCAGAAATTTATACAGTGACATAGGTATTTATATAGGACATGTGGTTGAGAGGCACGGGAATCTATTGATTTTCAAAAATATTTGTAGCTAATCCGTTCTTAGCTAGAAACTTACCTGGAATTGTTTTGGCACAGGCAGTGGTAGTACAATTGATCATTGACATTAAAATAGTGCTTTCTTCTGAATGTCCAAGTGCAGCACAAATAAGGATAATCAAAAATAAACTTTTCATACTCGGGAACAAAGCAGTAAAATATAAGATTAGTTCGAATGCTGCAAAATTCCGATCGTCCAAAAAGTGGTTCACTCTTCTTCTACCTTCAAATGCAGTCAATCGCACTCTTATCGAGACTATTAGCTTACAATGTACATATAGATGCACTGATATATTTGAGTGGCGCTGCATGTGCGAGTACGTTGTGATAACAATCACTAGCGACATCATGTAAATATTCCTATTTTTATTGATACTAAATCAAATATCAAAGCGAAACTTTTTATTGATACGAAGTGTCAAGAAATATCTCCTCACAGAGCTCCAGTCGTAATAAGGCTGTGTGAAAGGGATTAAAGTCTATATCAATGACCGTCGTATGAATTATCCTATTTCAGATTATTATGCATCGAGTGAGCTATGAGATGCATGGAAGATGTACGATGCGAAAGTAGATTGAACGACTAAATACTTTAGATATGAAGCATGTATATTATCAAGGTATTTTATCAATTACATATTTCGAAAATATTTAGGCTCTGATCAATCTTTACCAGAGATTTGCCATCTCTCTACCAATGGACATCTTCTACGAAATACCAACAAAATCAAACAAAACAAACAAAACGAATGTCAGCTGGCATTGCAAGAAAATTTTCAAGATTAATAATACCTCTGAATAATACTTCAGACTTCTGCAGTAGCTGTATCTCTGAAATCAAGGTCACACATCATTGGGCATCGTCAGACATAGCGACCGAGAATCGTGCATACACAATTGTACTCAAACAGCTTCTCTCCACCAACCAACTTCTCTCAGCAGACAGCAGCAATTGTTTTCGAGCCTTTAATTTGCGTGAACTCCGCCCCCTTTCGAAACTGTATTAGGCTTGTAAAAGTCAATGGTGTTGCATATTTTGACTGTGTGCATCCATCACCCCTTTCAGTGACACTGACTCAATCATTTCTCATGAATGATAAGAATACGAATAAATGAAGTTTACAGTATTTGAGATTGCCAAATCTATCATGGGTCAAACTGGCTGGAAGTGGGTCAACGAAGTCTGACCCACGACCCACCTGACTCACGCTAGATGTGACCCACGACCCACCTGACCCACCAACTTTTCGGAAAAACATGACCCACGACCCACGTGACCCACCTGATCCATGACCCACGTGACCCACCTGACCCATGACCCACTTCCAACTCTGACTGGTTAAGACAGCCTCAATAACTAGATGCCGGAAAATTAAATTCAGAAGTATGAAATAACACCTGTTAATTCATCAATGAGATTTTTGAGAAACTCATGAAATCTTATGAGATAATTTATGCGAAAACGTTCCAAATCCTCATCAAATTTCATGAGACGTTTATGAGAAAAAATCTCATGAAAAATCATGAGGAATTTTTGTGAGGGATATCACAAAATGTTAACTTTCGAGAGTGTGCGATATACAGTGTAATCACAGAGATATATTTGTTTGTGTGTGTGGGTTAGTCTATAGAGCGGATATAATCTTCTCCCACCCATTGCATGCAATAGCAGCAACAGCAATCGATAGGATTGACATAGATATTCGTTCTCTTTGACTTACTGGCCAATCGTATGCATTGCAGAAGTGGGTCGATCGCATCAGCAATGGGAATCAAAGAAACAGCGGCTTCTGCAACTTGTCACAGAATTCCATTCACAATTCCTCGTTGACTAGAGTGTACTTTCTTGGAGAAGAGGACGTCGCCAATACTTGTATTGAAAGAGTCATGACCTTCGTTTTATGAATCCAAATCATATCTGTATATTCGTATCCGTACGCAACAGTCATACGTATATCCGACCAGTTCAGACTGTTGTCCGCAGCAGAACCATAAACGATTCCGGCTAGGAAGACATTTTGAGACCGGTTTTCCTCAAAGTGATCAACATAACCTCTCTGCGACTACGGACATTCTTTGCTTGGCCGAAGATGTGCAGTCAACTGAGAAGGGACAGGAATTATTCCAAAGAAAATCTCTAGAGTTTCAACTTTCATCTGTAATCTCCAAGTATCATCGTATCTCACTTGTCCTTGCCTAGATCAATTTGGAAGACGCTCGAAGAATTTAGTCTTTCTCTCAAACAGGAGAAAGGAAGTGTAGAGAAATTGAGACTGAGGTTTAGCGGTATCCAGCGAAACGCCTGTCGCTGACACTTTCGAATCGCAATGAAACCGGGGAAAGGGAGACGGTTTCCCACTAAATCATGGGACTCCATACTCCGACCTATACCTGTGATGTAGACACGAGCGCCTGCATTCGGACGCAACGCTATTAATCGAAAACTTCCGATCTTGACTGAAGGCTGATATTGTCGACATCATCATGTTTTAATTAAGAACAAATAATGGAACGCTGAGGTGACTTGTATTGAGAATCTGTTATGAACACAAGGTTTTCTTCATTGTTTTCAATCATGCTGTGATTGATATTTTGGCTAAATGCCATGTATTAATATACATGTAAAGCTCTGCATAGCTTCATAACTTTCATGGAAAGTATTTATTAATTTAGATAGCATTTATTAATTATTGCAGGCGCACTAGCTTAGGCGATTTGTCAGCGGTGCGTTTAAAGTGATATTCCAGTCGAAATTTCACTAACTTGCCATTTGCAAATCTCAAATTTAGCCGCGCATGGCTACGACTTTAAATAGGGAGGTGTGTCGATGTTGAGGAATGTGAACTATGCCTGCTAATATTGATATTATTCCTGATATTGGATGAAAATGGCGATCTATTCCCATTTTTCAACTGAGGATGCAGCTCAACATCTAATTATTCTGTTTATATTGAGGTCAAATGTGCACCAATAATGACTACACATGCATGAACTTCCAGTCGTCTACGCTTGAAAAGAGGCGTGAGCATTCCGATGTTTTATTGTGTTAGAAAATAATTAATAATAAGATGAATTGTGATGATTTACCTCGCCTATTTACTATAATGTAGGTACCCATGCGGTGAGCAAGACAAACAGAGCCTTTTGTGACCAAACAGAAGAGTCAGTTGCATATAAGAAATAATGCTTGTTCCTCAAGAGCTATTGCATCGGTTAACACCAAAGTGTTTCAATATGGTTTTCATTAAGATCGACTTATTTGGTCAACACATTTCGGGATATTGATTTCTTCTGTGATGACAGATCAAGCATATAGAGTCCATTAGCGGAACTTTGAATATGTATGCATACCACTTTATTGAGATTTTCCTGAATTACGCTAGTTAGTCGTCGCTACCCTAACTCTGCAAGAAACAACACGTTTTTATAGTCCTCTTTTATTATTGCGAATATGATATTTTGCTTCTTGTATCTATCATCATTCACACAGTGAGTGTTTCTGGTTACATTGCAGCTGAATCCAGAATAACATGTCGAATTAAGAGGTGCTTTATTTCATTTATCAAAACACAATTTGAAGTTGCCGAAACATTAGAAAGAGTTGTTCAATTGAAAGGAAACGATAGAAAATACTGGAGCAAAAACAAAATAAGTAAGAAAAGCGAAATATCTAAAAGTCATGATGCATTTTGTTTCTACACATTCCAAAAAAAACAATAGTATAAAAGAGTAAGAAAGAATAACATAGCTAAGTATTAATATTCTATTCTTAGCATACAGGGAGTTCAAGTTCGTGACAGGGCTTCTAGCGAGTGAGAAATTTGACTTAGTCAAACTAGTGATAATTTGATATTTGTCTTGTGCTGAATCACATGTCAATCACGTGTGCAATGTACAAATTGTCGGTCATTGTCAAATTAATACATTTTTGATGAGGCAGAAGACTAGATTATTTGCATCAACATATGAAGATTTTCAGCGTTTGAGTAAATGCTCATTTACAAAGTAATTTTCATCCATTTATTGTTGTGCTCGGCAATATTCGACAATGACAACTGTGATTCGATGCCTAATTCTGATTTGGTAGGTTAATATGAATTGTGATTTCATCGACATTTTAACAGTGTCCTATTTGTAACAAATAGCAAGTTTTATTGTATGAGTATCAGCGAAGTATAATGCTTATAGTATACGTATAGAAATACATGTAGTATAGGTAATGCATACAGTATTAGTATAGAAAAAATTTCTAATCCAACTATTTAAAGATGAGAAAATCAAGCCTCTTTCGTTGACTGTTTTGTACGAACATGCGGATGCGTCACATTTCTTTCATATCAAGAACACATTAATCTGAACATCAATGAAATTTTATAGCCAGAGCTCGTTGCATGTGAGGAGAGGCATGATGAAGAAGAGCAGAAATTTATACAGTGACATAGGTATTTATATAGGACATGTGGTTGAGAGGCACGGGAATCTATTGATTTTCAAAAATATTTGTAGCTAATCCGTTCTTAGCTAGAAACTTACCTGGAATTGTTTTGGCACAGGCAGTGGTAGTACAATTGGTCATTGACATTAAAATAGTGCTTTCTTCTGAATGTCCAAATGCAGCACAAATAAGGATAATCAAAAATAAACTTTTCATACTCGGGAACAAAGCAGTAAAATATAAGATTTGTTCGAATGCTGCAAAATTCCGAGCGTACAAAAAGTGGTTCACTCTTCTTCTACCTTCAAATGCAGTCAATCGCACTCTTATCGAGACTAAAAATAGTTATCGCACTGAAGGTACATGTACTTAATAAAACACGCTGTCATGCTTTGATGCTTTTAACAACCATTTAGAATATTAGGCACAGATATCGTTTCAATCTTTTCATCACATCATTACTGTCAAAAAGTTTGCATATACCATAGAAGTGGATAATAGTACACTATATAGGACTTTCTATGGTATTATTAATTTCTATGGCATATACTGTACATAATGTTAAACGAAATATCTACATTTCTCATGATCCGTGTCAACCTGAACAGTTAGATATGTAGTCGAGTCATCGAGCAGTTCATGGACTATCTTTGCTCAGTTAGGCACCTATAATTAGATGTCAATGTTAAGAATCATTGATTTTATTCAAAGATATAATGTAAGCGTATCAATTTATGACCAAAATCAGTTCAAACCTTTTGTTGTCACGTAATGTCTCGGAAGCTGTCATCAGACGAAAGAAAATTTATTTTGATTAGTTATTCTAAACTTGAAAGCGCAAGTAAAGTGATCGAAGAATGGAAGAAGACCTTTCCAACACCACCTCAACTAGTGTTACCATATAGGCCCACAGAATTCGAGATAAGTTTGCAGAAACAGGCTCAGTTCAAGACGCACGAAGATCGGGAGGATCAGTCTCAGCAATCACACTAGACAGCAGGTTTTTGGTTGCTCAGGCATGCGAAATCAGTCCAAGGAAGTTCACTAGACGTGGTAGTCTGGAGCTAGGGTTGTCACGCGGATGACTGATGAATATCCTAAAGGATTAGACACGTACGATCGCCGTCTTCAATTTGCAGACATTTTCATCAGTGAGGCCAATAATAAGCCTCGTATTTTGAACAGGACTATTTGGTCAGATGAATCTCAATTCAAGCTGAGTGGGCAACTGAACAGACATAACTGTATTTATTGGTCGTCAGAGAACCCACACTTCACTGTCACAAAGCAGTTGAACCAACCAGGCATAACAGTTCAAGCTGGTATTTTCTCTGCAGGAATAATTGGACCCGTATTTTTCGAGAACTCTGTAACTGATGAAACGTACTTGGAAATATTACGAAGTGTCATTGTACCCACTTGGCAGGAAAGAGAAGACTTTCACTAACTGTTTTTCCGGCAGGATGGCGCTCCTGCACACTATTCTGCCTCGGTGAGAGCCTATCTTAATGAAGTCTTCCCGATGAAGTGGATCGGTCGAACAGGTGCCATAGAGTGGCCTCCTCGTTTCTTTGATCTCACCCCAATGGATTTCACTGCTTGGGGGGTGGTCAAGAACTTACTTTATGGCCAGCGACCAACCTCTGTACCTCAGTTGAGAGCCTACTTAATCCAGGCGTTCTCAGACATTGATAGAAATAAAGACTTATGTCGGAGACTTTGCCACAGTGTTTTGGAATGATGTGAGCAATGTGCCGAAGCTCGTGGAAAGAATTTTGATCACTGGCAATGCAATCCTATTTTGACTTTTAACTTCTTTGACCGAATTTGTAGTCTGTCATGAAATAAATGCTATATCATGATATTATTTGTTTTAGTTTTGTGTTGCTAAATAGGAGATCCATGAATGAATTATGTTTGAGAGAACTTAGTATCTTGAAATAACATTTAACTATCATTATCTCACGTTTTGTACGAAAAGCAAAGTTTACAATGTAATTCTAGAATTACATTTATCATAGTTTTCTTCTTTCCTCAATCATATGTCATGGATATCCATTTCAAGTTGTTTTCCATCAAAGTTATACTTGAATAGGGAACCTGCATGTTAGAAATGTCGATATTTCGTTTAACATTAGGTATATACAAACTTTTTGACCACTCGGTATAAAACAATCAACCGATAGAGCGCTAGGTTAGCGTCTTCATAGCGTATTCCTTCATGAAATGACGCTATATCATTTAGACTGAGTGTCATAGTAGAATTTTTTGGACATTATCGGTAGATAATTGCCATTGATTATAATTCGATTTCTATGGTTTGTTAAAAGTTTCATTGCAGAAATGTCAAGATGAGCGTTATCTTATCGTCATCACACAGCGTTGGTTATCAAAATATCTGACAAGTGCTTTAGAATAACTCCATTCTTAATCATTGAAAATATCAATTGTTCTACTTCTACATGTCCTGAAATAAACGATTACATACAATGAATACATGGCATACAGACACCGTCATAGAATTAGACAGGTCGTCTCTTCTTCTGTTTGACTAGAAAGGAGACATTGGAACATGTAACGTTAATGAAATGGTGCAATCTGCTGACATAACATCATGGCAATCGAACATGAGCAGCCAGTTGAACATTAAACACGCCAAACTGCTCGAAGCCTTAGTGACTGGTATTAGTGCGAGGGCTACTGGCATTATCTTCCTAAATTCGCGCACGAACTTCTTATTACTTTTTGATATGTAGATTGTCACCCAACATCAGTAAAACGACAGTTCTTGAGTTAGAGGTACGTTAGAGGTACGTTAGAGGTACTCCAATCGTCTTGCAAGTTGCAGAGCCTGAAACATCGCAAAAATCACATTTGTCTATGTAGGTCCATGTACTTCCGAGCTACATACACTCAACAGCATAATATCGAGCATACATTTGAAAACTCAAAATGAAATTTGTATTTTCCATGATTATGATTGCAATTGTAAGGCAGAATTTTCCATCATCAGGCAGAAATACGACATTCCTCATAAACGGTAGCTTGACTGAATTGCTGTTAAAGGTGCACTTCGGTCCATTTTTTAAGCTGGTCCGTATCGATACTAGAGCATTAGCTAAATTGATTTAGTTCAGTCGATTTGCAACTCGAGGTGCAGTTCTCTCGCTAAAGGTCGAACAATTCTAGGGGATAACGTCATCTGTAATGCGGTGACAATAAGGGACAGCAACCATGCACAGCGCTGGCTGCAGCACTTGTCGCAATCGGAAAAATGTTCATAGCAAGTGCGACTTAACTGAGACGGCTGAGTTTGATTTGTTCAAAAGCGTTAAAAACAACCTCAGGAAATCTCAAAAGATGGAGCTTTTCCGATGTTTTAACCAGGATTGAAAAGGGGCTGGCTGCAAGGCTTCCACTTAGAAGTCGCGCATTAGAATAATGGCATGCCATGGAATGAATAGTTGAACATGAAAGTTTTTGTGCATGTAATCGTAGGTATTAGCATGAAAGTTAATAGTTGGGTTCCGTCAACTGTTACAAAAAAAATTACGAACACCCTCAAATACGACAAAGAACGGTGTTATAGCGACACCAATTTGGAAACTTCTATAAATACTCAACAAAAAAGGCTTTGCGATAATGACTACAAAGGCTATTCTTGTACAAATATTTCTCCTTACAGCTTCAACAATTTTTTACTCGCAATGATAATGACCCCTGCCTCAAAGTTAATAATATCATTGATAGTTGCACGCGCAAAATAAAAATATTCGAAAAAGCACAGTATCCGTGTTGGCATATCAACACACCTCGCAAATGCGTGATAGTCTAGAAACCGTACTATTAGTCGACTTGCGATTTTGACATTTGTCTAGATAACAGGTGCTTTATTTCTGAATATTTGGAGAGGAGGATAGCTTTTTTGGTGGTAAGCTGAATATCAAAAAAGTTCAAATTCCAAAATAGTGCGATGCATTTCCTGCAGCTACGCTGCCATGATCACGCATAATGCGTAATCATGGCAGCGTAGCTGCAGGAAATGCATCGCACTCTACAGTAGGAGACAAAATTTAGTCACCCCCCTCGATTTTTCGTCATTTTTATTGAAAACTATTAAATCAATGCCTGAGATGCATTCAATGCACACTATTTCGTGTATTAACTCTCTTTTTAGCTTATTGAAAGAGACATCCATCAAAAGAACGTAAAATTTATCCACAATGCTACGAATCTATTCATTTGAACATCAGACAGAAAATCATGAAAATGCACAAAAAATCAGTATTTCGTGTGACCACCTTTTGCTTTGATCACTGCCTCGACACAATCAGGCATGGAGGCTATGAGTTTCCTGCAGGTCTCCTGCATCGATTCATCCCTTATCCAGGCTTTGATGATCGCTGAGATGAGGTCCTGCTTCGTCGTCAGAGTCTGTGTCCGGATGCGTCGTTTCATTATGGCCCAAAGAGTCTCAATCGGGTTACAGTCCGGACTGTTACCTGGCCAATCCAAAACTGGGATGCTGTTGCGTCGTAAGCAGTCCATTGACTTTCTAGCCTTATGACAAGGTGCCCCGTCTTGCACAAACACGAAATCTCCTTCGGGAAACCAGTCTTGAAGAGAAGGCAACAAGCGAGATGTCAAGACATGGACGTATTGGTCGGCGTTCATGTTCCCTTCGACGATGTGCAGTCGTCCAGGTCCTTTCATGGAAATCACTGACCACACCATAACCTTCGTGGGATGCTTCACAGTACCCCAAGTTGGAGTTGGTCCTTCGCACAAAGCCCAGACGCGCGGTGTTGTTGACGATTGGCATTGGAATGTTGAATCATCCGAAAAGCAGACCTTTGCCCAGTCATCCGCGGTCCAGTTTCGGTATTTCCTCGCCCACTGGAGTCTCTTCACTCTCATTTTGTGAGTGAGGGCTGGCTTCGGAACGGAACTCGAGCTCGCTATTCCACCTTCCTTCAGTCTTCGGATGACGGTCTTGTAGGAGACAGTTGACAATCCAGATTCTGCAAGGCCCTGGGACAGTCTGTAGGAGGAGGACTGCGGACTTGCTAGGGCGTGGCGGCAGATGAGGCGGTCTGTGTGAGGTGTCGTGATTCTTTTCCTTCCACAGTGACCGCTACGAGAACTTGTTGTCCTTCCCGCTTTCTTCACTCGCTGCACACTCCGTCGTGAGACCTCAACTTGCTCAGCAATTTCGGATACCGTGTGGCAACCTCCCTTCACGAGATCCAAAATTGCAGCTTTCTTTGAGGCGGAAATGTCTGTCGTCTTGCCATTAAGTCACAATGTCGAAGAAGCACTGAACGAGAAATGACTGGTTTTTCAATTCAACGCTAAAGCTATGCCGATGACCTTTATTACAAATTTTGAATCTGGTTAAATCCAGTTGCAGGAATTGAATTAAATTTCAAATTTTAGTCGTTGATTCACTCTGCCATAGATATTGATAAAAAATGTCACAACTCAACGATTTCGTTCAGAAATGAAATATTTTACAATAGCTTGTGCATTTCTTAAACAGACAGTACATAGAAATCGTTGAAAGTTCATGATTATTCATGAGGACTCATTGCAATCAATCAATTGGAATAGAACATTTCATTCTGCAAATGTCTTGAGTTAGGCCTATATTTAGAAACGTTTCTATTTACAAACATTTCTATCCAGCATTAGCTGAGTTACTAGAAACTAGAAATGCCTAAAAGATATTCGAAATAATATGAAAAGCAATTTTGTCGATCATACATTCATATCCAGAATCAAAAGACGGGGTTGGCTCGAACAATCCAATTATTGTTGGGGGGGTGACTAATAATTTGTCTCCTACTGTATTGGAATTTGAACTTTTTTGATATTCAGCCTACCACCAAAAAAAATATCCTCCTCTCCACATATTCAGAATGATCAATAACGGAGGATTTTTTCATCGAAAGTGCTTTATTTCATTTATCAAAACACATTTTGAAGTTGCCGAAACATTAGAAAGGGTTGTTCAATTGAAAGGAAACGATAGAAAATACTGGAGCAAAAACAAAATAAGTAAGAAAAGCGAAATATCTAAAAGTCATGATGCATTTTGTTTCTACACATTCCAAAAAAAACAATAGTATAAAAGAGTAAGAAAGAATAACATAGCTAAGTATTAATATTCTATTCTTAGCATACAGGGAGTTCAAGTTCGTGACAGGGCTTCTAGCGAGTGAGAAATTTGACTTAGTCAAACTAGTGATAATTTGATATTTGTCTTGTGCTGAATCACATGTCAATCACGTGTGCAATGTACAAATTGTCGGTCATTGTCAAATTAATACATTTTTGATGAGGCAGAAGACTAGATTATTTGCATCAACATATGAAGATTTTCAGCGTTTGAGTAAATGCTCATTTACAAAGTAATTTTCATCCATTTATTGTTGTGCTCGGCAATATTCGACAATGACAACTGTGATTCGATGCCTAATTCTGATTTGGTAGGTTAATATGAATTGTGATTTCATCGACATTTTAACAGTGTCCTATTTGTAACAAATAGCAAGTTTTATTGTATGAGTATCAGCGAAGTATAATGCTTATAGTATACGTATAGAAATACATGTAGTATAGGTAATGCATACAGTATTAGTATAGAAAAAATTTCTAATCCAACTATTTAAAGATGAGAAAATCAAGCCTCTTTCGTTGACTGTTTTGTACGAACATGCGGATGCGTCACATTTCTTTCATATCAAGAACACATTAATCTGAACATCAATGAAATTTTATAGCCAGAGCTCGTTGCATGTGAGGAGAGGCATGATGAAGAAGAGCAGAAATTTATACAGTGACATAGGTATTTATATAGGACATGTGGTTGAGAGGCACGGGAATCTATTGATTTTCAAAAATATTTGTAGCTAATCCGTTCTTAGCTAGAAACTTACCTGGAATTGTTTTGGCACAGGCAGTGGTAGTACAGTTGGTCATTGACATTAAAATAGTGCTTTCTTCTGAATGTCCAAATGCAGCACAAATAAGGATAATCAAAAATAAACTTTTCATACTCGGGAACAAAGCAGTAAAATATAAGATTAGTTCGAATGCTGCAAAATTCCGATCGTCCAAAAAGTGGTTCACTCTTCTTCTACCTTCAAATGCAGTCAATCGCACTCTTATCGAGACTAAAAATAGTTATCGCACTGAAGGTAGTTAAAACACGCTGTCATGCTTTGATGCTTTAAACAACCCCAAACCGCGGAGATCACTATTTATAGGACAAACTGGAATGAGGTGATAATACAGCCTAACCATTATGCTATTCCTATTTTTAGGGTTTATAGCTAATTACCATATTATGAATTATGGTTTTCTATCAATAGTCACCGACTTGAATTAGCACATGTCAAGCTATGGTCCTATTTTACTGAAGGAGACTTCAATTTCGTTTTAGGCGAGTTAGTGAAAATAATAACACTATGTATGTATAGAAACATGTTGCAGATTTGAATGGAAAAAGTCATCTATGTCTGCTAGTTCATGTTCAACTCACACAAGATGATGGTTAGATCTGAATGTTTGAAATATTGACGAGAATCGCTTTTGGGGGATAAATCATTATAATGTGAACACCCGAGTCCAACGATAAATTGTTGATCTGAGAAAATGAAATATCGTCACGATTTCATCGTTGTCGTTATCGTGCAAGTGTGAATGCGCACTTTAGTCCTATGTACGAGAGTATAGGACCTATAGGACGTTCGTAACACTCGTTTGAAATGCAGCTTGGGTTGAAAATTCTCAAAGTTAAGCCATGTAGAGATTTCTATGTTTTTGAATGCTCCAATCAACGGATGCAGACATTTTGAATGCTCTCTTGCTGTCTCTGCTCGCTGCAATAGTGCTTCAGAGGTGGATAACTATCGTATTTTGTCGCTTGATTTCACATCATTTGCGTGACAACTGCTGACACGAAGCAAAGAGCATAAAAAATGTAAGTAGTTTTCATTCAGTAGTAAGTAGTAGTCAGTAGCATCTTTCGAGCAAGAACTTCTTTACTTGTGATATTTCAAGATGTAGGCTTGCACGCTAATACGAGTGTGCATACTGTAGTAAGGCCAACATGTACAGGGTGTCCGAAAAGTCTGGACACATAGGAAATAAGCGAAAATTAATTCGAGATGGCTCACTCGTTTTGATGCTTGATTATGGCGTGATTAATGCGTGGGTGACCTTGGCTAGCTATTGGTTCATAAATTCTATTGGATTATAATTGCATCAAGATCCTTCTCTTGATTGCCAAATGTTTTACTGGTTGTGTGACTGGTTTATTCAGAAATGTGAAGGAGACAAGCTTCTCTTGTTCAACATCTTGTTTTCCAATGAGGCCATGTTATATGTTAATAGCGAGGTAGATAAGCAAAATTCTCATTAGTGGTCAGAAAACAACCCACATTGGATATCAGACTGTAAGGAAAAAGGTGGCCGAAAATTAATGGTATGGTGTGGAATCTTTGACACTGTATTGTTGGGTCCTTTCTTCTTTGATAGAACAGTAACAGGTACATCCTATGTGGAGTGTTTGCAGATGAATTTACTACCTGAACTAAATGACCTTGAAAAGTTTCCACAATGGTCCCAGCAAGATGGGGCACTGCCACATCATGCCACAAGTGTTCGGCAGTGGCTGCACGATACATTTCCTAAATGGATTGGCAGAAGAGGTGACGTGGAATGGGCACCACGCTCCCCCGATTCAAACCCGTTAGAATTTCCTCCGGAGTTACCTGAAAGCCTGTGTCTACCGAGTGAAGATTCGAGACATTGATCATCTCAAAAAGAGAATCAGTGAAGAGTGTGCGATCAATGGTGACGTTGAAGTGCTTCACAGAGTTGAAGCTAATTTTCTTAAAAGTTGTCGATTGTGTGCGCCAGTAATGGGGAGAATGTAGATCATGTTTTGTAAGTCTTCTTTTGTACTAAATATTCCATATTTTAGCCTTGTAGATATTTTGTAAATTTTTGTAATAAGACATCCATATTTTTACTTTTCATACATAATGTGGGACATAATTTTCACTTGCTTTCTATGTGTCCAGACTTTTCGGACACCCTGTACAATGACACGTAATTGACCAGGTATATTATTAGAAAGATACCTTCGATCAGAGTTGGAAGTGGGTCATGGGTCAGGTGGGTCACGTGGATCGTGGGTCATGTTTTTCCGAGAAGTTGGTGGGTCAGGTGGGTCGTGGGTCACATCTAGCGTGGGTCAGGTGGGTCGTGGATCAGACTTCGTTGACCCACTTCCAACCAGTTTGACACATGATAGATTTGACAATCTCAAATACTGTAAACTTCATTTATTCGTATTCTTATCATTCATGAGAAATGATTGAGTCAGTGTCACTGAAAGGGGTGATGGATGCACACAGTCAAAATATACAACACCATTGACTTTTACAAGCCTAATACAGTTTCGAAAGGGGGCGGAGTTCACGCAAATTAAAGGCTCGAAAACAATTGCTGCTGTCTGCCGAGAGAAGTTGGTTGGTGGAGAGAAGCTGTTTGAGTACAATTGTGTATGCACGATTCTCGGTCGCTATGACTGACGATACCCAATGATGTGTGACCTTGATTTCAGAGATACAGCTACTGCAGAAGTCTGATATTCAGAGGTATTATTAATCTTGAAAATTTTCTTGCAATGCCAGCTGACCTTCGTTTTGTTTGTTTCGTTTGGTTTTGTTGGTCTTTCATAGAAATATCATCTGGTAGAGATTAGAATGGTAAATCTCTTGTAGGCTAAAGATTGATCAGAGCCTAAATATTTTTGAAATATGTAATTGATTAAAATATCTCAATATATTAAATCAAAATATTATCAGCGTACATTCTTCATATCTAAAGTATTTAGCCGTTCAATCTACTTTCGCATCGTACATCTTCCATGCATCTCATAGCTCCCTCGATGCATGATAATCTGAAATAAGATATATTCATACGACGGTCATTGATATAGACTTTAATCCCTTTCACACAGACTTATTACGACTAGAGCTCTGTGAGGAGATATTTCTTGACACTTCGTATCAATAAAAAGTTTCGTTTTGATATTTGATCTGGTATCAATAAAAATAGGAATATTTACATGATGTCGCTAGTGATTGTTATCACAACGTAGCCTACTCGTACATGTAGCGCCACTCAAATATATTAGTTCATCTATATGTACATAGTAAGCAAACTCATGAATTGTAATCTTGTCATCGTGGAATATTCTATTCACGCGTTACGCATGCTTGCTCCATTTGCTTTTCAATGAATGTCATTTTTACATCAAATATACAACTTTCTACTTAAATCTGACATTAGCGGAAGTAAATGAAATTTGAATCGAAGCAGCAGAATATTAGTTTGACGATTTTTCTGGGATAATTTTCACAAATGTAGTATCTAGCATAATAAAAGCATGGATAAAGGATTTAGGCCTACTGCAATCTTATTTCTTGACTTAATTTGATTAAGAAATGTAAAATTTGAAATTTAGTCGGTAGGGCCCTCAACCTAACTAACTATCTCTCTACGAATTAAAATAGGTAGCTCTAAAAAAGGATAGTCAAGAATTGTAACAAGAAACGGAATCGTTTAATTTTTTTAGAATTTTAGGCATCTGTGTTGCATGAACTTATAAGATATTTTTGATGAGGTTGTATGTCTGTTTATCATGTGACAAGTGATCTATACACTTGAATCTTCATAAAAATCTTAACAACAATTTTGACACTACGAGGCCTCTACCTAGGTAGACCTAGAATCTTGAATGAAAATGAAACTAAAGATGATACCAGAAAAGGAAATTGCACTCACATCATTCACCCTTTCAGCATGTGGGTCAAGTGGGTCAAAGATGTGGTGGGTCAGGTCGGTCGTGGGTCACATATGCCATGGGTCAGGTGGATCATGGGTCAAGATTGGTTGACCCACTTCCAACTCTGCCTTCGATCTCTCATGGCATTTGGTAAGTATAGCTATCAGGGGCGTAGCGTCCATTGGGGCATTCGGGGTAGGAATGTATTTTTTAGATAAATCCCCAACATTTTTTTATCATGTAGGCCTACAAAATTCGCCAGTGACTTAGGCCTATCTTTAAGTCTTTATTTCATCCTTCCCATGGGTGCATGTGTAATTGTAGTTGGCTTTCTCTCTCATTCTTCCTCTCTCAGGGGCAGTCGCTTAAGTGTCGCTGAGACTGTACCGATTGGCTAAAATCTAGCACGAGCCACACATGATCAGCAATGACTCGTTGATGTCATCGAAAAATGAGTCAATCTTTCAATGTGCCGTTCGCGCGCCAGAACAGCTCGGCGACGCCTTTCAGATCGTCGCGGCCACTGCATGCAACCCACAAAAAAGCAATCCATCTCTGTGATTCAACCCGGGCGAAGACAGGGAATTCTTTACGAATTCCACTTTCACACACACTGGTGGCTAATCACGGCGAGTCTGACAGACGCGTAGCTAAAAGTTAACACGTAGCATACCTTCACTTCTTCATTCGTTCATCATTATTTGAAAAAATCAAAGTGAATACTAGATCAGAGCCCGGTAGTTTACTATTTGCTGCATGCTATAAGGTATACCGATGCCAAGACTGATTTTAACCCCGGAGACCATTTGAAGCACGCTATTATACGCCACTGATAGCTGTTGTAGAATATTTAAGTTTGACGACAGATAAAATGCTTGTGGCACGGGAACGACGCCCGATTCAGTGTGCCAACATAGTTTGTTTGGCTATTTTTTGGCAATCTCCATGGTGTATACTGCATATTAGGTTACCTCATTGTTTACATTCCTTCACAATAAAAATAGAAACTGTGCGCAAGCTTAATTTCCAAATGAGTTTAATGATTTACAAATATAGTTCACAGGATATGATATAATTTTGAAATATTACTTTGCAATTTACTTATGAATTCTCCGATGCACAATGCAAGTGTCAATCAAATGTAGACCTACAATTAAAACCTTCAAATTTCAGCCCCTTTTTAATAACTTCAATATGGTTGTGAATTCTATAAATTCCCGACGAATTCATCTCAGTTGATGAGCAAGTAATGGCATACAAAGGTCGAAGAAGCGGAGGTCTGCGACAGTGCAACCCTAGAAAGCCAAAGAAATGTTGTCCAAAATTTTACATGTGCTGTGGCAGTGGTGATCTTATTCACGGGATTGAACTATATGGAGAACGAAATCTCAATGCTGACCATGACAAGGAAGTTGGAAATTCGAGTGGTGTTGAATTGAGATTGGTTCAACATCTGCAAATCAACTGCAATTACAAAGTTCTGTTTGACAACTGGTTCAACTCGGCGAAATTGCAAGTAGTTTGGCCAAGAAAGGAATGGAGGCATGGTGTACCTTGAGAACGCCCACAGCACCAGGACTGAAAATTGCCATGGATTCTGAATTGAAAAAGCGCGGGAGGGGTTCTATGATGGAGAATCAATGCTACAAAGTAAAGATGAACGTCGTGTCTGGCTCCAAAAATTCGGATACCCGAGTCGAACAAAATTTCAACCCGAACCCGATCCAAACCCGACAAAGAGTGCGAGAACCAGACCCGACCCGATTATGTTCGAAAAATCAGAAACATTTCTATATAGAGTATACAGCTAATACTTGATCCTAATGTGATACCGGGCGGTAGTCTAACTTCTTAGCAGTATTATTTTAGTATTTTATTAAAATACGCAGTAGTAAGTATATTGTTTTCTCCAGGCTAGTAAAGTATCCAAACAAATACTTAATAAGTAGAATGATTACCCACGAAATTAATATAACCTGCAATACATGACAAAATTCGGAATCTTTACGAAAAAATCGACTGCTTCGCGATATATTATAGTTGTTGCAGCATACTCCTTCAAAACTCTGATTGAGACACTTTGACTCTCAATGTTAATGAAGATGTCAAAGTCCGAGCAGCTGAACTGCATCATTACATGTAACAACATAATTCTGCAGATAGATGCTAAAATTTCAATTATATAATATTTGATGTATAGTTAAGTTTCCGTTATCCTATGTGAAGCTTATCTTAAATTAAATTTCATTTCTTTCCGTCCATCCTGCGAGCCACGATCTACATGTCATTATGAGAATGAGACCTTTAGAGACCACAAGAAAAGATTCAATTAATTTGATAATGATCTTTCGTTGTTTTAGAAGCAAAATATGTAGCGCAAAGTATTTTATTAGATCAATAATTCACAATGAGAAAATGTGATAATCCACAAGTTCTTGAAAAGCTTCATTAAACTACACATGAAGCACACTAAAACACATGAAACACATGTACACATGAAACAGTACTAACTTCACAAAAAATAATTTTTAAAGTTCTAAGCATTTTTCAAATTTGTATGCTCCAACCCGAAAAAATCCGAGTTCGGGTTATTTCGGGTTTTAGATAAAAGAGATTATCCTACCCGATCCGACCCGAGTTCTTAATTGCTCAACCCGAATTGGACCCGTCCCCGAGCATACAGGTTCGGGTTTCGGGTCGGGTTCGAGTTCGGGTAGGGTTTCGGGTATGATCACTCATCTTTAATACAAAGACGGTGTGAGGTTATCAGCAGTGAAATGGTTCGACAGTAGAGGCGTGGTGGTTTTGAGCACATATTTGGGGAAGGGGGAAACTAGTCTTGTTCAGCGCTATGATCAAAGTCAAAAGAAAATGATTGAAATAGAATGTCCTTATTCTATTGTAGGATGCAATCATAAGATCCGTTGCACTATAACGTATTACAACCAGGGATGCGGAGTCCTATCAAAATGATAGGACTCTGACTCCGGGTGGCAAGTATATAAAGCCTAGTTTTTTGAAAAACAAACCGGTAACCCACATCATAGATCTTTATAGGTTTAGCTGAACCTATTTTTAGTGATCATTGTTGTATCAATTATCAATCATTTTCGATGAAAGTTTATCAAATGTCGCTTTATGTTGGATGCATGCGACTCGGCTCCTACCATCTTTTTGATGTGTGCTTCACATGGTTTTTCTACAGTCTCTACCAGGCAGGAAAATTCCCATCCTTCTCCAAAAAATATGAGTACACTTTCGATTTTAATATGCGCTTTGGAGGAGCCATCACACACGATTAACGCTTCGTGAAGAGGTAGCGTTCTCAAACAAACTAGTATTTCATTTTTTTCTTTGACGTGACCTTTGGCGCGTAGGTGTGATTGAGGCTAGGAAGGCTTATCTTCTCTACTAAATCACCTAGTGAAACGACAATCCTTTTTTCAATATCACGGTTCATTCCCTCAACTATTAAAAGCTTTGCATGCACTGCTGCCTCTGTACCTCTGTACCTTTGCTTGACGGAGAAAGTTGACATCAAGACAGTGACAGCTATATGCACGAGAATAAATAATTTGTTTGTATTGTACTTCGGGTCTAATTATAGGCCAGAGTCCTATCATTTGATAGGACTCCGACTCCGACTGCAACAAAAATGATGTCACTCCGGGACTCCGACTCCGCATCCCTGCCGTGAAGAGACAACCCTTCCAGACATAAGAAGAGAAGATTTCAGCACACTATTGCGGATGGCACTTACATCAGATACATATCTCCTAAATGGAAAAGTCTACAAACAAAACAGTGGCATTGCTTTGGGAAACAATTGTGCACCACCAGCTAGTTGGATAATGTAGAAAAATCGTTCCTTCGCAGTCGTAATGAAATTATTTATTGGAGACGCCAAATTGATGACATTTTTATAATTTTTGAGAAGGATGTCAACAAAGAAGAAATAGAACAATAGATAAATCATATGAATAATAAATCGATAATGAATATTCTTTCGAATAGATTCAGAAGAAATGGTTACCCAAAAGACTTTTTGAGCAAGTTCTTCATTGAAAAGGAAGTAAAGGAAAGAAAAGATAAACGACAGAGAGATAATCGAATTTTTATTAAAGTTCCGTATGTCAATGAACATGAAAAAAGGAAAATGATGACTCTAAGAGAAGAACATGGACTGGAGGATTATGTGAATTTCGCTTTTGTAACTAATGAACCTTTACAACCAAACTGAGAGCAGAAAAAGAGAAACGTCCCTGTACCATTAACTGTGTTAGCTGCCAACTGCAAAGAAAGAAAGTCTGTGTTTATTAAAACGTGTCGTATATGAAATCGAATATAACATCTGCAAGAAAATTTGCATTGGTGAGACAGGAAGGACTATGCAACAAAGAATTTTAGAACATAGCAAACAAGAGCAATTACATGTAGGTATTCACATGAAAGAACATCACAACAACATAAACGTTTTTAAATGGAGACTATTAGCTAAAGAGTCCAGCAGTGTAAAAAGAAAATCTATCGAGAGTATTTACATTCAAAGGGCCAATCCAAACAACTTGATCCCCGTTGAAAATCCAACTGGCACCATGCCAACATTTTGCACCGGCATCATGTCGACATTTGTGTCCGCCGATCATGATGGCATGATGCCGGCATCATCAAGCTGAATATAAGCCGCTGATATGCCACTTCCATGCTGATCATTACTAGGCCTATGCGCAAATATTAAAATGTAATAAATAATTTTAGAAAGGTTACATCTGTTTTCAAAAACATATAAAATAGGCCAGGTCTCGATGATTCACTCGGCATACCGCAATCGTGTAATGGAATGAAAAACACATGAATTATTAGGTGTACCAAGTGGGTCAACGAAAGCTCGAACATTTTACTTTTTTGATAACAGATCAAGATTTTCTAAACTGATTTATTTCATTGTGATTACCCATCTGGAAGAATATTTTAGACTGTCAATGCAAAATATCATTTTCTATATATAATCATATAATTATATGATTAATCTTTGATAAAGATTACAGAAAATGCTTCCTTGTTTCATTGTTGACAGATACACAGTACAAAATCAATTACTTTCATCACTAATAATTCGTCGGGATTTTCGCGGGGTTCTTTCGACGATCGTTGCTAACTTTAAGCAGGTTGTTTCATTGTTGACAGATACACAGTAAATAATCAATCACTTTCATCACTAATAATTCGCCGGGATTTTCGCGGGGTTCTTTCGACGGTTTTCTTTCGACGATCGTTGCTAACTTTTAAGCAGGTACGGACATTTTGTCGAATAGAAACCAAAGGTTCACCAGAAAATAAGTTATTTGAGTGCACGGAATCTGAAATACAAAGAGAAACTGAGTTAGACTATGACATTACACTATTTTACATTATATTTTGTTTACTCATCGATTCCATGTTTTAAAAATCAACCTGATCATTAAAACACCGTATCAATCAGCATTCTTAAATAAGGTTTTCGGTTCCGAATACGGTGCCGGTAGCGGTATTAGTAAGCGTCTGGTTCAGTTACCCGAATTTCTGTATATTGTCGACCACTTTCCGTTTGTTTTCGTTCAGAAACATTCAATCCAAAAGTGAAGTTGGTCGGTAATCATTCCTTTCAGTCTGACTAAGACATTTTGAGAGTCACAAGTCAATTATACCAGTTCAGGCAGCTACTTAAGATTGAGCAATGACGTTTTAACACTAAAGATCGATATATAACATCAACGGTGATTTTACTTACATTTCACATTTTATTTCCTATGTGCAAAACCAGACAAACAAATAAACAGACTACCGGTACAGTAAGTAGTTCAGATCTTTCACATGAATCCAACTATTCATATCAACCAATAAATTTCAAAAGGAAAAATTAGAATAGGAATGAGATAAACTTTATGAATTGCAAACACTGACAAATTCCATTACCTTTTGTGGTTGATAAGAATTTCTAACACCTTCAAATTCTTTCCAGTTAAGAATTAATAGTTCACATAAATGGATGATATCATGACAAGTATCTGAAACATTAGTATTCCGAAGTTGAAGTCAATCGGATTTCTAGTGTTTGTTCAAAAGCAAGATGTGTACACGGAATGCAAATGTGTAATGCCGCCATTGGTGTAATACATTACTCTCTTGTCAATAACATTATCGCTTAATTCATAAGTATTTGTTTCAGCTTGATAAACTGACATGTGAGACTCTTCGATTGTTCTAGTCAGAAGGATATAATTTCCAGCTAACTTGACTTTTATCTTGCATATACTCATCTTAATGCATAAAACGCGATTATGTATCCTCCACTTATATGCAAATAAATTTGCAGGTCCCGGAATTCTTGACTTGACGCACGCTTTCTCTACATTTTTATCAATATTTCTAATATGCTGATCTCTCTATGTGTATCTCTATCTCTATGTTCGCTATGTCTTTTGTCTCACTCTCATTCTGAAATAAGCATACTACACTACGTCCATGTTATTTTTAGTGATATCTCATAATATTTCCATGTATTTCTTTTGTTATGATTCAAGTTTTAAATCTTTATGTACTCATAATTTGTATTGCGAGTGATCCAGACTCAGTGCGAAAATTTAGGTTGCTTATGAATTTGGTTAGTTTTTTATTTCGATTTTGCGCGGAAGAAGGGCCATTAAGCCAAATTTTGAACCAGAAAAAAGCAAATTGCACCTCCAGACGTCTTGCGAGTTGCAGAGCCTGAAACATCACAAAATCTCATTTGTTTATGTAGGTCTATGTTCTTCCGAGCTTCATACACTCAATAACATTATGATCCAGCACACATTTGAGATCATAATCATTTTATGATTATGATTGCAATTGTAAGGCAGAACTTTAGCTTGACCGATTTGCTGTTAAAGGTGTACTTCGATCAAGTTTTTGAGTTGGTCCGTATCGATACTAAAGTTTCAGTTAAATTGATTTAGCGCAGTCCATTTGTTACTCGAGGTGCTGTTCTCTCGCTACGTGTCGAAGAATTCTCGGTGATGACGTCAGTTGTGATACGGTGGCAATAAGGGTCGGCAGCCATACACAGCGCTGGCTGCAGCACTGAGGTCTCAGTTAAGTCGCGCTTGCCCTGAACATCTTTCGAATAGCGACAGGACATCAAGCAGAAAACACGATTTGTTCAAAAGCACTAAAAGCAACCACGGAAAAATGAAAAGATGGAGCTTTTGTGATGTTTAACCAGCATTGAAAAGGGGCTGGCTGTAAGGCTTCCACTGAGAAGTCGCGCATTAGAATAATGGCGAGTTAGACCACCCCTCAAACGGTTTCAACAGGTCAACAGTCTCTAAACTTGCACGTTTGATGATGGTTCCATTTCTTCTTTCGATAGGTAGAAAGCGTTGTTAGGTCAGTATATTACGCCCAGGTCAGCAGTTCTAGTGGGACTAGGTCAAGTTCGGGTCAGTGTCACGGCTGTGGTAGTGACAATCATATAGCTTCTGATCGCTAGTGTCCAGCCCGAGATAAAAAGTGCAACTTTTGCTACAAGACTGACAATTTCTCACAGGTTTTATCATATGAAAAAAATCAGACTTTAAACTTTTTAGTTTTACTATAACTTTTTTTACTGAAAAACGTAGTACTATTAGGATCTAAAACTGAAAATCAATGGGTTCAACCCTTTCAAGTGCCCTAACGTTAATAAGCCTGCGACTAGTAACTATAACTATTCTAACAAAATCAATTTAAAATTAAATTTTGTGAGCGACCCAGCTACCCGTAAACTCAGCAAATTAACTAAGAATTACGATTTACCTATCAGAGTGATAAATCAACCCGGTACCAATATTAGCAACAATTTTAATTTTAGTTATACTGAAAAATGTGACTGCAAAGTTTGTCAAGCGCTTCCTGATAGGTATCATTGTAGCATGCGCTATGTTGTATCTCGATTTACGTGCAGATTATGCAGTGAGTGTTACATTGGCTCTACGAATCTACCCTTCGGCGTCCGTTTTGCTGAACATCGTAGAAGCATTGACAATCTAGACAGTACGAGTGCCATCTCAGATCATATTGTCCCACGTCATTCTGATCGTTCTTTTTCTATAGACGACCTTGATGTCGATATCATCGATCGCTTCAGCAACCCTATTCATACTAGGGTGGCTGAAGCGAATTACATCAGGATCAATTGTCCATTCATGAATAGGAAACACGAATTGATCTGAAGTATTTTTTGATATTTAAACCATCGCTTACAAATGCCAGTTTGTCCATGATTAAGTCCGCGGCGGACGAAACATCGGGCGGTTTTGACAATCTATTTTTATTTGTTTTATAAATCAAAAAACATCGCCATTGCAAGGGAGAGTTTTCAATTTTTCGCTAAAAAGAAAGATGGCAACAATAAAGGAATTTCCTCCAGTGCAAGACAGTTAACGATATATTCATACCAGTGATAATCAATCATTCATAGCATCTACATGAAAATCAATCAAAAGTTATTAAGTACATTCACACTTCAACATAAGCGACTGTTCGCAAAAAATGAAGTCAAATTATCTTGTTCATTATCACAGACAACCAGCAGTCTGCAAGCGGAGTTAACTTGGTGCAAACATAAATGATCACACTGTTAGGCAAGATGTAATTAATTATCGGTATTAATTAATGGTATTAATTGTATGAAGGGTTACGCATAGCAAGGGTCCCACATTTGTCCGACAAATTTTCTGAATTGCATCAAGGTTGGGTCCAAACTTGTGCTTGGGTATCCCCAAGCCCAAGATTAAATGCCCCCCAAGATTGGACCCAAGAGTGGCTATTTCTCTAATGAAGTGGAACAACAATATCCAGAACATTGTTGGAACAGTTTGGATTTCCAAACAGTTGGTTGCAGTTTGGAATTTTGATTGAGATTTGAAATTGCATGAAGATATTTTGAATCATACCTTATTGTACATATTGCTATCCAATTGATATTTATTTAATGTTCATGTTAATTACTATTTATTACATGAATTTGTTATTGCGGATTTGAGGCTATATTAATATTCAGCTAAAAGTTTTAATTATCGGCATAGGTCATCTCTGGGCTTAATATCATCAACCCTGTTTACGTCTACAGCCTTATAATTTCCTAATTAGAACAACATGGATGACTAAGCTACATTCCTTACAACATGTCTGATCGAGAAACGAAACACAGATAACATAGCCCTCGTATAGGATGAAAATAGCACAAATGTGGATATAACGATATTTATACTAATCGTAAGAAGCAATCATCAAAGAATGTCACTGCATTAAATGATACCGGTATCTTTCTATTTCTAATACATGTAGCCTAATAGTAGAATAAACAATATAGACCGAAGTTTTTAACTCTCAAGGCAAGAGGCTATATGAAGCAAGTTATCTACGAATTGTTGTAGGCTACCAATTTAACAGCATAAGCGTTATGCAGCTGCTGGTTTAATGCATTGTATTTTTTCATGTATTATTTGTTTTATTTCACGCAAAATGATGTATGCAAAATTCTGTCTAACACAATGTTCATTACATCTAGCTTAATGGATTAAATTCATAAAGAGCCATAGGTAATCAAAGCATAGTTTAAAAAGCTAATTAAATAAACTATCAGATAGACATCTACGGTAGGTCTATATCAAAGTTGACGATAGCACAATTTCATCATAGAAAGACCAATCGTGTGGTTGAAGTAGGTTACATATTTACATGTGCACACATGTAGATGACTTCCTATGACATGATGTGGTCATACACTTAGGCAGAATTTTTCCAAGAAAACCGCAAATGATCATTCATGATCAATTTCTTTACTCTTGGGTTCTCACTCTTGGGGGGGTACCCCAGCTCTTGGGTCCGTACCCCAAGTTTCTTGGGTACCCCCAATACTACCCAAAACCCAAGAGTGAATCCAAGACCCAAGACCCAACCTTAATTGCATATCTTTAGTGAATGATTTGTCCAGAGATATGACAAGAAAAATACTGATTGTGTAGTGTAATATAGAAAAATATTGATAGACGGATGCATTTCTGTATTAAATCTAGATAAAGTCTGCATTTAAATTGCACAAATCAAAGTCCAAAAGAACAAACACAGTCCATATTCTAGATGGGCACGTATGTGAGGTAGACAAGAGAATACAGGTCCGATGAATTTATAAATAGTGCTGTCAGTATATTTCACATGTGCTAAAATACCTCCTTTGAAAACTAAGATGACAGAAAAAATCATCTAGGGCTCATCATTATCAAATTATTGTAAGAATTTTATTATTTATTAATAAAAGTTAAATTTTATAATTTTATTATAAAAATCTCTAGAAAAGATAAAATGTTGTCATTTTCCATGGTAATTCTAGCTGCAAGCATTTGAGAGGCATTTTATATAATTTCACAAATCAGCTGAGGAATTGTAGGAGTGATTGTCTTTCTGGCTATTTGCTGGAAGGTGAAGAACGGTATTAGGACGGTATGGATAGGTATCTGAAGAAAAGCAGCAAATGGTAGGACCAAAACGACCCATAATTCTTTAACTCATTTTCACCTGTAAGTCAATAAACGGACCCCTTTGGACCTTCATAGCGGACCCCATAGTAATACGAACCCTTGCTAAATACGGACCACGTGGTCACCTTATAGTGACTCCTATGTATGCGGTCCCTTACGTACTTTCAATACCGACCATTTTGCTTAACAGTGCACTAACAGGCATGCGTGGGACCACCATGTCATGAAGGGGATGCAACGGGAACTTTCACACTTCCTGAAATATTCCATAGCTCGATTTTCCCTAATTGATGAAATAGTTGGAAATTCAACAGACGGAAAATAACTGCGCGTCTTGCTGGATTTGAACCACCGACCTCTGGGATTCTAGGCCAGCACTCCACGGAACAGTCATCACACTTACAATCCTTGTCAAATATCATGGCATAACTGCGTTGGTTAAACTGTTGGAGTTCTACTTCAAGTGATTTCGGCAGCCAAACAAGCAAAGAAGAAGAGTATAAAAAAAGCGACATGATGGATTTATTGATTTATTTGAATTCTTGATAAGAGCGATTTCAAAGTTCGCATAATGTACAAGCACTGAGAAGAGATTCTCAATGTGGCGTCGATGTATGAGTTCCATCGGAGTTTGTCATATCATACAACTCATGACACCTGCCGATAGTGCACCAAGAGACACGGTAACATATCAGCAGAGAAGGAGAAAATAAACTGATCACACATAAGCGTCACTTTTAATCCGAAAGACAAACCGCTTCACTTTTCAGGCATGATTCTCTCAATCATCAGTATATTTCGACAATTTTAGAGAGAGAGAGACAGAGAGAGATGATGATGAATATATTGAATCACAAATTGGAAATCAAAAATCACAGATCAAATGTAACTTCCCAATATAGAGCATGATAAATTCTAGAGTTCTAAGACATTTACGACAAAATAAAAGTTAAGCAGGTCAAATTAGTCATAAAAGGTAGAAGCCAGTATAATAATTATAGCAGGAAAAAAAGAATTACGACGAACTGATGTTCTGCAGAGAGGCACAGAGATCCGGCCACTCGGTAAACGTTGAGGAATTGCCTTCGTTATTGCAGTATCACCACGTTGAATTTGATCAAAAACTTTGATCGCAGCCATAGTCCTTCTTGATGACAGATCAGATTCATCATTGCAACCTTTGACTTTGAGGCAGCGTCTCTGGATCGATTGGAGTCGGTTGGAATCGCCTTTGGAAAGACCGATAAATGCAGGAGAAGCATACTCTAACAGCGAGCGGAGAAGAGCTTCATACACTTGAGTAAATTGTTCCACTGAGGTGAGGGCTTTAATGCGTCTTAAGACATATATACGCTGAGCGCATTTTTTCTCGACAAAATTGATATGCGATTTCCAATTCAGGGAAGAATTCAAAATGACTCCCAAAAATCGGACATTCTGGGAAAAGGCAACATCTGGAATTAGCGCTTCAACGCTACACATTTCTCTAAAATTACCACGGTAGTAGACCAGCCCCGCCGTCTTCTCTGTGTTCAAAGTCAGATTTGAAGATGCTGCCCACATCTCAACATTGGTGATTTCATTTATCACATTTTGGATGTCCCTCTGGGGATTAGATTTTCCAACTCCCAAGGATATACAGACATCGTCGACATATTTAACCAGGCAAGTTGTTTGGCTAAGAGGCCGCAGCGATGAGATGTACAATCCAAAAAGATAGGGTCCTATTAGGGAGCCTTGAGGTACTCCACTCGTTACTTGTCGCAAGTCACTTTTGATATTGTTCAATCTTATTCGTTGCTGCCGTCCATACAAATAATTCTTCATTAGATGAACAAATCCTTTAGGAAAATTCAATTGTTGAACTATTCTCAGCAAATCACAATGAGGAACACGGTCAAAGGCCTTTGAGAAGTCAAAGCTGATGAACACTGCCGCACTAATTCTTGAATCGTCTGCCAGAGAGGCTAGGTGGTCATGAACGGTAGCGATTGCATGAGCTGTGGCAGAATGTTTGCAGATTCCGAATTGTGACTTACCCAAGCGGTATGCAAGACTGTTATGCAGATTGTCAATTACTATCCTTTCTGCAATTTTAGCTGGGATTATTTCGAAAGGAATAATAGTAGTTATGTAGTCAATAGTTTCTTTAACATATCTGATTGGTTATTGTCCATGTTGGAACCTTATGTTCCTACGACTTTTTCTACCAAAGATAGTTTTCTGCCTACAGGCAAATTACTTATACTAATATTGATAATGATGGCGTCTTCCTTACCAGTTTTGATGCCATTCAGCTATTTTCTAATATCCCTGTTAAAGAAACTATTGACTGCATAACTAATATCATTCCTTTCGAAATTTTTCCAGTGTCTAAAGATACTTTGAAAGAATTACTTGAAATCGCTTGCACTCAAGTGCCCTTTATCTTCAATGATAAAAACTACGTTCAAGTTAAAGGTTTAAGCATGGGATCATCCCTAGCCCCAACTATGGCTGAATTTTGCTTACACATGATTGAAAAAGATTTAGAATTACCAATGATGTATATCCGTTACGTTGATGATATCTTTGCCATTTTCGAAAATGAACAGTCAGCTAAAACTTTTCTCGTCTCTCTCAATTCTAGTCATGGTGATATTAAGTTCACTATGGAATATCCCAATAACAATACTCTTAATTTTCTTGATATGACTGTTTATATCGAAGATGGCGTTTTGAAAAGTAAATGGCTTCTTAAAGAGACTAACACATTTGTCTATACTCACCAGCTCGCCTATTTTCCTGATAAATATAAAATAAATGCTATTAAAGCATTATACACTAGATCGCAAAAATTAATGACCAATCCTGATATTTGTCTTCAAAACAAGAAAATTATTAAAGCTATTTTTCTTAAGAATGGATACAGTTATTCTTTCATCGAATACGTTTTCAATAAGTGTGATACTTATAACCCTAAACCTGATGATACTAAAGTTTCTATCTATTGGAAGCTACCGTATCTCCCCGAAAGTCATAAAGAAATATCGATGAAGATTCATAGAATAAATTCCATTTTAAAAAAGAATCGTTTAAAGATAGCTTACAATACGTACAAATCACAACATTTATGTCGCTATAAAGATCCCATCCCTTTTAACGAGCATTTCCTCCTTAATTTATAGATACAGTTGTGAGCACTGTCAAGAGTGCTACATCGGGGAAACTCGTCGCCATCTCTATACCAGGATCAAAGAACACATAAATGGCAGACCAGCCTCTGAAATTTCTCTTCATGAGCACTTCCCAAATGAAAAGTCGTTCTCTATTTTATTACATACTAATTACACTCGTATTGGAGAAGCTTTATTGCTTAAATCATACAAAAAACAACAAAAGAAACGCATGAATATCCAAACCGAGTCATTTCAGTTGTTATTATTTTGAAATTGTTTTTCTTTGTTATTTGTTATACCTGTCAGCGCTCATTTTGAATGAACTCTTGGATGTATTTAAGTCTTTGCGCATGTATCACTGTTGCTGTTCACTGACGATGGTACGTTTCACGTATTGAAACATGTATGACAATAAACGTATTTGATCATGCAATCTCTACGGCATCTTTGGATGTTGAACATGTTCCATTTTCGCGAACGGAAAGCTTCCCATCGTTGGTTAACTAAGATTTTGATAAAAAGTCATCCAAGGTGCATCTGAGTTCGTGAGCAGTACAGACCGTTGGGGGATTACATTCATCGCTGTCTTCAATCATTCATAGAATAACTGACATTTGATATCGATATCTTGCTCTAGGTAGAATGATGCCAAATTAATTTGAAGAAAGGCTTCCTCAAACTCCGAGACATTAGACAGTCTGAAGTCATAAAACACACATTTACGAACAGAACAATACGCTTGTTATCAAAAAAGACATGACGAGCAAGCACACAGTTGTGATGGGAGACCCTATATCAACGTTATCAGTGGGATAATGGTCTACAATGTTGCGATCAACAAAGATCTTGTCGAGATTAGCATCAAGACGAGTGGGACCGTTCCTCGATATTTATTTATCGTACTTGTATTGGGATTGAGTGATGAATATTAATTTCTATTTTCTTCAAATGGCTAGTGGTGCATTAAAGTCTGGTGAAAAATTAGCTAAAATCAATGTTAAAGGAGGCTTGGGCCAAGTTTACATTTAAGACCCAAGCTTTTGGATCCTTGTCCACAGCACCCATGGCCAAAGTCCAGCCTTGCATGATGGCACACCTGTTCATTTTACTCTCTCGTTCGTAGTTTTAACTGCTAATCTTTCAAAAAGATGGATTAGATGTTCATGATGTACCGCGGATGCTGAGAACCCTGACCTCAATGAATGAAGGACCTGTGGTTATGGAGAGACATCTGAAACTATTTTAATTAATCGCATAAAACCTGTGTGTGAGTGACATTTCAGGCACTCAAGAGGAAATTGATCAATTTATTGGAAAATATGCACAAATATCTATCAGTTGAGCATATGATAACTTCCTTCGGCGATAGCCCTCTCTGCGTGGAAAATTAAGGAGATCATTTTCAACAATTTTGGTTTTGTTGTGCTATTTTGTACAACATACTTGAAGAAAACCTCAGCGAGAAGATCGATCTCTGACACCCTACATTATTCTTGAATATTAAAGATACCGATCTAAAATGACATTTGTGAAATGCATCTCAGATTGAGATTTTTATAAGAGGGATGTTCTTTTGATGACATGACCTAATGTATTGATTAATGAGACATCAGATATTCAATTATCCCCTGCTTCATTCAATTTCATTATTGAAATTCGTCTTTGCTGACAGTTTTCATTAACAATTACTTTGTTTGATTAACTTTCGATGAAGTTGATACTATTATGCTTTCGTTCACAACAATATATAACATTAACGCTGTGAATGTCAAATAGCATTCAATACCATTTCCCTTATATTTTAGATGCTTTGCATTTAATTTATAGGAACAGAATGAGCTAATTAAATTACTTTTTGTTTTTTTATTAATTTACAACTATTTACAACAAATTAATAAAAATACAAGTTATATACATAAATATAAGCATGAATTTACAAATATTGTTGTAATGAACGCTTTATTGTACGGTATAAATTTAACTGTAAATCGTGCACAGAATTTTGCATCAATCAAAAGTAGCCGCCCATTTTCTTATGGAGTGTGCTGAACACCGCATTAATGCCTGCAACAAAGTTAGTGCTCTTTCAGACATCCAGATCTCAATGGTTCCAGTGATGGCCTCCATGTAAAAATAATTGATAAATCTAGAGATCCTGTCGATTCTACAGTATCCGAAGCTCGCCAAACCAAAATGCTGGGCCTAAAATGAGCAGAAGAAATTTAATGACTCCATATGTGCTATGTACCTCTGTATATAAGCTGTGTCAATATGTGCGCGTGTACACATTTTTGCCTTTACAAAGTACGAAGTCCGAAGCGTCGGCACTAAACAAATTGTACTACTCGCCACTTAAGTGCCTTTTATTTCCAGAGATACATTATCGCATAGTAGGCCTAAACACATATGGTTGAAATTATGAAATTAGAATTACTGCTCTTCAATATTTCGAAATGTGCGTATCTTAAAAATTGTGCCAGGATCACATCAATTCATCAATTCAGAATTCGTTAAAATGAAAATCGCGTGAAAAGCTCTGTAAAGCACGTTGATTCTAATTCAATGTGTGAAGCCATATTGTGAAATTATAAGATGCATGAAGGAATTCATGAAAAATGCTACTGAAATGCTTAAAGAAGGATTTTCGCAACTACTTGGGTCTTATAACATGAAATCCTCTAAATAAACCGTGAGTTCGGCGGGAGAAAGATGCCAGGAAGAGAATAGAGGATGAAGGTGTTCTGAGCAGTTCTGCGATCTACTGACGGAGGACATTAAGAAGCATCTACAGCGCACGGTCATCACTGTCCTGATGGAAGAAATGATACAATACAACATTGATATCGACAAAGTAAAAATGGTCAGAGAAAGTGACAATCACTATCTTGGCACCTTTAAGACCTTAACGCTGAAGAAATTAATCATGATATGAGAAAATAATTCCTGAATATCTACATGTTGTGAAAGAAAATCTCACGGAGAGCCTACAGATTGCCGATTGCTAAGAGACACCAAAGAATTTGCCGCAAAAAACTCACTGCAAAATCTTTTGAACAAGAGACCGAACTGTGCTTTAAGGAAAGACAAGCACTCAAGGCGCATCGTGCCAAGACACGCTTTATACCAGTATAAGACATTTCCGTCGTTGGTGCATCATGTCAAGCAGTGTATATGGCGACTTAAATTTCTATCATCACATCGATGCTGAAGATCACATATGATGACATTTCGTGCTATTTTTGAAACATAGAGCAAAGTCAAAAGGTTTAATGACAAATCCAGTCATGCCATTATGGAAGTCTTAGGGCAGGCTATTTATCATGAAAATATTGGATCCATTGAGCATTTTTTCTGGCGAGGAGATCACAATAAGTAACCGTCGATGTGATGACGAATTGTGGTCTCTTTTTTTAGAGAAAAAATGGAATCTGTCAAGAAAAATGATGCAATATCAATGAGCTCTTTCTTAAAATTAAGCGACTTTTGATCATCAATAAAGACCAGCTAAGCATTCTACATGTTAAGTTTAGTTTGAATTGACGAAGTCAATCCAAAATTGGAGGCGTCGATGTGATGACGGAAAAGTTGTGGACAGCTATATATGTCGACCTAGCTCTGATTTCAATGAGTTTGATATCTCAACTCTTGACAATTCTTTGATTCAAGGATATTAGAAAATTTTTTGACAAAGTCCGCTCAAATATATACTGCATTTCTTTATTGCACAGCAATCCAAAAACATGTATAATGCGTGTGGACATGCATAAGTGAGGTGTTTTGAATTTCAAATGAATTTATATGCCAAAAATCCTGATGAAACTTGAAATGAAAGACATTTTTTGTTTAGAGCAGACGAAGGCCAATTGAATAGTGTGTAGAACATTGACAATAGACCTGTATCTTGGCCACAGAATGCAAAAGAAAAGAATCACTCCAGAAAATACTAAAATATCTGGATTTTACCGTTTACATATTTGCAACTAGGATCTGCTTTGCTCTGATCGATATTGCATCTAATAGTTGGGCATACTCATACTCACAAAAGATCAAGGAATGATAATGTGTACGTTCACATACAAAAGCAAACATAGAAATATTTAAACATAGATTATGACACCACTACATTTAATTAGTGCATCAACAAAAAAACACTATTTATGAGTAATATAACATCACTTGCATGACGAAAATATTTGCATTAAAGCGCATCTCTAGGAAAATAAAGAAAAAGAATTGTTCTCCATAACTGTCAAGCGAAGAAAATAAGGTTATGCTGAAAATGTAAAAAAATCAAATTTTGAGATAAATGAGTAGAAATATGGAAACGATTTGAAATACGCACTTAAAAAGAATAGCTAAGGCTGATGAAGGACTATATCTTAGCAAGAAATTTCCAGCACTACAAATGACACAAGGGAATTATAGAAGCATATTAGCTACACCAGACTGGAAATCAAGACACACAGCTACATAAGAGAACTTCATGCGAAAGAACTTATGAGCTATGATCCGATTGACATTGCAAACGTATTAAATATTCATTTCGTCAATATATCCCACAAGTTAGCTAACAGTTTAATATATGAAAATTCATAAAAGTATATGAGGAATGCTGCGAAGAGGATGGTGAAATCATCAAGTGAACTTATTTTCGTTCGCATGCTATTTTTTTTAATGATGATCGAAACGGCCAACATTATGGAGAAAACTTGTACGCAATGATCTGAATTCTTCGAATCTGAAGGAATTGTGGGAATCGAAGCACTTTTCTCGGATTCAGAATACTCCGCAAGCTTAGCACGACTTTTTTCCAATCTCTGTAAGGTATTACGAATTCCTTTTTGCCCACTTAGTAAGTGCCGGCGATTTTGAATCAATCACACTTCTAGCTCGATATCTCCAAGGCAGTTGATGCTGTAAAAATAGACATGCTGCCAGGAAAATTGTATTGAATGTGGATTGGTCTTGCATTTTATTTGAAGGACAGGCCGCAAAAATGTTCTTATCAATTAGGTGCACTCGAAAGTGCTATCCGAAAAGACAGGAGAAACGCAATTTTCAGCCTTAAGATCACTTTTGATAATGACAAGGAAAATATAAATGTATGTGGAGATCTCAATCTCTTTGCTCACGATACTAATGTAATCGCATGTAGTAAAACTTCAAAGGGAGCTATATAAAAAGCTCATGTGTCACTGAGCAAAAGCATGAATGAAGAAAAACAGGCAGATATCAAACTTAAGAAAATGTGAATATTTATTCATCCCTCCTGGATCACAAAGCAAAAATTCCAATTTTGATTTGATACTTGAAAGCAAAAAGTTATCACAAGGGGACACTACTAAATTTCATGAAGTTGAATTCGATAGCAAATTTAAATTTGAAAAACATATTTCATTGATAATCAGTAATAAACTTAAATCATTTATGCCATTACTTTACAAGCTATAAAGATGCATCACATTATCAAAAATATTACAATTGATACACGAAGAATTATGTCTCCCTTCTATTTAATACTGTTTACATTAATTGCATGCATCAGTCACAAACAGGAAACAAACAGTCACTTAGTAAACTACTGCGTTTTCCAGAACATTTTGATTAAGAAGAAAAGCAGTCATTGGATTTATCATTTTACAAACGTGATCACATCTTAAACAAATGACAAAAACGACGGTTCGAGCATCTGCTACAAAGACACATCCCGTCTTGTTGAAAATGTGGCAATTATTTTCTTCTGTTCTGTGTAAATATCGCTCATGATCATAGGGGTCTTCAGTAGTTTTTTGTCAGAGGAATTTTGTATCAAGCGTTTAGCGGGAAATGCGTTTTCGGGAAATCCCTGAATCGGGAATTAATATCAATATTCCGAAATTCCCGGGTTTTTCCCGACAACATATTTTTGTCAGTTTGAGATTGTACGCTATACAGCTTCAAACTCTGCTGCACCAGTAGATAAAGAATCTACAAAATGCTATGGATGCCGAGGCAGATTAGCTGGACCGCTGTTTCTGCATAATGCCAAAATTTCCTTGACCTCACATACGGCCCACTCCACACTTTCAAAAATGTCTGAAACCTTTAAATATTACACAATTTCCACGAAGATACACGTATAACTATTGGGAAATAAAATTTTATGCAATTTGAATAAGCACTTTTCGAAATAGAGGCGGTAGTTAGAAGCGTATATCTGAATGCACGCATCCTTCCACTCTTCAGCATGTGAGCATGCATTTAAGCTCTGTCTTGTCTATTATTTCATCAGCTGCTATTTGGAATTATCCCACGATTTCTCAGGACCATATCCTTTTCAGTGTAAATGTCATTAAGTTGATGTCGTTGAAGTTAGCACCAACTTCAACACCAACTTTTTGAATAGAGTTTGTACAGAATAGGAAACCACATGTTTAGGTACTACTGATGACGCAGAGTTTGTACAGCCAAAAATTTTTCCAAAATTCGAACTCCTTCACCTTCAAAATTCAAATTTAAATTCGAAAAATTGGTGCAAGTATTGGTGCTACCTGGTTAGCGAGTTTGTACAGCATTCCGATGGAAAAATTTAGATACAAGAGCAAAAAACTGAGTTTGTACAGCAACTTCCAGAACTTTCCTTACACGAACAACCGGAAAAAACCGCCAAAAACCGATTTTTTCAAAAAATGATAAGATTTTCCAGAAAAGTTCTTGGTGCTACATGGAAAATGAGTTTTTACAGTGCTCTAACCGGTGGAAGAGTGTTCTACTAATCCAGTCTGAGTTTGAACACACACTTCTCCGACACTCCAGCACTCCTACGACCGGTAAATACCGGTTATTGTACAGTAACTACAAGAATACTGCCCATTTATGAACAAATCAATTGGTGCTACATGGAAAATGAGTTTGTACAGTGCTCTAACCGGTGGAAAAGTGTTCTACTAATCCAGTCTGAGTTTGAACACACACTTCTCCGACACTCCAGCACTCCTACGACCGGTAAATACCGGTTATTGTACAGTAACTACAAGAATACTGCCCATTTATGAACAAATCAATTGGTGCTACATGGAAAATGAGTTTGTACAGTGCTCTAACCGGTGGAAGAGTGTTCTACTAATCCAGTCTGAGTTTGAACACACACTTCTCCGACACTCCAGCACTCCTACGACCGGTAAATACCGGTTATTGTACAGTAACTACAAGAATACTGCCCATTTATGAACAAATCAATTGGTGCTACATGGAAAATGAGTTTGTACAGTGCTCTAACCGGTGGAAGAGTGTTCTACTAATCCAGTCTGAGTTTGAACACACACTTCTCCGACACTCCAGCACTCCTACGACCGGTAAATACCGGTTATTGTACAGTAACTACAAGAATACTGCCCATTTATGAACAAATCAATTGGTGCTACATGGAAAATGAGTTTGTACAGTGCTCTAACCGGTGGAAGAGTGTTCTACTAATCCAGTCTGAGTTTGAACACACACTTCTCCGACACTCCAGCACTCCTACGACCGGTTATTGTACAGTAACTACAAGAATACTGCCCATTTATGAACAAATCAATTGGTGCTACATGGAAAATGAGTTTGTACAGTGCTCTAACCGGTGGAAGAGTGTTCTACTAATCCAGTCTGAGTTTGAACACACACTTCTCCGACACTCCAGCACTCCTACGACCGGTAAATACCGGTTATTGTACAGTAACTACAAGAATACTGCCCATTTATGAACAAATCAATTGGTGCTACATGGAAAATGAGTTTGTACATACAGTGCTCTAACCGGTGGAAGAGTGTTCTACTAATCCAGTCTGAGTTTGAACACACACTTCTCCGACACTCCAGCACTCCTACGACCGGTAAATACCGGTTATTGTACAGTAACTACATCAGCGATGCGATGGTTTTGTTTCAAAATTCAATTGTCGGTTGAATCGCTATCTTCCACCAGTGAAACGAGATGAATCAATATTTTGTTTCAAGAAATGTTATTGTCCATCAGAATATGAACTCTGCTGAGAATGGTGCTCAAAACTTTGGAAAAAGCCCGAGTACGTCATAAAGGTCACGGGTGGAAAACTTAATGTAGGCGGTACTCCAAAAATTAATAGCTGCACCAAATTCAAATCCTGACATGGGAGAAGGACGACAGATGAATATCGAGTTCTCAATTTTTACATACTCTATTACAGTAGGAAGCACAGCATAGAAAGGTCAGATAGGATGAAAATGACTTGCGACGTTTATGCAATTAAGACCGAATATCTTAGATACGATAATGATCGGACAGTCCGAAACGCATATAGAAAAACAACTACAAGGTATAGAAAAGAGGAACATCGCTGAAAATGCCTGTACTAAGTTGTTTTAACCAATTGTAGTCAAAACAATTACAAATGCACTTAAAAATCACCGCAAAATACAACAATCTTGATAATAAGTGTTTCCTGTAATTCATCACTAATATCTGGAAAACAATCGAAGGTATAATAAATGTAACAACTGCATATACTTGTCCATAGTCTAGCTGATAGGACGAAACAATGGAAACCGTAGAGTACAAAGGGAAAAGGTTTGTCTGCATATGTGAATTTAAGGTATCTGTTAGGTATTAGTAAAAATCCGGTGAATAATCAAAGGTATTGTTAAGAAGACCGATTGCAGACATAATGGCGTATATTTCATTAACACAGCATTACGTTAAAATCGAGACCATCACTCAGCACACAAAGGTCTGAACAGCAGTCCGCGATCATGTGCATAGCTGAAACACAGTGAATCTCAAGTGTCATGGAAATCTCATGTCACAGGTATAAAAGTAAGAATTGTACAGGCTTGCGTATAGCCTGTACGATGAACCTTAAATGACGAAAAATGTGACCAAGCGATAAAGTTTTTAAAATACAAAAGGAAATGGTCGGGATAAGATCAATTACAACAAATTTCATGAATGCACATGACAAGCGGAATAAAGTAGTGGTCAAAATATTTCAATTTCGTGTTCACACTCAAAAAATGTTGAAGACTTATCGGTCAAACATGAGAGCAGGGGAGTCATAATCGTAGTTGTTGAACAGACGCTCTCTGTAATCAGTCACGCATGTTCAGATACACTACATGCTCACTAAGTAGATGATTTGAATAATTTCAAATGAAAGAATGTGATCACCAGATGTCTTAACGAGCGGTGTAGAAGGCAACCTACTGATTTTCAAGTTATGTCGTACAACCCGAAGTATAGCTCCTTCAAATGAAATATGCGTTACATTGCAATAACCGCAATGTAGGTTATAAACCTTGTATGTAGGTTCAACCCAACTGATAGAAATAGGAACTTGATTTTCTGAACCTTAACTGATGATGTTAATCACCGGATGCATCAAAAATTGTATCACAGTCTGGCAGGCTAGTTAGGCTCTCAGTTCAGTAGCCATAAAATGTTGACATATAAAACTTACGGGATATATTCATTGCTAATCTCATTTTTGTTGATTTGTTCATCGTCAAATATTTGAACAATTAGATCTTCTCATGTGCTAATACTAATTAAATGATGCTGTATAAATGAGCGTAAACCTAGCAAACTTACATATTAGGCCTACTTCATTTTCCTATGTGAAAGTCTGTAATTCTATGTGCCATTTAAACATAAACAGCCGCGAATAGATTAAGAAATACAAATAGGCTACACGCAATTCGCTGCAAAAGATGGAATTTCGACCTTCAGTCATCCGCCAAATTTTTAAATCAACATGTGATAGTTAAGTGACCTTGATCGTTGATTGTAGATGAAAATATTGAACATGCAGTGTATAAAAATATTGCAGGATTATAATTACGATAGGCTGGCTTAGGGAAATGCAACATTAGGTAAATGCGACTAGGTTAAAGCCAAAACCAATAGCTCATAGCCAAGAAACCGTTCAGTTTGCATCCATATGTGCCTGCATCGATAGCCAATCTCTAAGGCATTTTATTTCGCAAAAGTATTGCATACCACCCTGGCACTTGGTGAACGATTTGGCAGTTTTTGAAAATTGGGCCTTATTTGGTTTACTCTGCAACAAATTTTGTTTGCTGTCAAGAGAAGCAAGCTGGAATTAAATATGGGCGACCTTTTACATCACAGTAAGATGTCAAGTTCATCCACACGTAATAGCGGATTCGATCGAATACCTCTTCATTATTTACGTAGCCCGATCGATTTTGGTAGTGAAAAGCAGGTCCGGGGTAAATGCGACAAGGCCCATCGAGATAGGTGCGACAACGTGCAAAATTTTGATTTTTGTCGCTTAAGTTTTTGATACACTCCTGCATGTGTCAATAAAATCGTCACCAACATATTTTGAAATCATAGATGTCTCAAACGACAATAGGGTGCAATGCTCAAGATCCAAGCTTGTTTCGAGTTCATGGATTTCGATCGATTAATAACAGCTAGATGCCATTTCGAGTCAATCAAACGAAAGGATCTACGTCCAGAAAGAACGAGAAACCTTTACGATATTTAGGCCTAATTCTGATATTCTTTTCTCTAATGCGCTCGTATATTTCTAAAATAGGCTAATTCTGTTTTTGAACGTATATCAGTTGTAGCATTTCATGCATGTATCCTATTTAAAAATAGACCTATTCAGCTTCAAAAAACGCTTACATACTATAAACACTGCCCATTTTTATCTCACATAAACATAAATCTACACTAGGTGACATGCCACGCGTGATTCAGGCGTAATTACGGAACACCCCAAACATCCGTGGTTAAGGACATTCTATTCTTCTACCCGCGTATACATGCGCTGCTTTAAGAGTCAGAAATCACTTGATCTGATGCTGTTAAAACATGGGAGATGTTTAAGAATACGCGCGGGCGAGCGTTTATAGTTTGCGCGTCGTCCACGGTTGTCTGCGCTGCCGCTTGAACCACTAAGATGAACCGCTAAGCATGTTCTGTCTTCCCTGAACATGAAATTGAGGTCCTATCACATTGTTTAGCCTCTGATACAGGCAGACACATGAGACGCAAAGTCTATATAACAGGACTGCCAACTATACTTACATATATAACCTATATTGCAGCAATATCCCGCATATCCACGAATGTTTGGGGTCATGTGCAATTACGCGTGATTGAGCGTGGCATGTCACCTAGTGTATCGAAATAATGAGCTACATCAATTCTGCAATCACAAATAAACCAAGATCCACTTCTATATGTGAAAATGTCTATTCTAGGTAGCGATTAGGTAGCACTTAGGATTTTCTTGTAAAGATCAGTTGCTCTATCACCAAGATAGGTGCGAAACACATCACCGTCATCTCATACTACATTCCCAACACATCATCGGAGTTTAATTCGCAACACTGTATCAAAACGTACTCAGATGCAAAAACACCCAGCCCATGTCGTATTTACCCCAATCATGAGGTAAAAAAGACTTTGAAGTCACTTACTTTGACATCCAACTTAGAGAAACTTATAATTCCATGATCATAAATGGGCAGTATTCTTGTAGTTACTGTACAATAACCGGTATTTACCGGTCGTAGGAGTGCTGGAGTGTCGGAGAAGTGTGTGTTCAAACTCAGACTGGATTAGTAGAACACTCTTCCACCGGTTAGAGCACTGTACAAACTCATTTTCCATGTAGCACCAATTGATTTGTTCATAAATGGGCAGTATTCTTGTAGTTACTGTACAATAACCGGTATTTACCGGTCGTAGGAGTGCTGGAGTGTCGGAGAAGTGTGTGTTCAAACTCAGACTGGATTAGTAGAACACTCTTCCACCGGTTAGAGCACTGTACAAACTCATTTTCCATGTAGCACCAATTGATTTGTTCATAAATGGGCAGTATTCTTGTAGTTACTGTACAATAACCGGTATTTACCGGTCGTAGGAGTGCTGGAGTGTCGGAGAAGTGTGTGTTCAAACTCAGACTGGATTAGTAGAACACTCTTACACCGGTTAGAGCACTGTATGTACAAACTCATTTTCCATGTAGCACCAATTGATTTGTTCATAAATGGGCAGTATTCTTGTAGTTACTGTACAATAACCGGTATTTACCGGTCGTAGGAGTGCTGGAGTGTCGGAGAAGTGTGTGTTCAAACTCAGACTGGATTAGTAGAACACTCTTACACCGGTTAGAGCACTGTATGTACAAACTCATTTTCCATGTAGCACCAATTGATTTGTTCATAAATGGGCAGTATTCTTGTAGTTACTGTACAATAACCGGTATTTACCGGTCGTAGGAGTGCTGGAGTGTCGGAGAAGTGTGTGTTCAAACTCAGACTCGATTAGTAGAGCACTCTTCCATCGGTTAGAGCACTGTACAAACTGATTTTCCATGCAGCACCAATTGATTTGTTCATAAATGGGCAGTATTCTTGTAGTTACTGTACAATAACCGCTATTTACCGGTCGTAGGAGTGCTGGAGTGTCGGAGAAGTGTGTGTTCAAACTCAGACTGGATTAGTAGAACACTCTTCCACCGGTTAGAGCACTGTACAAACTCATTTTCCATGTAGCACCAATTGATTTGTTCATAAATGGGCAGTATTCTTGTAGTTACTGTACAATAACCGGTCGTAGGAGTGCTGGAGTGTCGGAGAAGTGTGTGTTCAAACTCAGACTGGATTAGTAGAACACTCTTCCACCGGTTAGAGCACTGTACAAACTCATTTTCCATGCAGCACCAATTGATTTGTTCATAAATGGGCAGTATTCTTGTAGTTACTGTACAATAACCGGTCGTAGGAGTGCTGGTGTGTCGGAGAAGTGTGTGTTCAAACTCAGACTGGATTAGTAGAACACTCTTCCACCGGTTAGAGCACTGTACAAACTCATTTTCCATGTAGCACCAAGAACTTTTCTGGAAAATCTTATCATTTTTTGAAAAAATCGGTTTTTGGCGGTTTTTTCCGGTTGTTCGTGTAAGGAAAGTTCTGGAAGTTGCTGTACAAACTCAGTTTTTTGCTCTTGTATCTAAATTTTTCCATCGGAATGCTGTACAAACTCGCTAACCAGGTAGCACCAATACTTGCACCAATTTTTCGAATTTAAATTTGAATTTTGAAGGTGAAGGAGTTCGAATTTTGGAAAAATTTTTGGCTGTACAAACTCTGCGTCATCAGTAGTACCTAAACATGTGGTTTCCTATTCTGTACAAACTCTATTCAAAAAGTTGGTGTTGAAGTTGGTGCTAACTTCAACGACATATTAAGTTGCTGGATAAACGCTGCATTTATTGATTTTACTGGGTCATTGTCATTTTGTAAATTGCCACAAACAAGCCACCTTACTGAGACTAGACCTGACCAGTGTAGAGATCAAGCTGGAAGCAATTACATATCTTTGCAATTTCAAATACAAATATTTTTCTTTTGAGATGTCAAAATGCAGATACATCAATACCGACAGAGAACCTACTTACCATATTCAAATGTAGGTGCTTTATTCAAAAATTCCTAAATGCAAATATGAATATTGGAAAAAGTATCTAAATGCATATCAGATACAAATACAATCAAACATCTTTTTGAAGCCTGGCAGAGATCGCTAGCACTTCACTCCAAGATATATGCTTTTAAAGTGCTTCTCTAATCCAATCTCTGCATGAAATGCTGATTGTAAATGGTGTTTTTGTAAATACTATATTACAATTGTTAACACACGTAGGCTAGCATGTAAAGATTTTTGGGCGATTTATCAAAATGAAGGGGCTAAACCTATAGACAAATCTGAAAACCTTCAAGAGGATGATCTTTTTTTGCGCACCCCCTATTAGATGACTGCAGGTATAAATGCATGTACAAAGGTACACGCTTTTTGACTTACGATGTGTACGGATCTGTCATCGGTTGGTGCAGGTCGCACCTGCCTGGTCGTGTACAGCAGGTTCGTTTCAGTTTATTCAGTTTGTTTTTCGCTGTCGGTGTCATGTGGGGTTCCACATGGTTTGGTACTCGCACCAATCATGTTCCTGTTGTACACGCCGGATTTTCTGCATCTGATTCAGCAGCATTGCGTGTTGCCACACGCCTATGTTGATGATACTGAAATTTACGGGTTCTGTCGGCCATCCACCAGTGGCGAGGTCGTTTAGCCGGTGCGTGCCTGCGTGCCTGATGTATCTGCGTGGATGGCGTCCAACAGGCTCCTCTTGAGTCCAGCCAAGACGGAGGTTCTCCGGTGTGCTCCGGTGAAAAGGCAACATCTGATGAATCGGTCACTGTCGCCGGTTCATCAGTTATGCCTGCGACTTCAGTCTTGAATGCCGCAACCAGACTGGTTATGGCGCCATGCGGTCGGAGCATATTGCGTTATCTCTCCGTGAGTTGCACTGGTTACGGGTCCCAGAGCGCATAATTTTCCGCTTCTGTGTTGCGACGTTCCGGTGCTTACATGATATGGTACCGTGCTACCTCTGACATTGTACTCTCACCAGCAATGTCGCAGCACGTCCTCACCTACCATCTGCTAACTCCAGAACTCAGCTAGTCCTACGACCGCACGTAGGCCCTATGTCCGTTGTTGCCCGCGTGTTTCCTGTTTCGACATCGCGCACGGAACAGTCTTCATTCGGATCTTAGATCGCGCGAATCACTTATGGCGCTCCTGGCGACTGAAAACTTACTATGCTTGCCTGTTGTGAATGAATAATATCAATACTACGTCGTGACACTTGTACTTTGTACTGTCTATTTGTAATTGTATGCTTCTTTTGTAAAGTGCCCCAGAAGCTATTTTTTGCACTGCAACACTATGATCCTGACAATAAAATAGTAATAAGAGGATTGGCTATGCGACGAAGACTATATAAAACATTTCATGAAAATAATGTACTCATATCGTATTTTCCACTTGATCAATGAGTTCAATTATTTTCGAATTTTCTCGGGAAATCCTGAGCATATTTCACGGGAAATGAGACTTGAAATTATCGGAAATTCCTGGGAAATCCCGTGCTGAACACTAATTAATACTTGAAAAACAACAAGCTTGTTCGGATTTCAAGAGCAGGATCTGCTCTATCACCTGAATATGTCTACCACGTAGTTCTTCTCATTGTCACGTTTGTTACATGAAATATGCTGACGACATTGTAGTTATTCAACCCCTACATTCAGATAACTACGATCCTCTCACTAACACTGAGTTGCTACACATCAAGCTTTGGCTGCGCAACAAGTGCAAGGTATCCATCTTTATTGCATTTTTCGAGATCAACATGTACGTCTATACACGAGCCCGAAGAGCGAGGGTGAAGTTTGTCGATCGAGAATAATGCACTTAAGATTGATATATTTGCACGAGTTGTGTAAGTAACTTTATATTTCACAGGCGTCAGAATCTATGATCATCCAGATGTCAAAAATCCAACTCCTTTTGTTTTGGAATGGCAGATATCAGCGATATTTCTTGAGATTTCCATGTAGAATTTACTGTTTCAGATGATGAATAACTTTCTATGTGCTAATGTATTTCAATGAAGGAGTGCAATAAAAACTGTTTAGTAATACAGTAAAAGCAATAAAAGCAGTAATAATGCAGTAAAGTTTAATAATACAGTAGTGGTGAAAGCAGTACAACATTGACACCTGTTCTGAATTGTGACCACATTAGTATATAAAGATTCTTGGTGTAGTTTTTTTCTTGTGACTTAGAGTGGAACAACAACATTAATTGCATGGTCACATTGTGCTCATCCCGTCTTCATCTTAGTTAGTTGAAAGAAATTCTGAGCAAGAAAGACTTAACTACCGTCTATAAGTCATTGGTGGTTTCTATGTTGATGTATGTGTCGTCTGTGTTTGTAGGTCTTGATGCCCAACTCTCTGAACATCTAGAGAAGGCACAAAAGATGGCACACAAAATTACATGTGGGATTTCTTTCTTGCCGTTGTGATTTGCTTCCTTCCATCAAATGCATGCGCCTGAAGCAAGCAAAGAACTCATTGCTTAAGGCAAAGCAGTGCTCAAGTCATCCGTTGCATCGACTTGTATACCAAATCGCTTTACAAGAACTGGATTGTTGTGCTAACCAGTAACTATAATTGCATGTCGATCAGATTCGCTCCTCCCATTTGCATGCAAGTTACTTAACTTCAATTATCTTCTGTGCACATGCATATTTCTGCATTTTCAATTTACTTAATCATTATTTTTTTGCCATCGTTCTACACACTAAACGAAAGTGGAGTTATTCGTACTCAATGTACTTAATGAACGTGAGGAATCTATTGTCACTCTAGTTTCAAGAATGGAATTTCATTTAAGCACATGTTTTAATGATCCAATTCCTCATTTAAGTACTTCAGAAAGCAGTCGACGCGTTTGGCACTTTACACATATCATGCATATCTTGCACATTGGTACATGTACAATTCCAAACTCAATGATTTCAAACACTGGAAGTGAGATATCTAATGTCTGAAAACATCGTGAAGATTTTGATGCGTATGGATATCCGAAAATTTTCCGGATAAATCATGTTTGGTCTGTGCCATGGGAAAGTCCTGATCAAGCTCTATAGCACTGTCACTTTTCTTTCATCTATTGTAGTAGTAAGAAAACGGCGAACACCAGATAGCGCAAGATGGCCGCCATCGCTGAGTCCCCCCCCTCTGGTCCGCCAGTGTCGTGATGTGCCGGCGAGGTTCTGCTGCCGTCCCCCCCCCCTCTGGACCGTCAGTGTGTGAGTCTTGGGTGTCTGTGTCCGACCGCCTGGTGGACTTGGGCGACCGTCTAGGTTGACGTGGGCGACCGTCTAGGTTGTCTTGGTTAACCTGTGGTATGTTTTGGTGTGTAGTGTCCAAACGCGGCCTCGGATGTGAAAACGGAGGCCAGATTCGGATTCAGCGTGAAATTCTGCATCTGTATGGTGAATTTGAAAGCAATCGGAGATAAAAATTTTTCGCTGACGTCCCCCCCCCTCTGGACAGCTTGCTTCGATCTTGGCTTCTAGTGGACGGATTTTGTCGAGTGAGGTGTCATTTGAAAGCTAAGAGTGAGACCAATTCACTGAAACAAACGGCTTGTTCCTATCTGTCTTCGTTTACATGTGAGACGCCATTTAAGATTTTAGGTCGGAGCTCACCTGAAAAAATCCTAAGTGTCAGAGTGACTTTGTATGGGAAAAATTAAAAATTTTCCAAAGTGTGGAATTTCGACCTGGGACCTTTACCAAAGTTTGTTTCATCAAATTTCGCTGACCCCCCCCCTTTGTTCTAACTTTGGTTCTAGTGGACGGATTTTGTTCGTTCGACTTGCATTGGAAAGAGGATGAAACACTGCTCGACCGCATTTTTCGTTGCGAGTCAATCGGAGCAGCCGTTCAAAAGTTAGAGCGGTTACAAGATTTTAGGTCGGAGCTCACCTGAAAAAATCCTAAGTGTCAGAGTGACTTTGTATGGGAAAAATTAAAAATTTTCCAAAGTGTGGAATTTCGACCTGGGACCTTTACCAAAGTTTGTTTCATCAAATTTCGCTGACCTCCCCCCCCCTTTGTTCTAACTTTGGTTCTAGTGGACGGATTTTGTTCGTTCGACTTGCATTGGAAAGAGGATGAAACACTGCTCGACCGCATTTTTCGTTGCGAGTCAATCGGAGCAGCCGTTCAAAAGTTAGAGCGGTTACAAGATTTTAGGTCGGAGCTCACCTGAAAAAATCCTAAGTGTCAGAGTGAGCTCCGACCTAAAATCTTGTAACCGCTCTAACTTTTGAACGGCTGCTCCGATTGACTCGCAACGAAAAATGCGGTCGAGCAGTGTTTCATCCTCTTTCCAATGCAAGTCGAACGAACAAAATCCGTCCACTAGAACCAAAGTTAGAACAAAGGGGGGGGAGGTCAGCGAAATTTGATGAAACAAACTTTGGTAAAGGTCCCAGGTCGAAATTCCACACTTTGGAAAATTTTTAATTTTTCCCATACAAAGTCACTCTGACACTTAGGATTTTTTCAGGTGAGCTCCGACCTAAAATCTTGTAACCGCTCTAACTTTTGAACGGCTGCTCCGATTGACTCGCAACGAAAAATGCGGTCGAGCAGTGTTTCATCCTCTTTCCAATGCAAGTCGAACGAACAAAATCCGTCCACTAGAACCAAAGTTAGAACAAAGGGGGGGGGGTCAGCGAAATTTGATGAAACAAACTTTGGTAAAGGTCCCAGGTCGAAATTCCACACTTTGGAAAATTTTTAATTTTTCCCATACAAAGTCACTCTGACACTTAGGATTTTTTCAGGTGAGCTCCGACCTAAAATCTTAAATGGCGTCTCACATGTAAACGAAGACAGATAGGAACAAGCCGTTTGTTTCAGTGAATTTGTCTCACTCTTAGCTTTCAAATGACACCTCACTCGACAAAATCCGTCCACTAGAAGCCAAGATCGAAGCAAGCTGTCCAGAGGGGGGGGGACGTCAGCGAAATTTGATGGAAAATGCTTTGGTAAAGGTCCCAGGTCAAAATTCGGAAGTTTTAAATTTTTCAAAATTTTCACCACACTGGAGCTCCCACACTTAGGAATTTTTTCACTTGTGGCATGTTACATGGTCATGTGCTGACACACCAACTTCCCGTGGTCATATGAGAATGGTTCAGGTGTCATATTGTAAAGAATGATGAGACAAATCGTTTGCAACAAACCGCATGTCGCTACGATGAATACTTTCGGAGATAGAGCCATTTTAAGTTTTCTTCCGAGCATATATAAACCCCCGACAACGCAAGTCTGATCACTTCATCGAAAGACGAGGTAAGCGACGGTCGTCGCTCTGAGCTCCCGATATCGGGTTGCAAAGGACTCTATCTTTTGAAGTAGGCAAGCTATCTTCTTACTTCAAAGTTTGTGTGATAGAGTTTGATAGTGTCTTTACTACTGATAAAATTTTTTAAAAGTAGTATGAGTAGTAAAATGCGGAATTTTTTAAAAATTCTTAATTTTCAGTTTTTCAAAGTTTTAACATGTAGACTAAGGTTTTCAAGTATGCTGAGTTCAAATCTGCTATCAGATTTGAAATGTAACTAAGTCTAAGGCAGCTTTGAGGGGTTGGATCCCAGCTACTGATCACTACCTTTGACTCGGCGTTCCTGTTACCACTTCGGGGAGTGACAATGATGTCTTCAGCTGTAAAGAGCGGGTATCGGGGAAGATCTCTCACTTCCCTAGTGATCAGTACAAGGCCTTCGGGCTGTCGACGGGATCTAGTGCCACTCACTACACTCAAATCTATCATTCCTCACTAAGTGTAAAATCATTCTTTTCCGTTTTTATAAACTAGGAATCAATCGTTTGCTATCAAACGTTTACGGAATTATAATCATTGTTTTCCCCTTTTTCACTTCAGAAAATGGTTAACTACAACAATGCAAAGACGGCTTTTAAGCTTTGCGTCTGCTCAAAGATTTTTCGTAGCGATGCCTTTAAGAAGCATTCTTGTGCACATAAGCGAATGGTAGGGGGCATTCGATACTTTTGTAGCAGCCATAATGCATCTCGCCTTGTAGAGACGCTACCGGAGTGGCATGCCAAGCATAGCAGCTGCAGTCAACCAGAGCTGACTGAGGAGGCGAAGCAAAGTCTCTTCAGCTCAGAGTTGAAAGCTCTGGAGACTCAGTGTGCTATCGAGGCTATCACGTCAGCAAAGCCTCCCTCATCTTGTGCACCAGCAAAGGCTCTCTCGCCCACCCCAATTCTAGAGGCTCAGTCTGCTGTCGAGTCTATCACGACAGCAGAGGCTCCATCTTCTAGCATGCCAGCAAAGGCTCTCTCACCCACTCCGATTGAGTCTTCTCCGAAGTCGAGTAAATCCTCCTCCTCCTCCTCTAGCGATGAGTCGGCTACAAGTAGCAGCGACAGTGAGGAAGAGGAGGAGGATAAAGGCTCGACGAAGGTTGACCTAGTCGAGAGTGTCTACCTCGATAGCGAGGTAGAGGCGGTGAGGGACGTTGACCTCGATAGCGAGGTGCAGCCGGCTAAGTTATCAACCAGTGGTGGGATTGCGGCTCAATGTCGCAACTTCATTATGCGCCCACCACTGGTTGATAACTATGACAAGCTGAAGAATGAGTTGGAGGTGTGGAAGAGGGACTGTTTCTTCTATAAAGCGAGTTCCGAGAACCTCTCGCGAGTCACTCAGGAGCTCAAGAAGACTCAAGCTAGTCTTTTTGAGAAAGAAGGAGAGCTCGATCGCGAGAGGTTCTCGCACCTCGCTAGTAAGGCTAAAGAAGAGCAGCTCCTCATCGAGAGAGAGAGTCAGGAGAAGGAGTTAAGAAAGATGAGGGAGGAGGTGGAAGGGCTGCGAAAGCAGTTGGGGAAGGTGGTGGCGACTAATCAGGAGCTGCACCAGCAAGTAATGAGTAGCAGTACTCGACGATCAAGTCGCCTCCACATTCCCCTTGACAAGAAAGGACGTGTGCCCGCAAGACCGCTCCTCTGTGAACGTGGCAGAGACGAGATGTGTTATAGCAGGGCTAAAAAAGGTATCGAATGCCTTCACTTTACATTCGACCACAAGGAGGCGATCACAGGATTCCTGTTCGAGCCACGTCCTGAGAAGATCTGTAAGTTTAAAACAAGTAACTTAGAGTTCAAGATAATAACTAACAACTTCTTTCTTTACAGATATCAAAGAGAAGCGACCACCTGCTTCCGTGAACGAGCCGGAGGCGAAGCGGCAAGCTTGAGTCCTTGAATTATCCCGAGAATGAACCATCGGCTCTCTTAAGGGCCACCTAGGGCAAGACATGATAGAACCTCCACGCGGTTTGCCCTGGGCAGTCTTCGGACTGGCGAATACTATCATTAAGTTGAATCTGCTATCAGTCAACTTGAACGTTGCAAATGAAGTTCGGTGTAATACTTCCTTTCGACGGGCGTTCCTGTAAAGGGCGGCGGTGAAACCCGTAGCTATGTATACCGCAAGGGACATTCGGCAATGGTCAATCTTGTTAAACCTCTCTGCGTCATGTTTGCAAGTGATTGCCTCTGTCTCAACGTAGTATGCATTCGCGCCAGGGCGACATTTAGCCAACTGTCGAAGGTTGCCTAAAACTTTCCATTGCATACGTTATGAGAGCCATGAGTTCTACCTGTCTCTATCAATGAGACGAATTGATGAATGGAATGAAAGGGAGGATACTCACGCGCCACACGCAACATAACACACTTCTCTCTTCCGTAGTCTAACAAGCTCTTTACACATGGATCGCAGTCGATTGCTATCCCTGAAGCATTCTGATTCGCTGTTGAGCAATTCATTGTTGAAAACCCTATATAAGCCAGAAGATTGTAGCGCTTCTCATTCAATTTGAAGTCACGATGGAAGCCACATCTGCCGACAACATTCCCGTCTTCATTGATGAAGATAACGCCATTCCCGAGTTCGTCATCCTCGACGAGTGGGATGAGGATGAGAAGAAGGGGAAGATCAAGAGGATCATTTGGACGGATGAGGTGTGGACTCCAAATACCACCCGCATCCGAAAGGTGCCGGATGCACCAGTACGACCTCGGCGGTATAGGGTTTATGACAATCTAACCGTCATACCCCTTGACTATTCAAGCCAATAGTCAACCTAATCCCGAGAATGAACCATCGGCTCTCTTAAGGGCCACCATGGGGCAAGACATGATAGAACCTCCTCGCGGTTTGCCCTGGGCAGTCTTCGGACTGGCGAATACTATCATTAAGTTGAATCTGCTATCAGTCAACTTGAACGTTGCAAATGAAGTTCGGTGTAATACTTCCTTTCGACGGGCGTTCCTGTAAAGGGCGGCGGTGAAACCCGTAGCTATGTATACCGAAAGGGACATTCGGCAATGGTCAATCTTGTTAAACCTCTCTGCGTCATGTTTGCAAGTGATTGCCTCTGTCTCAACGTAGTATGCATTCGCGCCAGGGCGACATTTAGCCAACTGTCGAAGGTTGCCTAAAACTTTCCATTGCATACGTTATGAGAGCCATGAGTTCTACCTGTCTCTATCAATGAGACGAATTGATGAATGGAATGAAAGGGAGGATACTCACGCGCCACACGCAACATAACACACTTCTCTCCGTAGTCTAACAAGCTCTTTACACATGGATCGCAGTCGATTGCTATCCCTGAAGCATTCTGATTCGCTGTTGAGCAATTCATTGTTGAAAACCCTATATAAGCCAGAAGATTGTAGCGCTTCTCATTCAATTTGAAGTCACGATGGAAGCCACATCTGCCGACAACATTCCCGTGTCTTCATTGATGAAGATAACGCCATTCCCGAGTTCGTCATCCTCGACGAGTGGGATGAGGATGAGAAGAAGGGGAAGATCAAGAGGATCATTTGGACGGATGAGGTGTGGACTCCAAATACCACCCGCATCCGAAAGGTGCCGGATGCACCAGTACGACCTCGGCGGTATAGGGTTTATGACAATCTAACCGTCAGACCCCTTGACTATTCAAGCCAATAGTCAACCTAATCCCGAGAATGAACCATCGGCTCTCTTAAGGGCCACCATGGGGCAAGACATGATAGAACCTCCTCGCGGTTTGCCCTGGGCAGTCTTCGGACTGGCGAATACTATCATTAAGTTGAATCTGCTATCAGTCAACTTGAACGTTGCAAATGAAGTTCGGTGTAATACTTCCTTTCGACGGGCGTTCCTGTAAAGGGCGGCGGTGAAACCCGTAGCTATGTATACCGCAAGGGACATTCGGCAATGGTCAATCTTGTTAAACCTCTCTGCGTCATGTTTGCAAGTGATTGCCTCTGTCTCAACGTAGTATGCATTCGCGCCAGGGCGACATTTAGCCAACTGTCGAAGGTTGCCTAAAACTTTCCATTGCATACGTTATGAGAGCCATGAGTTCTACCTGTCTCTATCAATGAGACGAATTGATGAATGGAATGAAAGGGAGGACACTCACGCGCCACACGCAACATAACACACTTCTCTCTTCCATAGTCTAACAAGCTCTTTACACATGGATCGCAGTCGATTGCTATCCCAGAATCATGTAAGCTATCTTAATTTTATTTAACACTATTTCATCTACCATTATCACCCATATGAAATGTTATAAGATTTGCAAGTTAAACTAAGCGTGCTACTATTTCCAAATGAAAAAGTATACATGGTTAAATTATTCACTAAAGCCCCATTCAAGTAAGTCAGTATGAAAGCAAAGATAATACGAAATAAACATTTATTATGGCATGTATTTTAAAAGGTCTTCATCGTCAATATCGTCCCAGAGTCTGACTTCACATAGATCACAAAAAACAGTTGAGCTGCTTTAAACGTTCTTCTGCAGCGTCCCTCACGTTGTCAATGTACGCCCACTCCGCCACGGTTCGCGGTTGGGAGTTAGGGGTGTACCACTCCCATATTTGATGCAACTGCGACTTGCTGGTCATCTCCATCACCCCTTCGACATCATATTGTAAATATTTCCACCGTATGCCTGTTAGGTCGGGCAACTCCTCTTCATCGTCCTCCGATAACTTTCGTATATTGTCGAGATTGTATGTCTTCTCCACCTTCGCCTTTCTTGGTGCATTTGGTGTAACGAGCACCTTTGCTGATGTGCATGGAGAGGAGAACTCCAATGCGGCATTTGGTGTTGTTGGAGGACTTGTCATGTTGTCTTTGAAATGCTGACTTTGAATAATGATAACTTTAACATTTTTCTAATTCTTAAGTATCAACAAGCAACCAATCAGAATGAACAGCCAATGAATGATGAGCATGAAAGAATATAAGCAAAGTGACATCCGTGTCATTTCACTCTGTCTTTGAGAAGTATAAGTGAAGTATTCTCTAGCGAATTCTGCTATTATTTGAGGTGTACAAGTGAATTCCAAATTTGAGACATATTAATTGAGTGAAGTCTCTATCTTATTGAAGCATCAACCTTAAACATAATTTCGTTCAAATGGTAAGTTGAAAATTTCCTCTCTCATCTCCCTCAAACGTGTGGCTAATAGCATCTTCCTCAATTTCAGGCATCAACTTCATCACCAACGCCCTCCCTTCTCGAGGAAAGTTTAGAGTTATTGAGTCAAGGTAGGTTGCAACAATACACTGAGGCTTGAACAGAGATGATAGAATGATTTCTCTTTCAGGTGATGTGAGTTCCAGCTCAGAACTGTCGCGACATGGTAACGAGTGGGAATGTGCTGACTGTGGGCACATCTTCACGAGGAAATGGGATCTTCACCCGACACATCAAGCGAGGTGTTTGTCGACCTAAGCCGGCATCAATCTCGGAGGTGGGGATGATTCTGTTAACGTCGTCTCCTTTTCTTGCGACTTGTGCGCTCAGTCTTTCGAGACACGTTTTGAACTATCTTCGCACAGACTTCAACATACACACACGAACGATAGCTACACCAACGGTACCTCCTCTATCCAACTCACTGAAGTGTCCATAAATAATTTAGTGAGGAACTACCAGATGGACTCCTCAGAAACCATTGCTAACTTTGAGGAATGGTTTCATCAAAATTCATCATTGATAGAAGCGCTCTTCAACAATTTAGACAATTTTAGGATGAAGGCGCTCATCTATCTTAAAATAAAATATGTAAAAATCGACCACCATACTGGACAAATAATAGAGAGGTTGGAGTTTCACATACCCTCCTCTCCTGCAACCGAGGTTGTAGACTATGAGTCTTGGATAAATTTTCACATCCAAGGATTAAAATTAAATATTGATAAATTTAACGAGCGCGATAGCGGTCTCATTTTTGACGGCATTGAGTCGCCTTATTTAAAATCAGTTTATTAGGAAATCATAGTGGTCGAGGCTCCTTTAAACTTCCAAAAAATTTAAAAAACAAAACAGCAGTAATCAATGTCGATTGCGAATCGCAATGTTTTAAATATACTGTCCTCTCCATTCTCTACTATAATGACATCAATGCGAATCGAAATCGTACATATAGCTATAGGCAGTGGGAGAATGAATTAAACTTCGATGACTGTAATAGTGACGATATGAAAATTAAAGATATAGAAAAATTTGAAAAATTGAACAACATTAAAATAGTTCTCCATGTTTGGGAAAAGGGATTGAAGGGTGTGCGCTACAACTCGCGTTCGAGTTGTTATGATCATGTTGTCAACCTTTTATTAGTAAGACAGGATGATAGTGAGGAATGGCACTACTGCGGCATTCCCAAAATCTCTCGCTCTATACCACCACTTAAGAAATTCTACCTCATCAGAGATTTATTACTGTCACAGATGCATTCGGAACTTTAGGAGTAAAAACAAATTTGAAACTCATTATGAGTGGTGTAAGCGAGGTAAACTGCAAATGGAACGCATGCCCAAAGATAAGGAGTTTTCATATAGAGAGAATGGTGATGAACTAAGTCCTCTTCGTGTCATCTATGCTGACATCGAATGTTATATCGATGATAACATCCATCGACCAGCAGCCATTTCCTGCTATGAAGTATGGCATGACCATTTCCAAAATAGAAAAAATAAAATGCACGTCTGGCAAGGTGAGGATTGTATTTACCAATTCCTACAATTCCTCGAACAGGCTGTAAAATTTCAACAAAAGTATGATGGTGAACTCTATCGCAGATCATTGCATATGACAGCAGATGATCAAGCAAAATTTGATAGTTGCAACGTTTGCCCCAAATGTAGGAAATCATTTGACGATGATAAGATTAAGAAAGTGCGCGACCATGACCACATCACTGGTAAATTTAGAAACGCACTCTGTTCAAAATGTAATTTTTCGCTGAGGATGAAGCGGCGTACATTACCCGTCATTTTCCATAATTTCAAGGGCTACGACAGCCATATGATAATAAAAGGAGGTTTAGGTCAAATGAAAGAGTGGAAGCTTGATGTAATAGCACAAACGAGAGAGAAGTTTATGACCATGACAGCAAAAGTGCCTGTTGATAAAACTAAAGAAAATAAGACGGTCTATTTTGATATAAAATTTTTAGATTCCTACCAATTTATGACTGCATCACTGGCCTCTCTCGTGCAAAATCTAAAGTCTCTTCCACTAACACAAAATCTTAAGAAACAATATCCAAATCTAAACCGATGAAGTCATCACACGGAAAGGAGTCTTTCCATATGCATATTTTGATGCAATTAGTAAACTCGGCGAGACTTCTCTTCCGCCCATAGATAACTTTAAAAATGATTTGAGCGGCGCAGAATGTAAGACCGAAGATTATGATCATGCACAAGATGCATGGATAAAATTTGACTGCCATACATTTGGTGAATATATGATTGCCTACCTTAAGTTAGATGTATTTTTGCTGGCTGATGTATTTCAGGAGTTTCGACGAGTGGCATTAGAAGAAGATAAGTTAGATCCCGTCCACTTTGTCAGTCTGCCAGCCATGTCATTTAAGTCTGCTTTTAAAATGACTGGTGAGACATTCATCTCTTACAAGTTCCAGAGATGTATCATTTATTTTGAGCGAGGAATTCGCGGTGGTCTCACATTTGTAAATAAACATAGGTTAAAATCAAAAATAGTAGGTAATGACCAGGACTCATCTGAAGTATTATGACCAAAATAATTTGTATGGTAGTTCATTATCCAAACCGCTACCTCACTCTGAGTTTAGCTGGTTAGATGATAGTGTTAGTGAACGAAATTCAACATTTCTCCAACCCTTCCAACATACTAGCAATTCCAGATGAAGGTGATTGGGGATATTATTTTGAGATAGATCTAATCTATCCAAATAATATTAAACATAAAACCGTTAGATTTTCCACTCGCACCCGAATCAGGTGAAGTGAGTAAAGGATTGATATGTTTTCCGACTTTATGAAACAATTTCATAAAGATTTAGAATCATGTGGACAACCCCGACTATAAGCCTTGTCGCGAAAAGAAAAACTTTTACTCACCCAGTATGATAAAGAAAACTATCTAGTCCACTTTAGCATCTTAAAATTTTATTTAGAAATGGCATGATTTTTTTTTTTTTATTTTTTTAAAAAGAGTTCACCGCATTATTAAATTTAGACAGAAAGAGAATGCTCCTTCCTCAAACCCTACATAGATAGTAACAGTCAGAAACGTGCACTAGCCCAAAATAATTTTGAAAAAGATTTTTATAAATATAAGAACAACAGTCTATTTGGTAAGACGATGGAGGATGTTAGAAAGCGCGTAAACTACAAACTAGTTAATGATGATCAAAAGTATCACAAATTGATCTCATCACCTCTATTCATCGATAGAGACATAATCGATGAGGATCTTGTAGGTATTAAAATGATAAAATCTGAAGTTGAGTTGTGCAAACCCATCTATATTGGTCAAGCTGTTTCTAGATTACTCCTAGCTTGAAATGTATCAACTCTTCTATAAAATACTAAAACCGTGTCCTCTCGTAAAAGAGGTTCGTTTGTTGGGTGGTGACACAGATAGTTTCTTTTTAGGTATTACCACTCAAAAAGATTTAAATTTTAATGAAGTAGGAAAATCTTTAGAAAGATATTTTGATACATCAAATTATCCTGCTAATCATCCACTATACTCCATCAAAAATAAGGCAAAACTTGGCTGCTTTAAAGGATGAGACAGCAGGGAAGGAGATAGCTGAAATGATTCTCCTCCGCCCTAAAATGTATTCTATGAAATTAAAGGATAGTGATTATAGCATTAAGCGCGCTAAAGGCATATCAAGATCATTGGTCTCAAACATGAAACATAAGAATTTCAGGAAAGCCTATAGAAATAAAAATATAACGTTTGTCAATATGACAATCTTAAAATCTAAGTCGCATGAGATCAAAACTCATACTTTTAGGAAACGGGCGCTTTCAGCATGGGAGATAAGAGGTGCTGGCTAGAACACAACATATCTCTTCCACATGGACATCCTGACACAAACATACCACCACCCAAAAGAATTAAACTCACACTACCACATTCAGGAGACGTCTTAGCATAATCATCCTTAACTTAGTATTTTGATGTTGATTTCTGTAGATAAACATTGTTGTTTTATGTATCGCATGAGATTGTTTTTTCCTTGTGAATATGTGTCCACATCTGTACATTCCCCATGTGATGACTTTTCCACTGAAAGACATTTTTCCTATCCCTGTATATTTCCACCCTTCACGAAGTAAAGACTTTTTGTATATAACAATGTTTATTGAAGTGCGCTCATGTATATATTTTCAGTGGATGTTGTATAAAGTCTATTCCTTCACATTCATGTACATATTTCAATAAATGTTGTATAAAGACTTCACTTTGTTTTCCGAAACACTAACGTTATGAGGGATTTAGTATCTTTCACATGGATGCACTCTTGTAAACCATTGGTAATTTTGATAGCAATAGAGGGTATAGTTTGTTTGACGACGGGATGATAGAAAATAGATTCAAACATCTTCTCGACTATTCCATATGAAGCGTCTTTATCATGAATGAAATCACGTAAAATGTATTCTTTTTTCTCACCAACAGAAATAGGTAGAATCAAATCACTTTGAATGTAAAGGTGCTGTTCATGTTTATCAAGTGTCATTGGTGTTTCTATACCAATCGTATGCGCAGCAGCAAACACAGTTTGTAGCATTGAAAACCAAAGAGTTTTTTTCAAATTTTTACTCAATTGACATTGAATGTCATCACCCAGTCTCAGAACAACGCGTTGATTTTCAATTGAAAACGAAATGTGGTGTGTCTTTACATCATATTTACTTTTCATCACATGCTTCAACTTCTGTTGTATATAAGGATTTACTACATGAATGAAGCTTTCAACTGTATGATATAGACGCGGCATTATATTGATAGCAACTTTAGATTCTTCATAAGACTGGTAAATTTTCTTGATGCGATCGCCATAGATGTCCACCCACCATTCATCATTAACTGAATCAGCTTTAGTGTGATATTCATGAGAAGCATATACCACACCGCTTCCAATAATAGGTGTATAATGTCTTACAAAATGACGCAAGGTTGGAGAGAAATAAACTGTAAGTTTGTCATTATATTTCTGAATAACCAACTTATTTTTGTCCGCCATAATTTTCTCTCCATACTTCTTACCCACAGTCTCATTCCATCTTTTTACTAACTCAATAAGTGATAAAGGTTGAACACCACGCTTTTTCAAAATGATGCGTTCTTCGCATTCTACAACATCTTCATCAAATATTTTAAATCTATAATGAAATTTGTTGATTCGATTTGAATAAACTTTTCTAACATTTGCAGTAGCAATTGACGTTAGATGTAGTCCATGACCAAAACCGAGATGCGGATAGAATTCACTATCCAACCTCAGCGTAAGACCTTTAGTAAAAGAATGAAAGCGGAGGAAACTGTCTCCCACTCCAATGATAGATAGTAAACTCATAAGCTTTCTGATTTTTTATTCTTCATGATGGAAGTATTTACCACTGTTGAATGCCTTAATAATTTTCTCATTCCCAAATGGCTCATAAGAATCTGATTTTATCTGAATCCATTCATAGTTCCACTTTCCATCTGATGTTAAATTGTATGGGAACTGAAATGCATTATTCATCGTTATTCCATCATGTGTGCGAGGAGTCAATATCATTTCTTCCAAATCATTCACATTCTGAATATTGCTATCATAGCAAATACTAGAAACGCCAACCACCCATACACCTTCTAAATGCAGTGGCCGAAATAATTCTACTCGATAGTCTGATGGTTTATTTTTGGGAAATTTATTCATAAAGCATTACTGGGCAAGTAGATTAGAAACGAGTCCTTATTTTCACTTTCCATATTATTCACATTGGAAAAATATATTAGCATACGTTTGCATTAACTCTTTCATTCGGAAATGGAGTGTGATACTTGTCACAGCATCTTTATGAAAAAGGAATCAACGCACCAGCATCGTCATAAATGGCAATATCAATTTGTGGGATGTAGTTTGATTTCAGCTTTGTATAATGCACTTTCTTGAAAGTATGCTCAGATAAAATACTGCAGCTCTTTGGCTGGTATGGTATCATTGCTAGCAATGGAGCTTCAACATCTCCCACACGTACATCTTCACCAATATTGGAATATATCTGAAAATAGTTAATACGACGCGATAGCGACATGTCTGCGCTAGCTTTGGTTACAGTACCACTTTTAAAGATATTTTGGTCAAAACCCAAAATGTCCATTAGAGTTTTATCCATAATTAGTTCAATACCTTTTCCACTTATAGTGAGAGACAAAGTACCTTCTTTTTCAGAAAATGAAATATGTTGGTCATTAATCACTTCATTTAAATAATCTACAACCAATTTAACTGAAGTAATGATGCGAGGCATCAACACTCTTGTTTCATGTAAGATACCAAAGGCTCTACACACTTTCTGTATAAAGATACGCTCCATTCTGTATCAAATTGATTTGACCTTTCACATGGTAAATGTTGCATATTAAATTTTCCATGAACAGCTGCAGAATGATGTCGTAAGAACTGATGAAAATCTTTTGAACAAACTAATACTAGATCATCATCATTTAATTTACTTATTGCAATATGATTAGATGATTTAATATAAGTCAATGTTGCCACTTGTTTACCATCAACTCGAAGGAGATAATTAAATTTCTTCAATAATGTTTCAGGAGTCATGTTTGTCTTTCTTGGCTTAATCACAATCTTCTTCACCAACGTCTTCTCATTTCTTGGAATAAGATCTACATAATAACTTCCTCTCGATATATTAACTGTTTATGAGCACTTATGTGGTAATTAACGTTAAAATTATCATAGCTTGTTAAGGCGCTAGCGAGGTAGCCTAAATCATTTCTTAAACTTGGACTTAAACCAACAATCCAATCTTTCTCAACTACATGATGTACATAATTATAATCATCATTGTGCGGAGTAAATTGGACAATATGTTTACACGCTTTATTCAAGAAATCATATATAAACTTTTTACATGATAAGAGATCTTTCTTTGGCCACTGTGGAATGTATACTCGGCAGCCCTTTTCACATTGGTAAGCAGCTGTACGTCTCATATTAATAGTCATCACCTCATGATCAAAAGTATAGACACAGTTGCTATAAACAAGTTGAGTGACACCCACTTCCCAATTCCCATTTAGCTGTTGTGCATGATCAATGGGAGTAGAAAAGACTGCGGCTCGATTGCTAGTAAATCTCTTTGTAGCCGCATTGCTAAGCAAAATATGATAAAACGACATTTTTATATTGCTAATCTGCAACTTTGCATAACATCATGAAGACTTGGATTTTGGACTCTCTACAATATATCAGAGTTGATCGTGATGGAAACGTACATTTCAAAAATTCTCATGGTCATACATCAAGAGGAATTACATTAACATGGCGACAATTTGTCAACCTCAATGATATCATGAGGGATTTGGAATATTTTGAAACATTAAGATTCATCTCCCTGGGTGATCAAGTTTGGCTTCAACATTACAGAAATGAAATTCAAATCTACCATTCTCATTCCGCAAACTGTTTCTCATTTCGCAAATACAATTGGGAGAAGTATAGAAGATACATACATCGCTCCATCATGACATTTATTCGTCGTGAGTTCATCGCCCTACTATGCAAATCTTAATCAGACATGACTACCACGCACCATGAGTTGGAAATTAGATTCCCTACAACGTATTGAAACGGATCATGATCGAAACGTCTATTTCAAAGATTCAACTGGAAATGTGAGAAGAGAGTTTGCTTTATCTTATCGTCATTTTTCAATCTCTAATCATATCATGAAGGATTTGAAATACTTCTATATGAAAAGACATTCACGTATTGGAAATCGCATCTGGTTGCGCGTCAACAATCGGCGAATTCAACTCTATCATTCCCAACTTCATACTAAACTTCACATTTCATCAAGGTAGTTGGAAAAGTATAAAAGGAAGGTACATCGCTCAATTTACTCATTCTTTCATCATGAAGCGCCATCGCTACACCATCGTCAACATTCTCCGTCGCTTCAGACTACACCAAAATGGATCTCACAACATTACACCAACAGCTTCCAAACAGCAAGTATTACCCGGGCCGTCCTCAAATGTTAGTGGTGAAGATGAACAATTCACGGAATCTTCAACTCTTCCCAAATGGGACTGTACAGATTCTCGGCGCCCTTTCTCATTCATCGGCGCAGTCAATGCGCTTAGAGCTACAAAAAAAAAAAAAAAAAAAAAAAAAAAAATAAAAAAAAACAAAAAAAAAACAAAAAAAAAAAAAAAAAAAAAAAAAACACACCACAAAAACCCCCCAAAAAAAGAAAAGACTACTACGTCGGATATGGAAGAGGGAGAGGTGTGTGATGTCGAATCTGACTGTGGACAATATGGTGATCTCTACTCATTGAGTGACAGTCTATCATTTTTGAAGATTCGTACCAGCAGTTACAGTTTGTGTTATGAACCCGAACTTTTTCCTGCAGCTCTCATTAGTTGTTGGTTACCTGTGCATGTGGCAATCTTTCATAATAGTAAAGTGATCATTACTGGACTAAAATCTCATGTACAAGCAAATATGATCCTAGACTATCTCATTGAGTATGTACGTACCCAGCGGATTGTAAAATAAAAAACAATTTTTTCCAACATGATGTTTTTATTTCAAATCATGATAGAACTTACAAATCATTTTTTCATTAGAGGATGGATTACATGAAAAGTTTTGAATAACAGATGCAAATCGAGATACATGTAAACGTTTTAAGATGAAGTACAGTACAAAAGCACCACACGTTGATGAAAGTGGATGTTGTAGTATGCGTTCATTTCGCTGATATTGACGCGTATGTTTTCTCAACCACTGCTGTGTTGGTATATTTGGAGGTTGAGCAAGAGAGTCAAATAGTTCACCACGTCGGTCTTCTCCAATAAAGATCGCTTTCCAATGCTCACCGCCTAAATTCTGTGAATGAGTGTTTAGCACAATAAAGATGGGATAGTGATTTACTGCAGGTGGTAAGGTATCGAGTGAATAGACATTATCGAAAGCTTCCAACGTCGCTTCGTCTGCATTACGCTGCACTTTAGTCTTAATATCGTCAGCAGTCAACCAACTCATTAACGATTATACTGAAGAATCACGTCACGATACTTTGTAATTTCAATATTTGAATCGAAGACTGCATAAATTAATACATGGATCGTCTCAGGTAGTGTTCTTTTGAACGTCAAATCCAAACGAATATTATGAGGCACGTTCGCTTGACGATAGGGTGCACTAATATCGCTGTCAGCAGTCAAATCAAATGCATAAATAGTATATCCACTCTTAAACTCTTTCATAGTCAGTCCGTTGGTGTCATCCGTATTGTAAAAGCCAAAACATCCATAAAATCAACATAACTGCGCATAAATTGATCCGAAGCAAAATCTGGTTTGTAGAGGTGGACCAGGATGACTCACACCATTTACACGTAAAGCAATTTCACTTAACTGATTGTGTTTAAAATTGAAAGGATTCTTCTTTATATTACCATTAAATGCATCATTTTCAACCATTGCCACCATGAGGAGCTTCGGTGCTTCCGATGGAAAGAGGCCATCTTTCATGAAACTCTTTTGATCTTTCGGAATTGTAAAGGTGAGAAGCTTTGTATGCTGAATGGGGTAAATGGCATTTTGGCGGTTAAGGCCTTCAGCATGCCCTCTAATGACACTTGGATTCGGTACTACTCGACGAATGTAAAGTGCAATATCTTCCACATGAATTCTAAAATTGTCAACTTTAGCAAATGCATTCAGCGCAAATTCAGGCTTATTCAATGTCAGCTTGAGTCGCATGCTGGTATTACACAGTAAAAACTTTGACTGTCTAAAGAAGTCTAAATTCAGCGGACCATATAGCTGACATACTCTACTATCTTTAATCATAGCAGATCGCTTTACAAAGCCACTGTTTGTTTCAACATCAAATTTTCCTGCTTCATCTCTGTACCATCCCATGGCTTCCATATGACTTTTTTGTGCTGCTGGATGAAACTGTGATACATGATTGAAATATGATTTATAGGGATAATCGCTTTGAACACCTTCCACTTGCTGCTCTCCAATCGTTAGAGAAACATCACGAAGTAATGTAGTCAATGGTAAATTGTTCAGTCCAACTTTATGTGCATCGTCAATAGCAGTTCCATCTGCTTGCTGAATTCTAAACCTCAAATCAAGCATCGCATAACTCAAATCTATGTAGTCATCACTACCACCAGGAATAACAAATTCAATGGGGCCAGCATTCTCAGCTGTTCGAGGATGATAATCTACAATACTTGAACTAAGAATATCTGTCTGTATGGCTTATTGATCGAACAAACAAAAACCGGAAGTTTTACACTCCATGATTAGAAGTTATAGCAGCGTCGTCGTTTAGCGCCTGATGAATGATTAGAGCCTCTGCGACGTTTGCGTGAATGCCTTTTGACTGAAGATCGCACCTTACCAGCTCCGCGATGTTTCCTCCTTCCTTTATTCATTCGTTTAGGTGATTTCTTTCTTGAGTAACACCAGCAATGGTCTGCTTCAATGTTTTTAAACCGTCTTCCTTCCCACGATTCAACAAACTGCTCTTAAAACTTCTACCTCTGGAAAGATCACTAGCAACATCACCAGCAAAGCCAACGGCATTACATAAAACATTTCGTTTTAAAGATCTACCGACATTGGATATGAGAGGTGCTACAACAGATTTCAGTGCACCAAGTATGCTACCTCCACGTTGGCGGCGAGCACCGATGTAAATTTGTCCTCCGCCACTTACATAGAAGGGTCGTGAATAAAATGAGGCAGTTGGATTCATAGCTCAAACCCTAAACATTGTTAGTTACAACTTTGCATGAATCACTGTCGATCACTTAGATGAAAGATGTCGGCACGACGCATCCAAGAGTTCATACTTGAAGGATAACCAGTCCATTTAACAAGACACCATTCTTCACCTTGCCGTTTTTTTACATCGAATGATTTTCTCTACCAAATATGTTTCACTTTCAGTGACTAACCTCAATCTCATCGCGGTAAAAGCTACCCTCAATTTCTTCATTATCGTAATCTTTCAACTTGTAGGTGGTCGGAGAGTCTTTTTGATTAATCCTTGATACTGTAAATACCTCCTCTGTCCAATTCGGAAGGTACCCTTTAGCAAAAACACTTTTCACTTTTGAGATACGAACTTTATCGCCAATTTTCACATCACTTTTCACATGAGTGCGTTTACGTTGGAATGATTCGCGCACTTTATCTACATTGTCAGCATTTACATCTACTGGTCTGAGTCCAATAGAACGATGGATAGAGTGATTGTAGGCATGGAGTGTATCTTGTAGAACCTTTGTCCAATTTTGTGTCAAGTTGGCAGTAAAATGTCGCCACAAGCGATTTTTTAATGTGCGATTAAAACGTTCAACGAGTGCAGCTTTATAAGCGCTCTTTACACTAAACAACTCAATGTCATGGCTCTCAAATAATCTTGTCACATGCTGATTTTCAAACTCTTTTCCTTGATCACTCTGAATTCTTTTTGGAATGCGACCTTCTCGAAAAATTGTTTGGAATGCTTTTGCTACTCCTTTCCCTTCTTTAGTTTTTAAAGGTTGAGCCCACGCATAACGCGAGAAAATATCAATGACGGTTAAAATAAAATTATTGCCCGAGTTATGTTTTGAAATGGAGGCAACATCGCACAAATCTGCGTGCCACTGTTCATCGATGTCATGAACAATATAATGGCGGGTGCGGTACTTCTTTTTCGCTTGTTTGTGGAGTGTATAGGTAGCCTGACCCTTTAACCATCGTTTCACTTGTGATTGTGGAAGACCACTCGCTTTTGATAATTTCTTGATAGATGCAAATCCTGCCGGATGTTTTACATCATAATAGATTGACTTCAAACGTTCAGTCGATGACGGCTGACTCTTTTTCCTCCTTCTCATCTTTTTTCTTTCTTGCCTTTCTACATTTACAACAACTGCAGCATTTAGCTTTAGCGGTTTTGCGATCGTGTTCACATTGCTTAGGGGTTTCATTATGAGAGCTGGCGCAGCAAGTGCAAGTGACAACGACATTCACCTCTGGCGGCTCATTACATGGCAAGCAACACATCTGCTTCATATTAATAGTCTGAGAACATGTATTCCTAGAGGAGCTGTTTTACGTTTTCCTTTTACCAGTTTTAGTGGCGATGGAGATCTACGTCGAGTTCTTCCTCTTGTTTGCTTAGTGAGTGTGGGAGGGGATGTAGCAGGTGACGTCTTAAACCAATTTGTTGGCATTTTCATCGCCTGAAGCATTGGAGTAGTAGCCACTGTTGAATCAAGTTCTTTCAATGTCTCATTATTAAAGCAAATTTTGGCACATTATGCTTTTTCAATAGTTTAAGAAAGTATGACCAACCAGGTGGAACATAGCCCTGACGGCGCTTTCTACGTGTCGCATACTGAATCAAGTCTTCATAACGTGAAGCATCAATCACTTTATTTTCATCTGTAATGATTTCTCCTCTATCATTTACATTGAGATGGGGTTCAATACTGTTGAAAAGAGATATGCATGTGCGCGAGATGCTAAGGGTGTAGCAGTCGATACAGAGTCACGCATCTTATTCTTCAAGTTTTTCAATTGCTCAACAGTTTCCGATTGTAATAATACAGCACGATGTGGATCTTTGATGTGAACATTTTGCTGATAATCTATTTCTTTCCTATACATTTGATTTGCAAGAGGTTGCTTTACTTGCTGCATGGCAGTCAATTGTACATATTCATCCTGAGGAATAACAATCATGCGAGAATAAGAACTCATAGTTTGTAGATAATCATGGGAGTTTTCAAAATATCACTTCGAAATCTGAATTCTTCCGGACACTCTTGCGTAAAGTCAATGAATAAGTAACCGTATGGTTTTTCAGTAGCTGCTTGAAAAATTTCAATTAAGGCTTTTGATCCTCTGGGTGCAACTTGTCGCGCTAAAATTTCAAATTGACTTTATCTCGCGGATTCTTGAAAATAGCATAATAGTGTGTATTCAGGTTTCGTGTACGAGCTTCTTTTCCATTAGGAAACAAATTTTGTGTAATATAGATGATAAAACACCTTTTATGGTGTGCTGCGCGAGTGAACATATCTGTAACATCTTTTGAATTCTTACTTTCTTTTAATAAATCATCCAATACAACAACATCATTAGACTGAAGTTTATCCACTGAATAATTCCTTCATGTCGAATAAAGTTGCGACTTTGCAATTCCTGAAACAGCGACGGTTGATAAATACCATAACACCAAATCACTCGATTGATAGGTTCCTTAAACAACTCCCTTCTTTTATCCAATAAATTCAGCGTGAAAACAGTTTTACCTGCATGAGATGGACCTGATACAGTCAGAACTTTATCGCATTGAAGTCTGAAATCCATTTTATTACTTTGAGACTCAACATTTGCATAACTAACGCTTAGAGCCAAAGATATTTCCCAATAGGTTGCCCACGGCAGGAGCTATCATTGGAAGTATTGCTGAAAGGAAACCGCCCTTTTGTGTTAGAGTTTTCCTCTTTCTTTGAAGGGCGACTTTAGGATTGGAGATGAAACGCAATTTTGTAGCATATCGCTTAAGTAACTTTCGTTGTTTTGGTGCTAATTTCTTCGTCCTCAACTTTCTCACATGAGAAATAATTTCACAAATGAATTTATCGTTAGCATGTCGTATAGCATTGTATCGCTGATTTGCTTTCATTCGTCGAGAGCTTGAATGGCTGAAGAAAACTTTTGACTTTTACGTTTCGTCATTTTACGTTTCGCCATTTTCCGTGTTAGTCTTTGCTAAAACCTATCTTTACCACATTTGCATAGGTACTAACTATTGCGGCATAAGTGACACTCGAAATGAGCAATATCACAGTGGTTACATTGGCAAAGTTGAATGCAATTACGTATGAAACAGCGTTGACAAAAAGCATGCTTACATCTCTTGAAGATGCGCTTTTCATTTCCATCCTTTCGTTTACATACATCGCAACACATAGTTTCACCGTTACTGATGTCTATAGCAAGTCTTTTTGAAGATATGAATTTGCTAGCCTTTTCTAAATAATAGACGCATGTACAGAAGGAATATACTTCGAGAGTGAGCAGACATAGCTCGAAAACCAGTTGTGCTACAATCAAGTACCACTGCATTTTCAATTTTTCTTTATGGAAAGTTGAATGTGAATATCTGAAATCACTTCAATCACTAGACTGCTACCATGATGGTTAAATGCGTTAAGACGTTCAGCAATTTTTATCATATGTCTTTTAAAAAATTCTTCGGGGTGATCTACCACTTCCATTGAATAAGATGTAATATGGAAAGAGCGAGTTTCCACCTCTTCCTTTCCAAAATGACTAAACTTAATTTTTGCAACTAATCGCGCCATGACAATGCTATCAGAGAATGTATTCATTAACTCTAGAAATAGAGTGCTAGCATCATCGAGCACTGCTTCGATGTCAGTCTCATCTTTATGAAAATTTATCACATAATCTTGAACAGCTCCTTTTAAACTTTGCCTATGAAAACGTAATGTTCCGCAATCGTTTGAGAAAGACATGATCGCCCTTTAACTAACCCATCCATTGCATGAAAACAACAACTCTTCTCATAGTAACATTTATTGAATAACGGTAACAAGCATTATAAATCAATGGTTTGAAAGAGATAAAATAGATACAGCTGATAACTATCATACAGCGAGCAATGATAACCATACAGGACTTTGGCAGTGTTGAGGTAAGGAGGAAAGAAGCATTGGTTATGAACGTAGCTACTACAACGAACAGACAAAATAGGAACACACAAATCCTTAAAACGTTTCGTGACTTCATGATAATGTTGATTCACTCTACTATCCCAAGGCGGGAGCAAAATATCATCAATGATTAGATTGGGAAATACTTTCCTCTCCTTACCAGGATTATTACAAAAGATGCGTATAACATTGAAAGCAGCTAACCATCGTTTAAAGTCAATAAGAAGAGCACTCTCACAAGAAAAGCCATAGTCTTGCAAATATTTCAGATTAAGTCCATGAATGTGTTTCCTCGCCCATTGATCAACATTGGGATCGCAGTTGGCATGTTGATGATAGACACTAACAATCTGATATGTCCAATTGTTCATAGCAATAGCACTGAGCTCCTGTACAGGTTCACCCTCACAATCCATAAAAATGATGATAGAAGCCTAAAACGGAAATTTACAGATCTAAGGAAGCGTTCTATAACATATTACAAAATGAAGAATTACATCGATGCTTTTCACGACAAAATACACAAATGATATGATGGCAACGAAGAAGTAAAATGTATCTAATAAGACCACGTCTATGACACTCAAAGCACATAAGCGAATTGTCATAGGGTAGAGTTAGGAAAGGACTAGTAATTCTCCTTCTTTGATTTGCGTTTTGATGTAGCATTCTTCTCCGACTTGCGCTTCGTAACACTGCTGTTGAGGATTTGATCAATTATGTCGTCCACGTTGGGTGGTTTTGGAATATATAGGATGGATTCCATATGCATGGAGAGAGAGGCTATTTTATTATCTTTGTGCTGACCATAATATAGTCCATTCACTTTGAAAGGATATCCCAAGTACCTTCTCCGAGCTCGTCGCATGTGATGATTGTTGAATGATCTCCATCCTTCTTATAGTAAGTACACCAATGTGATACCGGTAGGCAAATGTGATTACCATCCCAAATCTTTCTATAGGGAGTATCCTTTTCATCTCTCGCCTTCCACTCTTGAGCAAGAGGAGTAGGAATGTCCATATTTAATGTCACGTACTCCTCAATAACATCGAGTTGGCGGCGAATGTACGTACTCACGGGGATCAGTATGTAGTCCCCATACTGATTGCGCATTATCTTAACATCCGTGGAAGGGAGCATTCCCGTTTGGAGTACTACGCTATGATCGTCATAACGCAAGACTTGTTTAAATTTACGCTGTAGCGGTGTAGGATTATGTACCTTGGTTGTTTCTTCCACTGGCCTCAGTTGTAGATGATCTGATCGGAGCGAACCTTGTAACGTTTGACCGTCATTTTGTCCTACTAGTGCAGCAGATGAAGTAGATGCCTGAAAATGAAAAAAGATTGTATTAAGTTTACGTTCAAGGAGGAGAGGGAGGGAAGTAGCGACTTACCATTTTAGTTGGATAATAGAAATAGAGATGAGAAAATGTGCGTCCGTCACTCGTGTGATTCAACGATGGAATGATTCTCACTGTGGAAGGCTCGCTATTTATAAAGAAATGCTTGATTCTCATTGGATGATGATCCTCATTGGACAATAACATCAAGCTGATGAAACAAACTTTGGTAAAGGTCCCAGGTCGAAATTCCACACTTTGGAAAATTTTTAATTTTTCCCATACAAAGTCACTCTGACACTTAGGATTTTTTCAGGTGAGCTCCGACCTAAAATCTTGTAACCGCTCTAACTTTTGAACGGCTGCTCCGATTGACTCGCAACGAAAAATGCGGTCGAGCAGTGTTTCATCCTCTTTTCCAATGCAAGTCGAACGAACAAAATCCGTCCACTAGAACCAAAGTTAGAACAAAGGGGGGGGGGTCAGCGAAATTTGATGAAACAAACTTTGGTAAAGGTCCCAGGTCGAAATTCCACACTTTGGAAAATTTTTAATTTTTCCCATACAAAGTCACTCTGACACTTAGGATTTTTTCAGGTGAGCTCCGACCTAAAATCTTAAATGGCGTCTCACATGTAAACGAAGACAGATAGGAACAAGCCGTTTGTTTCAGTGAATTTATCTCACTCTTAGCTTCAAATGACACCTCACTCGACAAAATCCGTCCACTAGAAGCAAGATCGAAGCAAGCTGTCCAGAGGGGGGGGGACGTCAGCGAAAAATTTTTATCTCCGATTGCTTTCAAATTCACCATACAGATGCAGAATTTCACGCTGAATCCGAATCTGGCCTCCGTTTTCACATCCGAGGCCGCGTTTGGACACTACACACCAAAACATACCACAGGTTAACCAAGACAACCTAGACGGTCGCCCACGTCAACCTAGACGGTCGCCCAAGTCCACCAGGCGGTCGGACACAGACACCCAAGACTCACACACTGACGGTCCAGAGGGGGGGGGACGGCAGCAGAACCTCGCCGGCACATCACGACACTGGCGGACCAGAGGGGGGGGGACTCAGCGATGGCGGCCATCTTGCACTATCTGGTGTTCGCCGTTTTCTTACTACTTATTGTGAACCCTTCATGAAAATTTGATAACTCTTTCTTCAGATATTGACTAATATTTCAATGGATTAACAGCATTCAAACAGAAATTATCCAATAAATATGAAAATGTGGTCAAATTTATCTCAACGTTTTTTCTTTTTGATATGATCAAATTGAAACATGACTGAAAAATGTTGAAAATTTCGTAAAATCATCAGTTTTTGAGATTTCATTTCCTCCGAAAATTAAAAATTCAAATTTCAAAATCCTTTGAAAATGCTTTGAAGAATACTCGAGAGCTCAATATGTTGATGTATAATCCACCTTTCCTGACATTTTTGCAAGTGATGATTCATAGCAGAAATACTAATGATGTAGTAAGCGTTGAATACATTGATGATTCTAGATGAAAATCTAGGGTTGTTTGAGATGGAATTTTTATTGCTAGACCTCAAAGAAGCGAATGGACAATCAGTAGGAATCATTAGCTAACTCCAGAAGGGAATTTTAGATCTCTGTAGAATTCCGAGAAAGATTTAAATGAAAAGGCCTACATATAGGCATTTTTCTCTTTAACATTCTTTGATTACGAAGGACAATACGGGAACAGCATGGCAAAGGCATTCAAGCATGCAAATAGTAATGTAGCTAATATCAACAGTTTATATCAAACTTTCACCTAAAACCATGATTGAAGGTTCAAAATATAAGATAGATTGTGAGTCAACTTGGACAAATTTTCACTTTGTTTGTAGAAAATTCCTTCTTAAGGTACATTTGACACATCTGCCGACGAGACAATGTCATAGTTCACTAGTTATTGACAAAAGTTTCTGCCAAAATTCTTCATGCTTTAACATCAATCAACTAACTTGGATATCATAAAAATTATAAAGAAATGGATACTATATCATTGCTTTCTGACATTCTTTAGGTAAGGATGATTATCCTGACACGGTATAGGAATATTTAAATGATGTAGACAAATTTCCTGGATATAAGTAGGCCTATGCATAATTTGAATCTAAGAAGAACCACATGATAGCAGCATAAAGTTCTGATTTTTTTGAAGCATGAGGCTGGTCCAATCAGTTTGAATGCCGCAATTGTGACCGCAATTAATTGCGCAGAATACAAGATCTATATTATAGCAAGCATGGTATTTTCTGGTCAGGAAATGTAAGATCAAATTGATTACAGCGAACGGGAGGTATTTCGCGAGACCACTCGCATCGTCTGAGCGTAGTAAAATTAACCATTGAAATCATGAGAGTGGACCACTTCACTGCCAATGGGTTATTTCATACTTTCTGTTGAGATTAGGTCGGTGAATGATTGATATTCAGCCCAAATGATTGATATTCACCTGATCTCAACAGAAAGTATGAAATAACCCGTTGGTAGTGAAGTGGTCCACTCTAATGATTTTAATGGTTAATTTTACAACGCTCAGACGATGCGAGTGGTCTCGCGAAAACTCAGCGTTCACCATGCTTTTGTTTTCTGGGCCGTCATCTGTTGGCTACAGGGACTGAGCAATATAAAAGATAACCAGCAGCTTATGATTTTTTTGAAGGGAGATTTACCAAACGAGTTGGAACTCATAAAAATGTAAGATCTTAAATGAAATAATTTCTGATCAGACTTTGCAAGAATCTGATCAGATTTAATGAGACTTTGCTGGTCATTTCGTCTAATCATGCTCTATACTTTGAAAGATCCTGATTTTATTTTCGTTATCTATTACAATTAATTTCTGTTAACATCTGTTAACTATCTTCAGGTATAAAAGTATGCACCTGAAGATAGTTAACGGATGTTAACAGAAATTAATTGTAATAGATAACAAAAATAAAATTAAGATCTTTCAATATTGGCTCTTTTCAATTCAACTCAAAATATGATAAATAGTCAAAACAATATATTTAATACTCAATACAGTTAGAATTTAATAATCATATGAACATTAATTCAATTTCCACAGGCACATGTTTTTTTTTGATTCACTAAATACTACATTTCTTATCTGAATAGTATTGTGGACCAAAGGTATTAAACATCTTTGTTTGGACTCATTTACATCTTTTAAAGTCAATGATGATGATTGCCTTTGATAATGATATTTTGCTCTTTCAGTGGCAGGTAGGGGAGGCGGAACTAAGATGGACAGCGGACTAATGCGGGTAATTTGAATTCGTCGGCCTCTATTCAGGACCCATTGCCCGAATGAACTTCAAATTTGATAGAGAACTGGTCAGGGTCATTGTTTATCCGTATGTGGCAGCGCAGCTCCTTTGAGGAAGACACGCGCTCACACGTGCGGGCGCACTAAGAAGATAGCGAAAATAATATGAATTTGATTGCTGAGTGACAACAAAATCAGGCGCTTTTTTGGTTAAACCTCTCATTCTCTGTAGTTTGATTGTTCGAGGGAATCAAAAGCTGTCCCATCATCGGAATTGCATACAGATTAACAATCTAACTTCTGTTTCCGCCCACGATTGAAAGTATCCATGTTGTGTGAGTCTAAGTATAGTGCCCATATGGCCTCACTCCTAAAAATCACAAGTAAAATGGGTAATGCGTTTTTATCATCCCAATTATTATTTCTGGCATGCCTGTTTTCCAGAGAAATGTCCAGAATCTTTGAGAGATTTATAGAAAGACAAATAGAACTATAAATCAATGCAAAACGTTTTAAAGAATTTGATGGAAAGAGAATAGATTCAAACAAAGCAGTGGCAAAGAAAGGCCGGTGTAGAAGAACGACGACGGGATCAAGCAGTACGTCCAACAAACAAAAAAGGAACAAATACCACTATACTGGAAAAGTTAAGCTCAAGAGCAAGATACGCCCGGGCAGGTGGATCGGCTGGATCTAACAAAGCCGCAAGCGAAAAGAGCTCAACTTCAAGCGAAGCAATTATCAGACCAACTAGACAGCAATGCAAAGAAGAGCCTAATCGTCAGGTTCAAGCACCGGCCAGATGTCAACATGACACAGCAGCTATTCATTCCGAAGCGCAATAGTTCATATATATCAAACAAGTCGAAGGAACGAAGTAGTGGTGGAAGTGAAATGGCGTGAGAACTAGAGGATCCCATCCCAAAATGCGCAGATAGAAGCAAGGGGAGTGCAGAGCTGACGCGACACAAACCAACCTACTGCAAACCAGAAGCGAAGGAACAAACGGTGGAACTAAACGCAAAACGACTAAGCTGTATCAATGATGGACGGCGTAGCAAGAAGACAGACAAGCTGAAGGTCAAACTAGCCCGGCATAGCAAAAATAAATTAAATACCCAGAAAACCAGAGTAATGAACAAATAGAGCATCAAAAAGACAACAGACTTACAACATCCGGAATGAGGCTGGTAGCCGGGCAATCAGACCGTAAGTCTATATATTCCAAACTCAAAAAACACGCTGGGGCGTCACAAACAGAAACGGGGACAGACATAAAGAGTACGATTAGGAGGCGGATTCCAATCATCATAGGAGGGAACCAGCAATAAGATTCGATGTGTACCCACCGGCAAAGCCACAGAAGCATGCAAACAGAAAAGTAAGCATTGGTGCCGAAATGTGTCATAAAATAGTATAGGCGCTATTTTAATTTACGTTACGTGAAAAGTCATATGGGTAAAGCTAAATGCCAAAGGTGTGCTTGTTCTAAAGTTCTCACGCCAAGCATCGGCTTGCTGAACTTGCTTGCTGAGATATGAACATCAGTTTAATTCAGTTCTGCGGCATACGAGCTAGTGAATAGAGGTACGAGATCCGGCGGCCTATCAGCTTCGACTCAAGCCACCTAGTTGGGATCTCGCATCCTAAAGATAGTAATACAAAAATGAAAATTGAAAAATTGGCAAAAATAGGGTCCTCCTGAAATATTATAAAAAAGACAGGGCAAAATCAGTCCACTTTGAAATTATAAAAAAGACAGCTAAAGTTTTTAAGACGCCTTTGAAATTTATTAAAAAACTGAGGCTAAATAGGGCCCTCCTCTTAAATTTAGGGCATAAGCCAAATGCGAAAATATGGGATAGGGGGGGGGGGGTGGGGTGGGGGGGGGGGGTGGGGGGGGGGGGGGGGGGGGGACGCTGCTTGGAATTGTGTGGGCCAATTCAATATGCTATTATTAGAGGCTCAACTCTTGCTAGTTGAAATTTAGGCAGAAAACAAAATGAATATGAATAAAAAATGAGTTCTTTTAAAAAATGAAGTTGTAAAAACTAATAGAACGCGATCTGCCCGCCTGATAAGGCCTATCCGGCATTATGCATTGGATGAATGGATATAGCAAAATACACAAAGATAGAGTTCGGAGGGTACGAGGATGGATAAGGATGCGCAGTATTAATAGACTTAGAACAATTATACATAAATGAAGAAAGAGAGGGACTATAATCAGTTAAGAATGTGACACAGGGAAGTCTGGGGGGGGGGGGGGGGGGGTGGGTGGAGGTCTTGGTGCATGTTTACAGAACTATTTCTTAGGCGCGCTCCACTATGTCATTTCTTCTGGGCGTCTTTACAATTCCTGTTGGTTGGCTACTGCTTTAAGGACACGCGGTCAGAGGTACAGGTGTTTTTACGACACATCACTTGCAAGCAGTGATAGATAGAAGCTGTAATGTTCTATGATACGAAAATCCTTAAGTAAGGAGAACGTGCCCATAGTGAAAGAATATAGGATAAAACTACAGTATCTAAAAGCTGGGTTCCAGAGAGTGTGTGATGACAATGTTATTACGCTTGATGAGATAGAAAATTTAACGCGTATATAGGCTCAGAGATAGCAACTAAAATTCCTTGTTGGCAATCTCAAGACTAAGTATACAATAGCTGGCTTGTTGTTAGAAGAATTTTAGAACTTTATTAAAAAACGATGGAACTAATGGCTCCATAGAACAAAAATAAGTGAGTTGCAGTATAAGTGTTTTTGCTTGGTGATCGACTACGCTACCACTATTCGGACCGAGACTCAATAGTCAAATATTATGGCATTTATAAATTATTGAATACAAATGAGACAAGGATGAGGTCGAAAAATAGAACACACTAAGTAAGAATTAATGAAACAGAAAAAGTATTTAGTTAAGAAAAAGACAGGACAATATGCGAATGCTACCAGCAGGGCGTTTCAATCTTGATATGTTTAGTAAAAAAATTCACTTCTAACTCGAACTGTATCAATGTGAAAACTGATTTTGGGAAAAAACGATTGGCACACCATCAAAATTCTTGAGTAAAGAAACTCGGCAGTTTCAGATAAAAGAGGTGCGTATGAATATCTGGATCCATGTGCAGGAAGAACATCATGGATGAATTATGGTTTGTTAAAGCGAAGCATTGACATAGTAAATTACCGAACATCCTATGGCTGTTTGGAACATTCGACAATTTTTCTGGCGCTAAGCCATCAGGCTTAGATGTTTCTTGGGCGGCGAAGATTATTTATAAATACTAAGAGCAAAGTTAATTTTGGGCAGCTGCAGACAGAAGCACGAGCTTGTTCAGTTTAGAGCAGGAAATTTCTCGTGGATTTAGTAAGAGAGGCGGATGGTAGATAACGATCCATACTGATGATCTACTTGAAATACATAAACTGATTTAGACAAGGTTGGCGACTGTGCTGCAAAACTCTGAAGCGTTATAAAACTTTGAATGAACTTATTGGCAATCCCCCTCTGGCTCCCCGGCGACCGCCTGGTTAGAGGCTTCACCACGGTTAGGAGTTTTGTCAAAAAAGCATGACGCCATTAAAATTACTAGGCGAGGATTAACTTATTTTAGTACATGGCAGCAGAGACCGAGAGGACTTACACTCCTAGTTTTCAACGAAAAGATAGGGCAATCTTACGACTAAACTTTCAAAAGCGTGGCGTTAATAAGGCTGACCAAGAGTACAAAAACGTAGCTAAATCAGGTTGATGGACCTTCAGAGGCACCCGGGTGAGTGAAAAGGCTGGCACAGAGAAGACTTAACACTCTTAATCCTTGGGCAATATCTAGTTTTTGTTAAACAAAGATGTCTGCGCAGTACTAGAAAAAATTAATAAACATTTAGAAAATTTAATTGAGATTCTTTCCTCATCAAGAAGTGTAGTATAGCGACTGCATTAAAATGTTATAGCAACCTAACTGCGCCTCGAATACTTTGTAAGTTTAGACCTCTATTATTTTCACTTAGGATCAAGACATATCTTTGTTTGATGTATAGCGGCATTAACTAGGTGTTCAACAGTTTTAAGGCACTATGAAGCAAAATATTATCATAGATAGTAATTGTATCGATATGTAATATGTTCAAATGACTAAAAGGTAAAACGGGGATAAGAAGTAACGTGTCTTCCTGGATCTGTATGAAGCGTGTGAGATCTATTTCCTAGTGATTTAATAAGACGATTTATAGGCAGGCCAGGAATTATGACATGAGAGCATATTAATACAGTGCGCAGTTGATCCAGCGAGTAATTATTAGGGGCGTCCGGGATACTTTTTATGTTAATCATCAAGGTTGATTGTGTTAGTTGTGATACTCTTATCATAAGTCCTATTAGGATTTGATATAGATACTGCTATGGCAGAAAGGTTTTCATATCACGTGAAAATATACCTAAAATAATCGGTAATACAATTCAAGTCAACGGGTCCCCAATGTGATGATGTAGTAGAAGGGGGGGTTATGGTTAATGGAAAGGCTAGGCAGCAATAATCATCTTTCAGTTGAGCCCAGTGAGCTTGTTACAGTTGCGCGATTGGTTCAGTTTATAGTAAATCCAAAAATGCATGTAATATTGTTGTCCCAGTGACACGAAAAAACAATTAATTCAATTACTAGTAGTATTAAGCAGATGAGTAAGGAACAGGCAATAAATGTGTGGCGGTGGAAGGAGATTATGATCGTGATCTGATTATTACGAAGAGGTGTAATTAATATATATTGACGGTTAAATAATGAGTGGAATAAGCACTTCTGTAATTTCTCCACTAAACAATGAAATGTGAAATTCTAATCAGCATCACACAAACATATCCAATAAATGTTTTTTAGTGTTTATGCAGTTATCTGTGGACAGATCAGGTTGTGGGAAAACGTATCTATTTATTAAAAATTCTGCGGGAGCGACACTAGAAGGTCGACCAAACGTTGCACTTTTTGATATAACAATCTTTATCATTTTTACATCAACACAAGAACATCCTATTATCAATTTTTGAATATATGGTTTTAGAAAATAATCTGTATAAGCAAAATGGAGGGCTATAGCTTCACTGTTTGAAGAATAGAGAATATGAAGAAATTCGGTAGTATGAAGAGGAAATAAATCGTGGTGTGAAGAAGCAGCATAAAATAAAGCATTTAGTAGAGACCCAATAAGAAATAAGACACATATCGATATCAATTAATAGGATATAGTGGCAGAGTGAATGCAAAGGTTCGCTAGTAACTAAGATTAATACCGAAAAAACTTTGTGTTGGTGTTTGTGATGATTGGTGTTATATGATTAAGAAATCAGGACAGTTTCAGAGAAACTTATTTTACAAGATGACGGACACTAACAATCTTAGGTGTCTTTTATTTGAGCACAATGTAGGTATTGCACTAGATGGCGGCTGTCTATTAGAAAAGAATGCGAATGATTTTTGTACATGCTTTTCGAAGATGCAACCCCAGGAACCTAAGTGATTTTGTTATAGAGACACATCCATGTATAAGAGATAAAGATGGATTTGGAAACAATCGTGTAAGCAATGCTTGGGGCGTAACACGACTTATGGTTTTTATCACAGATCAATAGTGATAAAGTAATTGATACATGATACGTGAGGTTATAAGAAGAGTTGTTCGAGAGAGTGAAACGCCTTTTCGAGGCAATCTGTTCAGCTGTCGAGCCTTGCGCCCGAGGAACTCGCTCTAGTCGGATAGGGGGGATTTCATTGGCTTTGGGCCGCTCTGAAAACTGCTGAATTCGAACATTCTTGTGGGGCATTATAATTCCTCTCCAAGTCTTCACCCCTATCGAGTGTATTCATTTAATTGACCACTCTTTTTTATTCGTTGAAAGTATTTCGTCTTGAACACCTTCTCCACTATAAGAGCTAGCGATAATACCGATGTTGCGATGTAGTGCGCTTGACGTTTTAAGATATATGTATTTAGCCCGTAGTGAAGTCTTTGTTCCTTCAGTGTTATTGAATTTTTTATGGCAGGAATTGCTAATAACTCCTCAGAGTTTCTACATATCTTTTCCATGGTCGCTAGTTAACAATCTGTATGTCAATGTTTCGCCCATGAGTATATTATTGAATGAAATCTTCTACGTTTACTTTAGGTTTTGTATAACCCGTAATCATATGTCTTCTTTTGCCGAATCTCTCCTCCTTGTTCATCCTAGCAGTATATACAATCATGTTTTTTGGAGATAGGCGTTAAACAATGCGGGCATATATAATCTCCGCTGAACCATTATCCATGATCATTTTTCGCCTTGGCATAATTCCTCCGGCACAAGCATTATGCCAGCAGGCATCTAAGTTTTGATTGAAGAGTTCATTGGAAATGTATACGTGGAATCAGTATCGGTGTAACTGTATGGTGTTGTTTCTTTTTAAAACCATTTACTTGCTAAAATATAGTTGTTCAGGGAATTCGTCTAGTGTGAGGCAAGATTGAATATTAAAGAACCTATTTTGAATGGCAGGAAGATGCGTTGCTTGTGGGGTGAGTCGGGTATAGTAGCTTTAAGATTTCATCAGCTTCCATGTTCTAATTTCACACAAAGTATCTGTTCTTAGACACGTACGTGTATTTCAAATGCTGTTACGTCGTGAGGTGTAATTTGTTTCTCTATGTAGTACTTCATTCCAGATCATGATTTTTTTGGTTATGTCTTTTTGTTCACGGTGTTTTTCATATATGTGAGATTGATTAATATTTGTAATTAGAACTCATGGCGGCCCTACAGGAGGTTTCGCGTTCTATTTTATATATTTTTTCTTTTTGAAGTGGCTGTTGCGCTAGGGTTGTGGGGGGGGGGGGGGGGGGGGGGGGGGGGTGGGGGGGCCGAATGGCGAAACTTGATAATTTTCTTTCCATAAATTATACCATCTGTATAGAGTTAATATTTGTTCCGCGCATACAGCTTAACAAGTTCCCTTGGTAGGTCTATCAGATGTAATTACTGCATATAGACTCTTGTTGCATACTCCTTAACCTTTATATAGTGAGTTCTGGAGGGCATATTGGGGGTTGCAGTTCTTTTACCTTATGCTTTCGCAGGGTATCTGGTGTGTAAAAACAATCTCAATGCAGGGTTATTGATATGCACAACTGTGAATTTTCGCAGTGGTTGAGGTCGCAAAGGTGGTGTGTTTAAATTGAGAATAAATAGCTTCTACTGCGGGGTCTTCGTCTTGTCTAAATTTTCTAGGCCGATTGAAGCTTTGAAGGGAATATTCTGAATGTTGCGTCAGACCATAAGCCTTGATGGATTTAAAGATGTTGCATCAAATGGCCGTTTATTAAATGTCTTTTCGTTGTTCCGAGTAGGTTTATGTTAAATTGTCTTTTTGCATAAGAGCATTTCTTGTCTTGCAACGGTTGATACTGGCGTCATTATTATCTATGTATATTATTACAAAGGGGCATAACCCCCTCACGAGGCACCGTGCAGGTAGATCATCACCGGGCGCGTCTGTATTGGATATTGTTATGCATGTTGTTACAATAAGGTGGAGAGCATAAATGTCGTAGATTGGTCTTGAATCTCTTGCCTCCTTTTAAGACAGTTTGTCGTACTTAGTGTTCTTGTCCAGTAGATTGTCGTGTATGTGAGTGTATAAAGTGTATTGTCATGGCTTGTACGTGTCTTCTATCCATACTACAAGCCGTAGTAAATGTTTAAATTAAGGCAGAGGTGTGAGGTTCATAGTTGAGTGTTATATCTTCAAGGCAATTATTGCTTGCATTACTTGATTATTCTTGTAGATGATCAAAATGGCGTAATGTGAAAGAACATGCGTTAGATTAATAGTACGGTTTCCGGGCACTGCAGTGGTTCGATTTTCCTATAGATTGTCATGTGTAATTTTGGCCATTGCAGAATTTAATTACTGCATATTGCTAGGTAGGTTTTAAGAATTCTCGCATTGCTCATTTGGAAAAAGCACGTCGTTTTCACGTGTTTATAGCGACATTCATACTAATGGTTTGTAAAGGTTTGCTTGGTTTTTTGTTAGGGGGGGGGGGGGGGGGGGGGGGGGGATCGTTTTGGTTAGTGTCTCCTTGTTGCTTAGCAGCTAAGAAGAGAGTCGTTGGATATAGCTGTACTATCTGACTTTCATGTTGTATAAGATTTGTAAATTGAAGAGCAGGTGATATACCGGCTCGTCATTGGATGTTTTATGCGGTGGTTTAGTTAGATTTAAATTAGATGTGAGTGGGATGATATGCACTTCGGAATCGCTTTGATGAATTATGTGCTATTAGAAGGTACGTTCGTAGGATTAATAATGGCGCGAGGTTTTTGAAAATGGATGTATCGGTACTACGTCCGCTGGGGTTTCCCTTCCCACGCGAACGGACCAATCTCCATCATCTTGTTTCGGCGACTAAGATTTTGTCATCACATCGCTTGCTGGGTTGTTAAGTTCTGGTTGCTGTAAGTTTATACTGAAGTCACGATTTATCTGTTTCTAGGGTCTTTAGATTTCTCGCTGGATCGTGACTGCGTTTTAGTTTCTATCATTGTCACATATGATTCGTGGTTGTCCTCTTCTGACATTATCACGCTTCGGAAGGGCTGCTTGCACTTGAAATTTATTGAAAATTGATTAGGCTCCTAATGCATGAAGGAATCGGGAGGTATGGGTTTTGGCTGACGACGAGGGTGCTGGTGTTGTTGCGGAGTCTGCTCAGTGAGATGTGGTTGAATCAGTTGGCTATTGGTTTCTGGTGTTGTTTAGGGTCTTCGATAGCGAGAAGTGTTGTTTGTGGGTTTCATTCTTAACAAGTTTATAGATTGGACGTTTGATACTAGGTTTTTCAAGTGCTCTAATTAGCGGCTGTTTGGTAGTTACTTTTTTTTTTATACCAGTTGTGGCCTATGGATGAACCTTCGTGAGAGATGCATATTGTAATAAAGCAGTAATTATGCGTACGTTGTATGACGCGCTAGGATTTAAATGACGATTAGGTAGGGCTTGTAATACTGAACACATTATTCAGATTAGTTTTTATTGTGAATTGAGAAAACGGTGTCTTGTTTGACATTACTCCTCTTCTAAGAGGTAGGGGCTTCTTCTTGTATTTTAATAGGCTTGATCAGTCCCTTTCGTAAGCATCATTTTGTTGGGCTTGTTCTGATTGAACGCCTGTACCACCCAAAAGAGGCCCACGTAAGGCGTTGTAACGATTTTATAAGAGTCAGAAATGCTTCAGATGGAATGTAACTATTAGTTGGGCGCGAGGTTATGCTTGGATTCTTATATTCTTTTAATACATGGGAGCTGCCTCTATGTGATCTTTGGGCACTAAAGGTTTTCATTACGCATAAATGCTGCGGATGTTGTGTGTGGTGTGGGGGGGGGGTGGGGGGGGTGGGGGGGGGGGGTGGGTGGGGGGGGTTTGTGGTGGGGTTTTTGGGGGGGGGTGTGGTGTTTTGTTGGGATTGGGGTGGTGTGGGGGTGAGGGGTGTGTGTCTGAGATTTGGTTGGGGGTGGTGTTTTGGGTGCAAGGTTTTGGGGGGTGGGGGGTGCCCTTCCGTCTGTTGTTTATTTCCACCCAATAATTGTGGAATTCGTGTGCCGCAGGGCTTATATAAGAGGGGGGCACGTATATCTTTTGCTATCTAGCAGTTGTGATTAAGAAATGTTTCTGTGTGCATGCGTGATGAAACTGGGTCGGATGTAATATCAGATTTCAATACGGCAGTCATCGCACGGCAGAGTCTATCATCCATAATGTGATATTAGTGCAGGATGTGGTGGTGGCCTGATGGTTTCGCTTGTGTTCTACGGTTGCTGTTTTTTAATTTCAGGGTCTAATGACTCAACGGCCTGTGTACGTTCTGGTGTTGGATTATGTCAATATAGCCTGCCGTTTTGGAATTTGGGCATAGCATGTCTCAAGTTGTGTCTTGTTGAATTGCAGGTCCGATGCGCATGGTCTCTGTGGTGTCGGGTTCGCTATGATGGATGGGAAGCAAGAGAAATCGGCGGTCGAAACATGGTGATGTTTGGTAATATCAAATGGTATGTGTGTTGTGCATGGATTGTACGGCATTAATGGGATGATTATTCCTCGCCGCGATAGTCAGCAC